>CM067340.1:73542500-74062500 GCA_034376525.1 Nicotiana benthamiana
AAGAAATGAAAAAGAGACACAGGTCCAGTAACTTTGAGATTGAGGGAGTAATGTGGTAGGTTGCTTCTTAATATTGTGATAAGATTAGGAATGATGATATTCGGGAGAAGGTGTGCGTGGCTCCCATTGATGACAAGATGCGGGAAACAAGACTCAGGTGATTCGTTCAGAGCAGAAGCCCAGATACTCCGGTAAGGAGGTGTCAACCAGAGGCGGCTCAACACAGTTCGGGGCCTAAACTATAATTAGGGGCCTTAAGTTCCTCTAAAAAAAATTATAGTATATTTTTTTTACTTAAACACTATTTTTTTTTAGCTTTTTGAATCTACATTAGTCCATTGACCAGGATCATATATGTTTATAGGAATGAAAGTATTCAATTCATTTAAAAGTTCTTGATTTTTTTAGGATCTATGTCAGATTTCTCACTAGCTTCTTCTTTTTCTTGGATTTTATTATCGTCTAACTCAACTAGATTAGTAACTTGTTCATTCAAAGAACATTCTCCTATATTTTTTAGTTTAGAATTTTTATTACTTGATAAAATTTTATCAAGTGCTCCTTTTTGGGATTGTATTAAAGTTTCTAATTCTTCTTCTTTTTTGAAGTTTTGCATAACCTGAATCATATTTTCTAGTAGATATATTTATACTCTAGTAAATAACAAAAACTACAGTATATCTATGAAGTAAAAATATAAAAAATGATAGAATTTAGATTTAAAAACATAACAAAAGATTAGAACAATAGAACCTGATCCAATTAATAAGTTGACCCCCAAATAACTTGTTAATGCTTTTGTGCTTGAAAATCTGGAAAAAAATGAGTCTTATGAGATTGCAGTGACAGTCATATGATATTGTAAAAAAAAAGTTGTACTTGCCAACTTTTATTTTATTTCACAAAGAATGATCACAAGATTTTTGTAGTTCTTTTGACAGGAAGGAGTAAGAAACAAAGAATTATTATAAAGCTTTTTAGAAATTAACACAGAAAGAATTAAAGAACAAAGACGAAGGTAGATGCAGATGAAGAAGGGTAGTTGTAAATAAGATGATAAAAGTAAAGTTGTTTCCTTTTCCACAGCAAAATTATAACTTTTCCATTAAATACTTAAATTGTTAAAAGAAAAATAAATAAATAAACCTACCTAAAGCCCTTGCTTTAGCGGCCTTGGGGTTCAGCTGGCACTGATGCCAACGGTTGGTAGTGCAGGGCTCGAGAAGAGGTAGAGGACGGCCTAAGAAGTATTGGGGGAGGTGATTAGGCAGGATATGACGATGCTTTAGATTTCCGAGGATACGACACTTTATAGGAACATGTGGAGGTCGAGTATTAGGGTTGTATGTTAGGAGGTAGTTGAGTCTTGTCTTATGTCATAACTTTGGGAGACTAGTTTGGTAGGAATACTCTCGCTTTTGTGAAGTAAAATGATCGGCTTGCACATATTTTTATAAAGTACCTCACTGGTCCTAGTATTAGTTACATCTGCAAGAAGCTCGATATAAATAATTTATATGCACCGGTTTGAGGGGGAGCGTTAGATAGTTTTTATATAGGTTTAGTGTCCCACATTGGAATAGTTGTATATGTAATGTGTAGAGCATAGTTATAAATGAGACTCCTTGTATTACATCAATATATTTTTCCCGTGCTTTCTCACATTCCTTATACTAATAAATAAGGCAAGAGGGGTTGCTTTGATGGTAAGCAACCCCCACTTCCAACCGAGAGGTTGTGAGTTCGAATCTCCCCAAGAGCAAGGTGGGAAGTTCTTGGAGGGAAGGATACCGGGGGTCTATTTGGAAACAGTCTCCTACCCAAGGATAGAGGTAAGGTCTGCGTACACACTACCTTCCCCAGACCCCACTAAGTGGAATTATACAGGGTTGTTGTTGTTGTTATTGTTGTTATATACTAATATATAAAACTCTAATACCTTAGAGTAACTACCCTTGACTTTGTATTGCAAACTCATTTTTCAGTTCACTATAGGAGCAAATTCTGGGGATTTATGCCGGGGGTCTATTTGGAAACAGCCTCTCTACCCCAGGATAGGGGTAAGGCTGCGTACACGCTACCCTCCCCAGACACCACTGAGTGGTATTGTACTGGGTCGTACTTTTATCTCATAGAATCCAACTTCTTCTTTTTTTTTCAAAACCATCTTGTCTTAAAGAATTTACAGATCTGTGCAGCTTGGATTTTATCCTTTGCAAAAGATGAACAATTTAAAGAAGTTTTTCAAATAATATTTAAAATTATGTGCACTCTAGTTTCTAATGAGTTATGCCTTCTAGTTCAGGAACATTTACTCCTTATCCGTAAACACCTATGAACATGAGATTTGGCATACTGCTACACTTTTAATAGAAGCCTAGTAGACACCTTTTCCGCCTTTAGCTACCCCATCATTTCCGTCTGATCAATCATCTGCGCTAGAAAAATTTCACTACAAACTCCGTAAAATCATAAGTTGAGTTTTAGGATGAGGATTCTGGCATGATATATGAGCTGATTGTCTCTTCTTCAAAAAGAAATAGTTGGCTTTCTCATCTACATATATAGCCTGGTTGGCCAAGTTTTTTTTTTTTTGCCAAAAGTATTTTTTTGAGTCAAAAGTCATTTTTTTTTTGTTAAAAGTATTTTTTTTTTTTTGCCAAAAACATTTTTGGCGAAAATTGAGGTGTTTGGCCAAGCTTTTGGAAGGAAAAAAAATGCGTTTGAGGAGAAGCAGAAAAAAGTAGCTTTTCTTCGATACTTTTTTGAGAAGCACTTTTGAGAAAAATATATTTAGAAGCAGTTTTTTAACGTTTGGTCAAACACTAATTGTTGTTCAGATGTGTTTTTCAAACTAATTAGCCAAGCACAAACTACTTCTCATCAAAAGTACTTTTGAGAAAAGTACTTTTAAAAAAAATATTTCTCAAAATAAACCGACTTTTACATCTTGGCCAAACGGCTAGTAGTCTTCCTTCAAAATCACTTCCCGGTGAATCCTCTCCAATGACATCAGGCAGCAAATTTAGCACTTCTGCAAAATCTTCCACACCAATAGCTACAGCAGAAACATCTGCAGCAAAATCATGCTGACTCATATATTCAGTATGAGATTCCCATTGTATTGCCAATGCATCGCAAGTTAACTGATCCGAAGGATAGTGGATTAGTACCGCCCAGTAAGCAACTCCATACTAGTTACGTTGCGGTCAGGACTTGAGTCTATGTTATGCCAAATATTGTCCATAGACACCGAATTGTAAAATGCCTTCAACACCAAAATTTTGAGAGATTGCCGTGATTGTTCTCTCAAGTGGTTTTCAATCTGAAGATGATGATAACCTATGCAACAATGGTTTGTCAACTTCAATTGTTTCTTCGCCTAAGTTACTCGGACTCTTCATTTTTGGTGCCGCACCTGTTTCGACACAACATGAGTGTGGGTGTAGAATCTGTACCGGATTTGGTCAACCAATTTTGGGTACTTTGACCCAAATCGACGAAGAAATTAAGAACATACAATGAATTTTTAAAGCAAAACAAAAGCTAGGGTGAAATTGAAGAAAATGGAATACCTTATATAGAGAAATTTTTATGCCAATCCTTTGCTTTTTATCTCCTTCTTGTATTTTACTCTTGATCAATATTTTTTCTTTCTCGAAATATATTATAAGTTTCCATATAATGTCTCATTGTCCAGACATGTTTTTATAACTTTTGTTTAGCTCAAAGTTCTCATACACTTTGTAAGCATAAATCAATTTAAAAAAATGGAGTGTCAATCATAGGAGATCGTAATACATCAAAAGACTGAATGAAAAATATAAGAGACCAGTGTTATTTATCATGGAGACAAATGTGAAGATCTTTTATTGATAATATTGGTTCGGTATGCCTCTCCATGGAGACGTTCAGAGCCTCACAATGGTTTTTTCTCTTTGCTCGAAGAGCAGTGGTCAAGAAGCAGAATAAGCCCCCATTTTAGGTTTCTTTCTCTTAGTATTTATAGATGTGTACCCTGCCAGCTGGCGTTGGACGGTAGTGATCGTGTCGGGGGGAAACGCCCGCCAATAATAAACAAGTCGTGACCTCATTAAGTAGAGTGATCTTAGAGTTCTTATTATTAATGAATAATTACGCCATTTTGTAAGCCCAAATATGCTTAAGAGCTAATTAATCTTATTGATTATCCCGAGTCAGGTTTTGACCCATACAGTTAGTCCCTCCGTTAATTGAGGTCGAGATTCGATCGGAGTCGATGAGCAGACTTGTCCGGGCGTAGTTCTGGTCGAGGCCAATAATGGCTTTAGCCGTTTTTATGTGGGAGATCATGCCATTAAAGTGGATGGCCTAGCCTTTTTGTGTTGACGACCTCGACCATGTTAGTGAGTTCGGCCGTAGTCGAATCGTATGCATGTACGTTGAGGGTGGCCGTAGCCAATTATTCATTGGGAACGGCCGTAGCCTTAATTCGTTGGAAGGCCTTAGCCGTTTACCTATTGGAGATGGTCGTAGCCTTAACGTTGCGGACGACCTTAGCCATTTTGCTTGCTAGATATGGTCGTAGCCTTAACATTGCGGATGACCTTAGCCGTTTTACTTGCCGGAGATGGCCGTAGCCTTATATGTATAAGTGGAGTGGTTATTAGCGCTTTAGGCTGGGGCGGCATATTAATACCGATGACCTCCGGCCTTGTATGGTATTAACCTTACCTCAGGTGGTCGATACGCATGTCATGTGGACGAAAAGAGTACGAATACGCCTGGCACGCAAATTAGCGGCGTCCAAAGCTCGCAGGCGTATGGAACATCTTTTTGGTGACCCCAGGTCGTTGTAACCGTTCCGAAGGTAAAGCGTCAGTTTGCGAGTGAAAAGCCATTTTGGGGTGCTCATCATAATGACGTACGCTTCTGTGGAACCGAATCGTTTTGCAATTGGCCATGCAGTTAATGATAGTTATTGGAATTCATAAAAGCCACTGGAGTTGCCTATAAATGAGGGGTTGTGTCATTCATTTCTCAAGTTTCCATCTATTGTCTAAGCGAGGTCTCTGAAGAAGCTTCCTGCTTATCAGTTCATCTTCTCTCTTGTTCGTCGTTGTCCTTCGTTCGACATCATCTTTGCTTTCTTTACCGTGAATCTTGTTCTATTCCCGTTTATCTGTCGAAAAATGGCAAGCATTTCTCGCGCTACCCTTGCTCAGGCGACTATTCCGTAGGCTGAATGATCGTCTACCGCCGCAAGAACTGCTGAATCGGCAGAAATTGGGGGATCCAATCGGTTGCCGATATTATATCCTTGCCCGGAGGCCCGGCGACTGATTTTACCGCGGATGAGGGGGAGGATCAGGTGAATGAAGTCCCACTAATGGGGGAAGTGGGTATCGGCCAGCTACAGGCGTAGTGGTGTATTCCCCGCTTTGCGATATATCCCTTGCTAGGCGTGAGGAGAGGGTCCATACCGACTAGGGGTGGGCATCGGTCGGTTCGGTTCGGTTTTGAAAGTTATCGATTTTGCCTATCGGTTATCAGTTTACAAATATCATCACCCAATAACCAATCCGATAAGATATTGCTTATCGGTTATTGGTTTATCGGTTATTGATCGTTATCGGTTCGGTAATCGGTTAAGGTAAAACTAAAATTAAAAGTGATAAATAAGGAACCCGAAAAGTGCTGAACATTAAAAGTGAATACAACATTGCAACAGAAGACAATGCTAGTATGCTACTGCTTTAATTATTGAATAGAGAAATAATGCTTCAAGAAATAATGATACTCATCTTGATTTCGTTTGATTTTCAGAGTGACACTTCACAGTATTAACTAGCAGTGATGTCAAAGTTTATTGTTAATATTAACTAGTTACTAATTTCGGATAAAGATGATTTTATAAAACGTTTGCACTTTATAGAATTTTAGCATTATGTTCAATAAAATTCATATTTTAATCTACTTTACACTTATTATAATTTCTTATTAAATTTAAAATAACAATTTATTCCTTTATTTAGTAATAGAAAATATTTACATGTTGAATAGAAAAATGACAGAAAATCAGAAGAGACTAAACAACTTAGTCAGACTAAGCTACAATCATGCATATATGAAAGTGAATGCATGAATTGTTGGCCAAAACAAGAAAATCATTTTCATCTGACACAGTTTGCCAATTCAAGGAAGCAACAATGATCTTTCCTACTGTATTTTCTCTTTAGATGAAGCAAACATCTTGAGCCAAAACTTATAGAAGACAGAACTAACACAGTGAGGGAGTGACGGGCTCAGTTGGGCAGGCATGACCGCGTGAGTCGTGAGGTGGTGGAGATCTGGCGGTGGTCTGAAGGTGAGGACTGGCATGAATATGAATGAGGAGGCAGGCGTAGGCGTACTGGTCTGAGCGTGACTGTGTGAGGTGAAACTGAAAATGAAAGTATGAAACCCTATGTTACAATGCACTAATGGTAAACTAGTAAATTTATAAATCCTTACTGGGTTATCGGTTTACCCAAGAACAGAAATGCTTAACCGATTCCGAACCAATAACCCAATAATATATTTTTTTTACCCATTACCGAACCATTAACCCAATAACCCAATACCGATAAGCCAATAAGTAATTAACGGTTTGGGTTATCGGTTTTACCCAATATATGCCCACCCCTAATACCGACCGTAGGGGGTATTGCATTTTCTACGTTTATCCTTTTAGGTTAGGGTTCAGGATCCACCTTCCGATGTTGGTAGTGGACTTTTGCAATCATTACAGAGTATGTTCTGGCCAACTCGTTCCTTTCTTTTACAATCTCTTCGCCATGCTCATGAAATATGCTGAGCTGGCCCGGAGAGAGATCACGTTGCGGCACGTGTTGACCCTCTACGCTCCTCAGAGGGTCCGTGGTACGATGATTTGGGCCGTCCCTTGTAGGGTGAGGGGCCTGACCGCGGAGTTGGATGATGCGGTCGAGCCTCATGCCTATGAAAACTTCTTCTACATCAGGACTGAACATCTGGTGGCGTGTGCCACTGGATTCCCAGAGACGTGGAACCATGCACGTAAGTCTTTCTCTTCATTCGTTTCTTTAGTCCGCTTTTTTTTTGAAGTGCTAACCTTGCCTTTTGTTCGTAGCTTAACGAATGTCGCTGGTTCCACTGACCAGCATTCGCGAATGGGTCGAAGCCGTACTTCGTCACGCAGCAGGGATTCGTACGTGGCCGTCTTTTTGGGAAAGGCACGATAGCAGGCCATCTTCGGTGAGGATTCTGGCTTCGTTCTGTCCTTGTTTTATTCTTGTCTGATTCTTCTTAACTTTCATTTCTCCTCTAATTAGGGAGGGCACACCGCGTGAGGTCGCCTCAATTAGCTTTTTGTAGGCCGAGCGCGACTGCGAGACTTGTAACAATGTCGGCACCTCCTTCAGTGCCGAGGGCGGCTTTGATTGAATCCTCGGCGGCCCATTCCCCAACACGATCTGCACCTCGGGTCGAGGAGCCTTCGGGGATCGTACACACCAGGGAGGAGTTGGCTCCGAGCGAGGATGAGGAGGAAGATAAGAGTCCATTGGTCAGGCGCAGGATTGCATTCACGCCGGCTCCGGTGGTGATAAACTTGGACTCTCCGCCATCGGATGTGGAGGAGAGTCCAGCGGTGGTGCCTGCCCTCGAGGGAGGGTATTCAGTGGGGGTTTCCCCAGTTGGCTCAGGCCAAGGTGACACTACCGCTTCGGCGGTTCAATTATCAATTCCGGTTGCTGAAAGGGGAGGTGGTTCCTCAGCAACTGCATTGGTTGGAAAATTAGGCGCCATGGTATTGGCGGGGATGGGAGCCTCAACTTCCCATGCGGCGGGCGGAGGGAGGAGCAGTTGTGGGCGAAGGGTTGGACTCTGAGTCCGACCTGGATCCTGACGACGCCTGCATGCTTCTGGACGGTCACACCCGTGCAACGATGTGTGCTGGAGGGCATCTCCATTATGTCGACATCCCAACGGAGCAGAACTTCCTGCTTCAAGAGGATAATCTGGTACCGTTGTTCGAGGTACTATGCTCAGAGGCAGAGAGTACATTACTGAGGGGCATTTCAGACGTCGGGTTGATGAGTGAGGTAGCCGCGGAGAGTTTGAAAGGTATGTGTAGTTAACTTTTAGTTTATCCTTCTTTTTTCTTTGCTTTACTTTGTCTGTTTTCTATTCTAATTATTGCCTCGTTCTTGTAGCTCTTTTTGCTGGAGGTGGAGAGCGTCTGTCGAGCCAACGTCCAATCGGGGATTTGCTCGCGGGTGCTGGAAAAATACCGTCGTTACCAGGTCCAGTTCCGCGAGATGCGCGAGCGATGAGGAATGACCCCTGGAACTGGGACCTTGTTGAAGAGCTGGCGAGGCGGGAGCTTCAAATGCAGTAGGACCTTGGTAGGGTCAACATTCTTGAGAAGAAGCTTCGTCGTAAAGACGAGGAGACGGAGGCTGAGAGGCGGGCTGCTACTGAGAAGGTACGCCAAGATCAGATCAGGGTGGCAGATGCCCTTGAAGCTTTGAACAAGCAGGTGGCCGCTTTGGGTACCGAGGCCGCTGCTTGAGGTTGCAGGCAAGGGATGCCGTATCGAGGGTCGAGACGTTGGAGACCCATGTCCGTGAATGGGAACGGGAACTGGAGCAGGCCGCTGCGGCCTTTCGATAGGGAGCTAGAAGAGCGTATTGGTGTTTATGAAGGGGATGCCAGGCTACGGCGGATCGATTTACAGCCTTAGAGGCCGAGATTCAGCGTTTGACAGGTCAGGCTGCCTATTTCGACCTGGCTCGCACTTGTGGATGTTTGCCGAGGCTCAGCTCGATGTGTACAAGAGACTGTGGGAGGCCGGCATTGTGCCTAAAACCTCTTATGAAAAAGCCCGTCAAAAGGCTCGTGAGGCCCGTGTCGATTGTGACTTTGACCCATCTACTCCAGGAGCTGACGATGGCGCCGAGGGCGCTGGTGGTGTTGATGGTGGCGCGGGTAGCGCCGAATGAAAATTTTTTGTGGTGTTGGTTTTATTTTGTTTTTCTAGTTGTTGTTGCCGTTTGGCTATCTTTTTTTTTATACATTTACCGGTCGTAACCGGGTGTAAGCAGGGATGACCCGTTGTCATTGAAGATGAATATATATGCGATTTTATTTTCCTCTGTTCTGCTTGGTGTTTGTTTTGTACCTTTCCCCTGTCTTTAACCGTAATGGTGGTGATGGCCTTGACCATGATAATGTTGGTTCTGGCGCCTTCGACCGTATTCGTGTCGCTTGGTAGTCCTAGTCATAGACTAGGTCAGCTATTTAGCGATAGCGGCCTTAACCGCGATTGAGCGCTTTTTGTTTATCGTTTCTCTTTTACTTGGTGTAAGAGAGTTGCGGCCGTTATTTAGCGATAGTGGCACCTAACCTCAGTCCTAATCCAGACATGGTCTAATTACTGGCCGCGATGGTAAGAGATGCGGCCTTTTATTTTGATCGGGGCTGAACTTTACGCGGCCCGAATTTTAACTCGAGTTGGGCGTACTTACTTGAATGGCCGAGTTTGGCGAAGGAGATTTAACTTGTTTCTTCGTCCGCTGCTTCTTAGTTTTGAGGATGAAGGCATTTGGCTTAGTTGTTCGGACGAGATTGGGTTTGTGATGGTGAAGGCATATGGCCTGAGTCGACCTGTAGTTGAACTTTTCGGCAAGGGCACGTAGTCCGAGTTGTTGTTCAACCATAGTTGAATCTTGTCATTCTTTTGTTGGCGGAGGCGCATAGTCTGAGTCCCATTTTAACTTATAGTTAAACTTTCTGGCGAAGGCACGTAGCCCGTGTCCCAGTTCAACTTATAGTTGAACTTTCTAGCGAAGCCACGTAGCCTGAGTTGTTGTTCAACCGTAGTTGAACGTTGCAATTTTTTTAGCGAAGGCGTATAGACTGAGTTGTTGTTCACGTAGTTGAACGTTGAAATTTTTGTTGGTGAAGGCATGTAGCCTGAGTCCGAGTTCAACTTATAGTTGAACTTTCTGGCGAAGGCACGTAGCCTGAGTTGTTGTTCAATCGTAGTTGAAGGTTACAATTTTTGTTGGCGAAGGCGCGTAGCCTGAGTCCCAGTTCAACTTATAGTTGAACTTTCTGGCGAAGGCACGTAGCCTGAGTTGTTGTTCAATCGTAGTTGAACGTTGCAATTTTTGTTAGCGAAGACGCATAGCTTGAGTTCCAGTTCAACTTATAGTTGAACTTTCTGGCGAAGGCACATAGCCTGAGTTGTTGTTCAACCGTAGTTGAACGTTGCAATTATTGTTGGCGAAGGCGCGTAGCCTAAGTCCCAATTAAACTTATAGTTGAACTTTCTGGCGAAGGCACGTAGCCTGAGTTGCTATTCAACCGTAGTTGAACGTTGCAATTTTTGTTAGCGAAGACGCATAGCCTGAGTTCCAGTTCAACTTATAGTTGAACTTTCTGGCGAAGGCACGCAGCCTGAGTTGTTGTTCAACACTAGTTGAACGTAGCAATTTTTGTTGGCGAAGGCGCGTAGCCTGAGACCCAATTCAACTTATAGTTGAACTTTCTGGCGAAGGCACATAGCCTGAGTTGCTGTTCAACCGTAGTTGAATGTTGCAATTTTTGTTGGCGAAGGCGCACAACCTGAGTTTCTGTTCAAGCGTAGTTGAATGTTGCAATTTTTGTTGGCGAAGGCGCACAGCCTGAGTTGTTGTTCAACTGTAGCTGAACGTTGCAATTTTTGTTGGCGAAGGCGCGTAGCCTGAGTCCCAGTTCAACTTATAGTTGAACTTTCTGGCAAAGGCACGTAGCCTGAATTGTTGTTCAACCGTGGTTGAACGTTGCAATTTTTGTTGGCAAAGGCGCGTAGCCTGAGTACCGGTTCAACTTATAGTTGAACTTTCTGGTGAAGGCACGTAGCCTGAGTTGTTGTTAAACCGTAGTTGAACGTTGCAATATTTGTTGGCGAAGGCGCATAGCCTGAATTGTTCTTCAACCGTAGTTGAACGTTGCAATTTTTGTTGGCGAAAGCGCGTAGCCTAAGTTATTGTTCAACTGAGTTGAACGTTGCAATTTTTTTTGGCGAAGGTGCATAGCCTGAGTTGTTGTTCAACCGTAGTTGAACGTTGCAATTTTTGTTGGCGAAGGCGCGTAGCCTGAGTCCCCGTTCAACTTATAGTTGAACTTTATGTCGAAGGCACGTAGCCTGAATTGTTGTTTAGCCATAGTTGAATGTTGCAATTTTTGTTGGCGAAGGCGTGTAGCCTGAGTCCCAGTTTAACTTATAGTTGAACTGTTTGGTTTTTCGCCCGACCTATTTTCTTGGGGGAAGGTTAAGTTTTCGTTCGAGATCCTGTCTGATTTGTACGTAGCTTTCTTGGCTAGTTTGCTGAGGCCATTTTGTTTTGGATCCCTGTTTCGTGCCACTTTCCGGCAGGGTCTCGTGTTAAAGGGACGGGGGTCTCTCGCGCGTGTTCTCCCCGTAGGGAGGGGATATCTGCTTCTTCTTCTTCCATTTCTTCTTTTGCTCTTTTGAGAATGGGGGGAAGCCGGGGCTTAGGACTCTTGCCGGAGTTTTCGAGTTCCATTCGCCCGCTTTGCTACCTTGGCTCATTCGAGTTGTATTGCTTTCCCTTTTGGGTGTTCTCTTTTCCCTTTTTGGTCCAAGGATGAACTACACGGTTCTCTTATGAAATTACCGCAGACGACGCCAAATTGTTTAGCTCAAAGTTCTCATACACTTTGTAAGCATAAATCAATTAAAATAAATGGAGGGCCAATCATAGCAGATCGTAATACATCAAAAGATTGAATGAAAAATATAAGAGACGAGTGTTATTTATCAGGGAGACAAATGTGAAGATCTTTTATTGATAATATCGGTTTGGTTTGCCTCTCCGATGGAGAGGTTCAGAGCCTCACAATGCTTTTTCTCTTTGCTCGAAGAGCAGTGGTCAAGAAGCAGAAGAAGAAGCCCCCATTTTAGGGTTCTTTCTCTTAGTATTTATAGCTGTGTACCCTGCCAGCTGGCGTTGGACGGTCGTGGTCATGTCGGGGGGGAAACGCCCGCCAATAATGAACAGGTTGTGACCTCATTAAGTAGAGTGATCTTCAATTGCTTATTCTTAACGAATAATTATGCTATTTTGTTAGCCCAAATATGCTTAAGAGCTAATTAATCTTATTGATTATCGCAGTCAAGTTTTGACCCATATAACTTTATTTTTAGATGTTTGTATTATTTTTAGCATAAAACTCGCACCCGTATCCGTACATGATTAGTATTTGGGTCTGTACCCCGAATCTTAAAATTCAGATATTGAAAGATTTGTCCTTTGGACCCGCAACCGACTCCGATCAACTTAGTTCTTCTCACATTGGTATTCCAAGTGCTTCACTACTCTCCAACACGGAATGGTTAGCCTTGGACTCGGTGGTTGTTCAGTTCCTGAAGCATCAACATCCCCAATCTTGCTCTTGCACCAGCATGTCTGTCCTGATTTCTGGACTAAGGCAAATTCTTGATGCTGGTTCCCATTGTAAGTAATGCTTATGCCTTTCAATTGCCAGAAAAGTATGCTGTAAATTAATGAAAGAATAACCTCCTCAATGTTACAATACCTTGTTTTTCTAGTTCAATTTTGTCTTCTTTTTCTTAACTCCTGATTTGCCCCAGCAAACTTGTTCATACGATTTCAGATATGACAATTTGAATTTTCATGCTTTTTGCAGCTCCACTCCCTTGTTTAAGAGTTGTTCCCAATTGGCAGTTGTCCAAACGTCAGAAATATATATATATATTAGTTTTTAAAAGGTTGAATGGCTTGTTTTTTTCTTTTTCTTTTTTTGAGTTGTAAATGCCACCAGTCTATCCTCTACGTGAGTAATTTTAATGAATATGAAAATTACATGTTGAATGCTCGCTTGCAGGTTCTCCATAAATTTCCATGGAGTTCATTCTTTGCACCGTACCAGCTTCAGCTTATATGACTTTTTGGCTTTGGTATAGTGGTAAGAACGCAAGTCCATTATCTAGTTTCAAATGTTTACCACTGGTTATAAAATAGAAATTGCAAACATATTTAATTCTTCTGTCTTCTAGGATTTCTAAAGAGAAGAAGGGATCCTTCTTAAGATTTACTGCCCAAATTATTTACTATTTCTATCTATAAGGCCTAAACTATTTACCCAATTATCTTTACTGTAACTATTGTGTATGTTTCCACCGCCTCCGGTTATCTCTTTACCTGTTTGTAGAATTGTATTGTGAAACGGAATGCAACAAAAAACCGCAAAAATCCCAAATACCAAGTGAAAAGGGAATTCAATGAGTTTATATTTGGCAAGTAGTAGTAAAAGTAAAAGTAAAAGCAGAAAAAAAGGGGAAAATCTGACCTTTGAAATAGAGGGGGTTGAATCTCTCAATTATATCTGTTTTGTTTTTGTTGGTGATTGTTCTCCAAATGTTTGGACTTTAATTTTTTAGTTATTTTCTAATTTGAAGCTAATAAGGAATGAATTTAATTCTTTGCCGTGAGCACCTTATTAGAAGCAATGACCAGAGCTTTAATAGGCCAAGAGACACAAAGTGGATTTGTTAGGAGCAATGACCGGAGCTTTAATTACAACATTCGCCATTGTTGGGCTTGAAGCTTTTGAATTTAAATTTTTTATTTTGAAGATTTCTTGTTTGATTCAAAGAGGGTACTATTAAATATTGCTTATAATACCTTTTAGAAGTTCATACTGAAATTTGATAGCATTTGGAGATAATTTGAGGTGATTGAGATCGAAATTTTCAGTTGAAAACCGAAGAACACAGCTACAATATACCGCTACGGTATACAATATGCTACAACGGTATATTGTAATAATCGAAGAAGAACACAGTTACCTAACAGTATATAATATACAATAGGAGTACATAGTTATACTGCAACAGTATACTATTATAGTATTCGATATATTGTTATAGTATACTGTAATAATATGTAATATATTGTAACAATATGATGTAATAGTATGCAATATATTATAATAGTATACTTATTACCCGTAAATTCACTTGCCTTTTTTCTTTTAATTTGCTTTAAGCTTTTACCGAGCGTGAGGGGCAAATTGAAAATGTAAAAAAAGAAGAAGAAGAAATTACAGTATGCTATATAATGTAACGATATACTCTTACAATTAGATCCTTTTAGAATTTTTTTTTTTTGGAACTTTTATTGACAACTGATATTATTTCAGTTTAATAATTGAGTTAAATTTTTTTCACTCTTTGCGTACAATTGTATACCCTGTTGGTATAACAATATACTATATTGGTATCATATATTAATTAATATTTTTTTGTTGTATTAACTACAGTTCATTAGTATACAATTTAATTTTTCTTTAGTAATAATATTTAAAAAATAGTGAAAGCAGTAAATGAAATTAGATTATGAAGATAAAAATAATATGAAAAAATAAGTTAAATGGAATTAGAAAAGGAAAAAAGAAAAAGATAAGAAGAAAACGAGAAAAAAGAAAAAGAGAGAAGAGAAAAAAGAGAAAAATAAAAGAAAAAAAGCATAGAAATAAAAAAAAGAGTTGAAGAATAAAGAAAAAGTTTTTCATAAAGCCTACTATGGGTAGAAAATGTAATTAATTTATGGGTAGAAAAATAAATAAGTAAATAAAAATGAATAATTTTATTTTTGCAGATAACTGTGTCAAAATCTCATTCAAATTATATCATGGATCTCTCTTTAAATAAAAACATGTTGTAAATAAATTTGGTAGTCACACTCATTTAACACTATGATGGATATAAATTGCGCTCTTCAATTTATTTACTTACCTTGGCGTAGCTTCAAACTCAAAATTTAGAATGATTTTCTTTATTCTTTCATTAAATAATTAATACGTGGGCAAGCACAAAGAAAAAACAAAAAAATAATGGTAGATTAAAGTTCAAATTGAGAGATTACCTATTGGCTTAACATCCTTATGTTTGACGGTCTGAGCGGTGAATCGAAGGGAAACCTGATATGATGTGAGATTCAATCTAGTTTAACCTACATAAACCACTAATCCACTACCTTTTAAGGAGCTTTTAATAACCCATAGCTATATTTTATATATTTACATTTAGTGGTTAGTTTTGGACAATTCGTTGTATGTGAATGTATTTGAATACACTGTTCAGTTGTATCCAATCTTATTTGATGTTGCAAGGTTGAACGTATTCGATTGTATTTAATGTATTTATACTAAAAATAGAAGAGACTTAAAATTGTCATTCAACTTTCAGAAATGGTTTATCTATGTCATCCGTTAAAAAAATGCTCATTTTATGCCACTGTCGTTACACATTTGGCCCACCCATGCTATTATTGAGTAACGGCTCAATTATTATTTGGTTCATCCATGCCACTGTCGTTAGTCAATAAAAGCGTGGATGGGCTAAATGTCTAATGGCAGTGGCATGAAATGACAATCTTTTTAACGGATGCCATGGATAGACCATTTCTGAAAGTTGAGTGACATTTTTAGGTCTTTTTCATATTAAAAATGACGAAATGAAGAATACAATCAAATTCGGTCAAATCTCCGATGAAAATACAAAATACACCATATTTAAAAAGGAAGAATACAATCAAACACGACCGGATCTCAGGACAAATACAAAATACCACTATATTTGCACTAAAAAAATAAAGGATACACTCAAATCCTACTCTGTATTTACACTAAAAATGAAGAATACAATCAAATTCGGTAAAAATCCTCGATGAGAAAACAAAATACACTGCATTTAAAAATGAAAAATACAATCAAATTTCGTCGGATCTCCGGCGAAAAAAATATATTTTATGTTACACCCCATATTTTTGTACGTGAGAGTACGTCGTAAGTCAATTGATGTAAGCTCTGAAATGAGATCATATATGAAAGTACATAAATCATGTTGATCATGTTAACTTGGAGGTTACAAATATTTAAGATCATGAACAAGTATAAAGAGGGTTGGAAGGTTCAGAAGCTAAAGGAATTGAAGAAAACAATATTTCGTCGAGAGTCGACAAGTTGGGAATGCTATAACATATACTTTTAGGGTGAGACTAGGGTATTTAATATGATAAGGAGGTTATGTTATGAATAAGGTTAGTCGTATGATAGTCGTGTGTTATATTTTGAATTCAAGCGAGTTGTGGAACAAAAGTCGATGAAAGTCATCTCACGTTACGCTAATAAGTTTTACTGAAAATTTGGTTTGAATGCAACTGCGATTTTCTCCTAATATACTTAGAGTTATGGGATTTTCAATCCATCAAATTGAAGCTCTATGATTCTAATTTCTAATGCATCAAACCATTTGTCAATAAGATATCGCAGTAGAGAGATATGGGCATTTTTGCAAGACTGCGCATGCTGCTAGGTGACAAGTAGGTGTGTCACCTTCTTGCTTAAATTAGAACCCAAAAATGGGAAATTTTGGTTCGTCCAAAGAGGCCTTTTAAAAGCCTATTTTCTTCATATATTAGACTGAAAATAGGTCATATAAACCAGGCATAAGCTGTGCAAAAATCCTCCCAAAAATTTCCCACAAACCCTAATTGATTTTCTCTCCCTTTCAAATTCTAATTGGAGATTAGAGTTTGAAGAACCATGATAGGAGTTGAGTTATCAAACAAATAAGGTGAATTTACTACTCTCTTCCATCCATTTTTTTACGGTAAATTCATGGTAAGTCGTTCTACACTTGTAAAACTCACGGGATGGTAATAGCAAGCAATGAGTTTGAGTTATTCACTTGTAGCGGACTATTTTATAAACTGTTTTGTGTTGTTGTTCGGATGTGTATTTTACTACTATTTTGTGGAGTTTTGAAGGAGAAAGAGTGTGGAGAAACACCATATAACAATAGGGTGGTAGGATGGTCGTTCGTCGTAACATTTCCGGGTCATTGACACTACTACGATGGTCGCTTATATATATATATATATATATATGTTATAGTTGTTGTATTCTTATGTTGTTGGTGTTATCTTAAATTTGTAGAAAGTAAGGATTATAGAGGAGATGCTGCCCGTTTTAATACAAAATAAGCCTGTCGTTCGTTGTGCGACAATTTTACTTTTCATAATATAATGATAGTTATTATCTTTGTTGTAGATTAAGGTGCGAAGAGGTGAGTTCAACTTGGTAATTGAAAAGATTGTGATAAGGTATGTTAAGGATAAGCCCTTCATTTATTTTGGTATGATCTCGTAATTACACAAGTTTGATAATGAGGAATAAAGAGAAATTCATATTCCTGAATTCATGTACATTTTTCTTGTCTCATAAGTTACAGTATTCTCACTTTTCATATTCAATTGAGTATTGGCTTCTTCCAGTCAAGAAAGCAGAGAGTATATATATATATATATATATATATTCATTACCATCAAGCTATAATCGATGGGCAGGCCCCTATTGAGCAACCTCTTATCAGATGGTAAGATATTTGCCGAGCCTACTGTGGTCGAGCGCCTATGAGCGAGCCTAGTATGGCCGAGATACATAGCCTAGTATGGCCGAGCGCCTATCAGCGAGTCTAATACGACAGAGCAGTTACACATACTGAGCCTTATAAGGACGCACAGTTATTTACTTACTATATTGAGAGAGTTAAGTTAGTATCAACAGGTAAGCATATCTTAAGATTATCTTTGACCCCTAGTTACTTTCAGTTATTATATTATCAGTTTAGTTTCAGCTTTCAGTAATTATGTCTCCTTACATACTCGGTGCATTATTTCGTATTGATGTCCCTTTTGCGGGGGAGCTGCATTATATGTATGCAGGTCCTCATCGACAGTTGGACAGACCCTCCCAGCAGATAGAGTCGAACATCAACTTAGTTGGTGAGCTCCACTTCCCTAGAGTTGTCAGGTCTAGACCTTGGATTCAATTATATATATATATATATATATATATATATATATATATATATATATATATATATATATATATATATATATATATATATATATATATATATGTGTATATATATATATGTATATATATATATATATATGTATATATATATATATATGTATATATATATATATATATGTATATATATATATAGAGAGAGAGAGAGAGGTTTGATGGGTAGCTCGATGCCCTGTCTTGACCATAATACAGTTCAGTTATCTCTAGACTTGTAGACAATCCTGTATAGTTTGTATATCAGTAGATATTCATGGCGGCCTCTACAGCCTCCACAGTTTTATATATATATATATATATATATATATATATATATATATATATATATAAAAATTAAATCTCTAATGAAATACAAAATGCACTTACACTGTATTTATATACCAATTTTCTAGCGTGAAAGGCAGTGAAAGGGAATAGGAGGCTCCTTTTTCCTGCGTGAAAAGCATGGTGGAGGAATAAGTTTCTGGCAAGACGAATACATACAAAGAAGAAGAAGAAATTATGATTCCGGCATCTCCATAATATCCAGATCTGGTGACGCCCCCAATCTTCCTTCTCCATTATTTTCGCCATTGGTAATAGATTGATTGCAACTTCGTGATTTCAGGTCTAGATCTAATGGTGGGTGATAATGGTGTTTAAGGATGATTCGCGGTGAAGGGAGGTGATTGTTTGGTTGGGCTTGGGTAGAGCGCCGCCGGAGAATATGACCGATGACTTCTCTGCTGCTATTGTTTGCTTTTTCTCCTTCTATTTTATCTCCGTCTTTGTCTGTCTCTCTTTTATCTCACGGTGAATAACGAGAAGGAGGACGGATATGGAGTGGTTGATGGCGGCGATGGAGTTGGACGGCGATTGGCCGAGAGAGAAATGAGAGGGAAAAGGGAAAGAGAGTGACGGAGAAAAAGAGAGGAGGTTGGGAGAAAAGATTGATACAGTGAAATAACTCTATGTATTTGATATAACTATGATGAGTAATTAAAATCATTGTACCTAGGAAAAGTGATTAAATTAAACGAAAAAGGGCCTAAAATGACCATCTACTATAGGAAATAGGACATCAAAACCCTCAGTTAAAACTTAGACTCCTATATGACCTTGCTGTCCAAAAAAGGGCTCACTTATGCCCTTCTCTACTAACGGTAGACTTGTAATTCCACCTGGAATTACATTTGCAATATTTTTAATTCCAAACACATTTTAAAATTCCACATAGGTTTAACAATACCCCCACCCCTTATTATTTTCCTACCCTTACCCCCGGGCCCACCCATTTCTTAACTTAACCCACTTATATGTTAACCCGTCCTTATTTTCACCATTTTACAATTTCACATTTCTCTCTCTGCTAAATCCCCAAATTCAACGATGAGCTAGGGTTCTGGAACAGTGTGCATATCTGATTGAATCTTGAAGATTTCGTGTTGAAGCCATCGTTTTGTTGTCCTTTTGTTGTGGTTTTGTTGTTAAGGTAAGTTTTTTTACTGGTTTATTTGCATTTTTACTGGTTTTAAAGCTTTCTTTTTGAAGATGCATGTGATATTTCTTGGTATTGTGACCATCTCATTAGTTTATTCACATGTTTTGTGTCTTTATATGTTTGTTTTTTATAGTTGGAATCTGTTTGTGTGGGGTTGGTGGTCACGAAATAAATGAATCTTTTTTAAGGGTTTTTAATTCAATCTCAGAATCAATATTCTGTGTGGTTGGTGTTTTTAATACCTTTTATGGTTTAAATATACACCTCTTGTTGCTTTCAATGCTGATGTGGTCCCTTTGTGTTTTCCCTTTTCTTTTTTTGCATGTGCTAATTGAAGATCATTGAAGAAGTTGATGTTTTATTTCATTTGGCAATTGGGTCATTTCACCTGAACTAGTCTACACTAAAAGACTTCTACACTCTTTGCTTCGTTATGATGTACATTCACTTTCTTATAAGGACATTTGTGAAGAATTCACTTCAAAACTAGGGTATCGTACTGTTCAGCAGTTGTCGGTAACTGGTGCATCTGGTAAATATTATTTGGTAGAAAATCAGGAAGGAATTAAGGTACTTAAATTTTTGTTATGTAAGGAGTTCAAGGTGCTTGATTTCTTTGTTGTCGATGAGTATGATCTTAGTGTGTCCATCCCAAATATTATCCATCACACTTAGTCATATAATGTTGATATTGATGTTGGGACTGATTGTGAATATGAACTTGGTGATAACATGTTAGAAGAAATGGAAGGTAGTGAAAATTATAGTAATAGCTTTGATGAAATTGACATAGGAAAAAGAAGAGTAGTGACTAATGGACTTGAACATTATAGAGAGTTAGAACTAGGAATGTCCTTCAAGGACATCAATGAAGCAAAATATGTGGTTGGCTTTTATGATTTAGCTAATAAGAATAAGCTTAAAGTCAAGAAAAGTGATACAACTAGAGTTGGATATATTTGTCAACCTGGCTGCCCATTTGTGTGTCTTGTTTCAAAGGATAAGAATTCATCTACTTGTAGAATCAGAACATTGAAGTCCAAACATTCATGTGATGACTGTTTTGATAATCCTAGAGCTTGTTACAAAACTTTAGATTTGTATTTCAAGAAGCATGTGCAGAACAATCCTAGGTATATTGTAAAAGATATGAGAGGGCAGTTGGAGAATAACTTACAGGTGAATGTGTCTAAAGCTAAGCTAAAAAGGTCTAAAAGATTGGCCCTTGAGAGGTTGGACGGCAGCTTTAGAGATGAGTATAACAAGTTAGAAGCTTATGGACAAGAAATTGGACATACAAATCCATGGACTGACTTTGTAATTAACCTATCAAAGGATATACTTGAACAAGGAAAAAGGAGATTTTTGAGAATGTACACCTGCTTCCAAGCTTTGAAAGAAGGTTGGAATAATGGTTTGAGACCATTTATTGGTTAAGATGGTACCTTCTTGAAAGGAAAATGCAAGGGTTAGTTGCTGGTGGCAATTGGACAAGACTGTATGAACCATTTTTATCCACTAGCTTGGGCAGTTGTGGACAAAGAAAATAGTAGGACCTGGCAGTGGTTTATGGAGCATTTGAAGCTGTCTTTGGATCTAAAAACTGGGTCAAATGTAACTTTCATTTCTGACATGCAAAAGGTACTTATACCTGCCTATCTAGTCTTGTTTTTTTCATTTTTTTATGTTTTCTTTGAAACTGGTGATGTTTTAATTGAACCTACTGCTAAACTATATGGGTTGTTGGATTCTGTACGACAATACTCCCAGATGCACATCACAGATTTTGTGTGAGACATATTGAAGCTAATTGGATGACGAAGTGGAGGAAAGGTGAAATGAAGAAACTATTATGGTGGTGTGCTTGGAGTACATACGAGGAAGAGTTCAAATACCAACTAAAGAAGCTAGGGGAGTCAGATGAATAAGCAGCAAAAGATATACTCAAATATCTACCACAGGCATGGTGTAGGGCCTACTTTGATACAAAGTGTAAGAATGAAATGGTTGATAACAACTTTACTGAATCATTTAATAGTTGGATCCTTGAAGCTAGACAAAAACCAATTATTAAAATGTTGGAGGATATAAGGGTGAAAGTCATGAACATGCTGGCAGACAATGAGAAGAAGTTTATGAGTTGGACTTCTGATATAAGTCCAACTGCTATGAAGTTGTTCAATGACTACAAGATTATTGCTAATGTTTGCGAAGTTGTATTCAATGATGACCATGGATATGAGATATCTGAAATAGATGATAGGCATACTGTGGATTTGAAAACAAAGAGATGCACATGCAGAATGTGGGACTTGAGTGGCATACCTTCCCCTCATGCCATCAAGGCAATGAAGCACAATTAAGATGACCCTTTAAATGGTGTTAATTGGTGGAATAGCAAAGATGCTTATATGCTGACATATAAGCATAAGTTACAGCCTGTTAGGGGTCTTAAATTCTGGAAAGTTGATCCTGCTCAAGCTATGGAGCCCCCAAAGATTGTCAAAATAGTTGGTCTACCTAAGGTGAAAAGAAATAGAGAACCTGATGAGGAAAGCAATATAAAAGGTTTGTGGAGTTTTTTAAGAAAAGGAAGAGTCATGGAGTGCAGCAACTGTGGTGAAATTAACCACAATCGTAGGGGTTGTCCAAAGGTAACTAAGTAACTAATTAAGCAACTTACTACAACTGTGGTAAAATTTTACTAACTACAATTAAATAACTAATTTTTTTTTTGCAGGATGAGGTTGCTGGAGAAATAAGCAAAAACAAAAAGAGAAAGGCTTCAAACAAAGTCCAATCATCACAATGTTCAATGGTTGAAGAAGAAGTGAAGTCTCTGAACATGAAGTATGTGAAGATGAAGTGTCTGAAGATGATACATTTGAAGATGAAATGCTTGAAGAAAAAGAAGTTGTTGATGCTGGAATACAACAGTCAGTTCAGTCAATCTTCAACAATGAAGATGCAACCCAACAGTCCATTTGTTATGGGATACAACAGTCCACTGCATATGGTCCTTCCATTGTTGATGAAGAAGATCCACCATTAAGGCTAAAGATTCTTTATGAGAAAGTAACAAAGTTGAAGGTGAGGAAGTCTCAAAATTTGGCACCAACTGGAAACAGAAGGATTCCTCTCATGAGTGATGATAATGGAGTTTGCACACCAAAAAACTTGTCATATTCCCCAACCGAGATAACCTGGAAGGGGAAGGCAGCAACCACTTCTAACCAGCTGGAACAAAAAAGGAGAAAGAATATCAAGATAATAGGAAGAAAAGGAAAGAACCTATGTCTAGACTAAATCTGCATATTTGTAATTAGTTTTGAATGTAATGGCATTAGATGTAGGTGGTTCTAAACTTATTTTTTTTTATAGAGAACCTTTTTTTGCTACCAACCACAATTATGGTTGTTATGGTTGGTTAACCACCTACTTGTTAATGACATTTATGTTATGTTTGTTGAATGACTAGTCTCTTTCTTCTGTATATCTTGTTTGAGTCTCAAAGGTTGCCACCAACTGGAAACAGCTAAATCTGTGGTCCAACAGGTATACGTGAGGGCATTTTAGACCCTTTTTCAGATAGTACAAGGTCATATACAGGTAAAGTATAGTAGTCAATTCTGCAGAACTACACACTATATCAGTGTACTCCAAAGCCTTATTTGAGAATAATAAACTAATTATCATAGCAACTGGAAACACAATGATAGACAAAAACATTGGAATGATAATGGTTTCATTGAATCCTTGCACAAATACAACAACATTATATATCATTTCCCCCTAATCCATTACATAATAAAAACACAACAATTAAGCCATAATAACACTAACATTACATATCATTTCCTCCTAATCCAAAGAACATAACAAAACATCCCAATATCACACAAAAGAAAATCCATATTTTCTTTCGAAATGTAGCATCACGTTGAGTTGTGTACTCTATATCAACCACTTTCTTCATTAGAACATTTCTTTCCAATTCCAAGGATTCTATTCCTCCAAGATCGACGAGCATCATAATATTCTCAAGATCGGCAACTTTCCTTTGGAGTACATTTCTTTTATGGATTAGAGCGTCCTTAAAGAATGAGATTTGAAATTCTAGGAGGCAACTCCTCATCTTGCCACACCCAATAGGAACATTTTTCATCTTAAAATCCCAAAAAAAAGGAAATTACAGTCAAAATAATTGTTGCTAAACCATCAACAAATTTACATACCTCATGCTTAGGGCACTTGAAAAATCTTCTCCCAGCATTTAAAGGAGTCCATGCCATGAAATAATTAGCACCAAGTCCACAACGACACCTCCTAATCGGCCCATTTAAGCAACTCGAACTTTGCGACACTGTCTTAAAGAAATCTCTAAAACAAACTAATAAAGATGAAAAAGAATTAAACCTTAACTAGAATCCAACTCAAAATTGACAAGGTAACCCAATTAGTAAGAGAAATCAGCCATCACTGAAGTGAATTTTTTTTAGGGAGAAGCTTCTGGGATGAAAATGTAGAAGGAAATGTTCTGGTAATTGGAAATAACCTAACGACTAAGTGGGTTAAATTAATAAAGTGGTGGGCCCGGGGGTAAGTGTAGGGAAATAATAAGGGGGATGGATTTTTAAATCAATGTGAAATTTTAAAATAGGTTTGGAACTAAAAAAATTGCAAATGTAATTCCAGTTGGAATTACAAGTCTACCGTTAGTAGAGAAGGGCATAAGTGAGCCCCTTTTTGGACGGCAGTGGCATATAAGAGTCTCAGTTTTAATGGAGGGCTTTGATGCCCTATTTCCTATAGTAGATGGGCATTTTAGGCCCTTTGGTAATTATTATCCATAAATAACTCTTAGAATTACCTATGGCAGGTAAATTTTCCTTTAACCTAATTTGGTGATGACTTTGAAAATAACATTGATAATAGTGAATAAACTACTAGTGGTCTTTTAATTATATTTGAGAAAATGTCATCTTCAAAATCTAAATTCAAATGGTTAAACGAGTTATAAAAAAGCATTTGTATGAGTTTGTAAAAAATCGTTTTGAAAATGAAAATGTGTGCAATATACATAGATGAGAAATTATTGTTTAGACTTATTGTTATCAAACATGTCTATAGATCATGAGCATTCAAATGTTTAAAAAAAGAAAAAAACACTTGTGCTTGGTGATCTAAAAAGTCTGAATGCATGTGAGTTATTGGTATGTAAAGGTGATCAAAATTATACTTTGAACATTAGATTACACCAATTTTATAGTTTGAATAAGTAGCTATCCAAATATTTATCAATTATAACGACATGTATACCCATATTCCTCATGTTTGAAGATGAAACTATCTAATCCATTAAATTAAAATTCCTTATGTGAACTGCTAGAATAATGTCTCCTACACGGAAAAGAGCGTGGTTAGAGCTATCTTAGAGCTCATCAAAAGACAAAGAAAAAATTTAGAAAATGAGAGATAAATGTTTAGCTTTTTGGAGTAGCAATTGTGGTACACAATTCCTTTAGGCCCCTTGGCTGTCTTATCAATCTATAAAAATAATTTTTTTTGTTTGCCTTATTGTACGTGTCAACATAATTCAAATTTATTTTCACTCAGTAAAAAATTGGATATCTAAAATATATAAATGAATAATTCTTCCTTTGAATATTTCTATTGTAAACGACTTCGGCAACTACAGTTGCTCCCACGGTATCGTATATATGAATTTAACTTTTTAATTAATTAACTTACTTTGAGGCAACTTTATATACTCCTTCCGGTTGGCCTTGAGCACATCCATTAGGAAATATTAAATTCTAGACAAAGTAGTTAGTGTGATCAAATTATTCTTAATTAAATATTACGGAATAATTAATGCAAGGAGTAAATCTGATGTCAATCTTGTTGTTTTTTCTTCTAGAAGTAGACGCCCACGGGAGATGGCCATGTCTTGTATTATCTTTTACGTATTAATTAAGTACTTCTTCTTTCTATTTTTTTTATTTGGTTTATTCTCTCAAAAATTTCACACATTAAAATTTCTATTCTTCTTGCTGTAAAATCTTGTATGATTAAATAAAATGTGTATATTAAAACTAGTAGCATTGTATGATGTAGCATGTAGTTAATGGGTTCAAGGGATCTCAATATTTTCAACATGGGAAATAGATATAGCTATAAGAAAATTACTATTTTAAAAATAATAACTTTGAATTTATAATTTCAAAAGTGTAATCGGTGCGCAATCATAAGAACTGAAGGTCGAATCTGTAAAATTTATATTTTGAATCCACTTTTTTTAATAGTGCAGCTATCCTTTCAAAATCTTGGATTCGGCTCTGCATGAGGGTGTACTAATAATAAATGAAATCAAGAAAGTAGATCTTCTTGTTGGACATGACTTTTAAATTTTGAATAAGTCATGTAGTTATTCATTAATTAGGATAAATTACACATTATTCAAAATCCATGAGAAACAATGTCGTGCAACACCTTTCTCCTAACGTATTTATAATTTGGAGTTAATAGTCCAAATATAGATAACAACAACAATAACAATAATTATCCAGTATAGTTCCACAAAGTGGGGTTTGGGGAAGGTAATATGTAGACGGGCCTTACCCCTACCCAAAAGGGCAGAGAGGCTATTTCCAATCGACCATCGGCTCAGTGAAGGAAAGGAACAACAAAAACAAAAACAACAAAAGAGCATTAGTAACTTCAACATAAATAGCAAAAATAATTATCTAAACATAAAAACCTAAAAATAAAAACATAAAAACTACAAATAAAATAGCATGCAATAATATCAGGCAGTAACTAGCATAAGAAAAAATTCAATACACAAATCATCTATGAATAGTCATGCCAAACCTCACCCAACCCCGGGTGAGGAGTATGAAAAACTCTACGGGCCCCTATCCCACAACCCTAATACTAGACCTCCATACTTTCCTATCCTGGATCATGTCCTCAGAAACCCGCATTCTAGCCATGTCATGCCTAATCACCTCTCCCAATACCTCTTAGGCCTCCCTCTGCCTCGCCGTACGCCGGCCATCGCCAGCCGCTCACAACTCCTCACCGGAGCGTCAGGACTTCTCCTCCGCACATGCCCGAACCACCTCAGCCTCGCTTCTCGCATCTTCTCATCCACCGGGGCCACCCCCACCTTCTCTCGAATAACTTCATTCTTAATCTTATCTAACCTGGTGAGCCCGCACATCCACCTGAGCATCCTCATCTCCGCAACCTTCATCCTCTGAACGTGAGAGTTCTTCACTGGCCAGCACTCCGCCCCATACAACATGGCAGACCTAACCACTGCTCTATAAAATTTCCCCTTGAGTTTCTGTGGAACTTTCTTGTCACACAGGACTCCTGATGCAAGCCTCCACTTTGACCACCCCGCTCCTATGCGATGAGTGACGTCCCCGTCAATCTCTCCGTCCCCCTGGATCACTGACCCAAGATATCTGACACTGTCCCTCCTGGCGATGACCTGTGATCCAATCATCACGTCCCTGCCTACTTCGCTCGGCTCGGCGCTAAACTTGCACTCCAGGTATTCTGTCTTAGATCTGCTTATTTTGAAACCCTTAGACTCAAGAGTCTGTCTCCATACCTCTAACCTCTCATTAACACCGGCCTTCGTCTCGTCTATCAAGACTATGTCATCAGCAAATAGCATACACCAAGGCACATTCCCTTGAATATGTCGGGTAAGAGCATCCATCACCAAAGGCAAACAAGAGAGGGCTAAGCGCCGATCTCTTGAATAAGTCCAAATATAGATAATGTTCGCAAAAAACAAAAAGATAATGAAAGCCTGAAGAATTAACCAATCCTGTAAATATTAATGGGGATAATGACTTATTAAAATATTTATAAAGAAAAATAAGCAGTGGTCTAGAAGAGACGTGACTAAATTTACTCGTGGCATTGACTACGACTCAAGGGTTGCCAAAAGCGCAAGCAGTTGAAATGCAATTGTGCAGCTAATAATGAATTGTTATTTAGACGGAACTCCTTCGTACAAAGGCTCTATTTCTTGATGCAAGGCAAACGCAGATCATTCTTTGCCTAGAGCTTTTAAAATCCTTACACAATGCATAAGCTATAAAGTACATTTAAGAAAATCATGTTTGGTAAAAGTTGGTTCAATGTTTGCAAAATGGGATGGATCTCCACTCTTGTGTGTCATTCATGTGTAATTAGTTTCTTTTGTTTGTGGAAACCTAATCTCATGCAAAAGACAGACAAAGATTAAAAAGTTGGTTGCCATATTGTAAAAGTTAGGGAAGTAATTACTTGAGGAATTAAAGTTCAAATAGGTAATGCAGATAAAAAAAATTGTGAAATAAAAGTTAGCATGGAAACATGTTAAAACCCAAATTATTATCCAGCGCAAGAACAAAATAATAAGAGTTGCGAGGATTTCATTAAGCAGTACTAAATAACCAAAATCTTTGATCTAAAAGATCAAATAGTAAACGATACACTAACTTAACTCATCATCTCTGAACATTAAAAGCTACCAAAAGCCACATCCAGCAATAACCAGAAAAGACCAGACCCAGATATCACAGATTGCTTCCCAATGATCTTAAGCAGCAATAGATGGCTTAGAAGCTGCAGACAGTCTAGACCTCTTCTTAGCCAGACTCTCGCTGCGCCTTTCTCTTTGCTCCTTCAACCTAGTAGCTAAAAGCTTCTGGTACTCAGCTGCTTCTGACTTAGCCTTGGCAATTCTCTTCTTCTTGTCTGCAATTCTTGCTCTCTTCCTCTGGAGAGTCAATGGTGTTACCAGCCTCTGGATCTTAGGAGCCTTGCTAGCCTTTTTCCCTGTCACCATAAAGCACCATAATTAATATTCAAAGCACAGGTTGCAGAGCATATTAACTTCCAACATTGACCAACTCTGATCAGCACAAAAAAAAAATGCAAGTAGATTTATCAGTAGAAAACTAACCAGTTTTGGTTGTGAAATTTCGACGGTAGGTATTGACGTACTTCCTGACGTCATCTTCCTTGGAAAGGTTGAAGAGCTTCCTAATCTTGGAAGCCCTTTTGGGTCCTCTCATCCTTGGTTTCTCGGTGTCTGTCAGTCCAGGCAGATCATTCTCACCCTTTTTCACAATAACCAAATTCAGAACAGAAAGATCAGGACTAACAATGCATCCACGGACAGACTTCCTTCTGCGCTCCCCATTTCGCCTACCATAGCCCCGGAAACAAGGAGTACCTGAACATAATTTGATACTTACAACATCAGCTACACATAACAAATATATATAATACACATGCACCATTAATCACCTTCTTGCAACTTTAGACATACCTCTGTACAGCAGAAGACGAACACGGCCTGGAGTCAACACTCCCTGCTTCATTGGGAAACCTTGCTTGTCACATCCTCCCATAATCTTAAAAACATATCCCTTGAACTCCTGTCAATTATTACACATTGTTAAAAGAAAGTTGACCAGATGGAAAGGTTACAACGTGAAAACCACAAGTAAACAGAAACCTACGTCTCCCAAAGCATCTCCAGCAACCTCCTGGGAGATCCTTTTGTCAAAGAAAGCCCGGCTGCACAGCAAGAATCAACATCATTAACCAACAGTGGTTACACATGCACTCTTACATGTTACTTAACAATAATGAAATATTAGGACGTCCACGTAAATCGACCAGCATATATACATCACCATGCAACATTCAAAAGCATCATAATCAAGTAAAGTATTAACCACATTAAATGTTATCTTACTTTCATCAATATAAAGATACACGTCCAAACAAAATCCACTACAACATTGTATGCACATATAAAGAAAGACCTTCGTGGAATTACTAGAAATCTAATGACGGACCTAGGAAGGGAAACTTATGAACCAATCAACCAAACACCAGCATGCAAACGTAAAGCATCAGTTTCTATCAATGGTTGTAATTCCAACAGAGGCAAAGATAGAGGATAGCAGTAAGGGATTGTTTGTTCCAAGGACAAGTAACTGGATTAAAACAAAATGAATTATAATTACTCCATTGTTTAAATTCTTATTGAATATTTGGTTAAGCGTATCAACTCAAGATATCTGGACATGTTCATCTTTAAATTGGACATACACTTGTTACCAAAAAATACTCTAGTGTCCTTGAATTAATTTATCCAATTTTATTAGTTCGATTATCATATGTGATTAAAAACAATTGTCATAAAAATAATCAATTGTCCAATTTTAATCATCTCAGATAGAAAATACATTAAAAGAAACACATCCTATAAATATGAAATCTCATTTTCACCTCTCATAGTTCTTTGAAATCAATACCATAAAATTTTATTAGAAACAACTGAGAGATAGCAAGCAAATAAGTAGAAATGTAGAAGACATTCAACCAAATAACCACTATGAGGTAAGAGATCAAACTGCATTCGGCATGTAATTTTTTTCATAGCCGGTAACCTAAACAAACAAATCCTTAACTCCAGAGCCCCCAAATTATTCACCTTACCGCACAGTTTGATAATTGTAGACTTTTCATTAATAGCCGAAAACAATTTAAGTTTAATTATTCACATGCATAAAACCAAAGTAAGTTAAAGAAAGCAAGCAAAGAAAATCTGACAACAGCAACAACTACTACGCCTCAGTCACAGACAATTTAGGGTCGGTTATATGAATTCTCACTGACCACATTACTCCATTTAAACTAATCTCGTGACATATAATGCAAATACATAATAAAAAGTAACAAGTTCTGTAGAATTTTTAAACGTGTAAATATGACTTACAGTTTCTGGTCATCGTCGATCTCGAGCTTCTTCTGGCATCCAGTAGTCGGATTTGCAATGTTGAACTGCAAAACAAAAGAACAAATAAATTCACGTTGAACGAAATGAATAATGTAATACATAAATTATAGGGTTGTTCAGCTACCTTCATTTTCGGTCGAACTCAGTGGAGGCCGCCAAGCTGACAATGAAACTCTCAAATTTTACGCTGAGCTCCTCTCTCTTTCTCTCTGGGTTAGGGTTTAGGACAAGATATATTTTATATCCAGGCTTTTACTAGGTCAGCTACTAATGGGCCTTGGGTCCATTGTTATTGGTACAGAATTTATGGCTCTTTAAAGGGATTGGGCTTTTATGTAAGCATAAGCCCTATTCATATGTACTTTCAAGAAGGCCGATTATAATCTTAAACTTGGCCTATTTGCAGCCATACTCTATATTTGTGCCACCTTTTAACATGTATACAGAGGAAAAAGGGCAATCCAACCCTATGGGGAAATTTATCTCCAAGTATCAAGTGCTTCGGATAAATCCATGTCAAGTGAAATTCATTCCTAAATAATATCATTCGCGCTCACTAGGGGTGTTTTACAGACTCTGGATGGGCTCCTATAACCCAAGTACTATGTTAATCTTCAATATAACCGCTACGACGTGCAGTCCGATCCCATAACTGTCACTCATAATTAGGCTCTCGACCTCATTCAGTCATTCATCTTTCTAGTCTCATCCACAGACTCACAATGTCATGAAAATAACCAGGAATAATGATATGATGAATCAATAAATAATTGATACTGAGAAATGATATAAAAATGCACGAATATGACTGGGTATGGAAAATATAAATGAAAACAATGAGATGATAGTAAGAAATGACCGCTAAGGGTCCAAACAATACTAGCATGAGGCCTAAACATGATATCCGACATGATTTACAACTCAATTACTTTATCACGTGATGAAAACATGGATATCAATAGGATATAGTTACAAATGGTGCCAGGAGTCACCCAGGCCACAATTCTCATGGTACACGGCTTCACATCCGTCACTTAGCATGTGCATCACCTAATTACGAATTACATAACACATAGTTCGGGGTTTCGAACCCTTAGACTCAAGTTTGGAAGCGTTACTTACCTCAAACAAAGCAAAATCTTACCATGCAATCCAAACATCCCGAATCTAGCCAGAAGCAATACATTATCACTATCAAAAAATGGTTCTATTGGAACAGTTATTTGGTAACGGTTATAGAACTGTTACAATAGATTATATTTTGGGACGGTTAACCGTTCCAATAGAGTAAAAAGCCTTTTGGTACACTTCTGAAGAAAAATCGTTCCAATAGGACAATAACCGTCATCATAAATTAAGCTATGAGGACGGTTTACTAGGGCGATACTATAGGGATATTTATAGGAACGGTTGTCTGAAATAAAATATTTATGGGGACGGTTTATTTTTTCCTCCCTGATTTTCCTCCAACATATTTATCAAAATAAAGTAAAAATAATTTGTGACCCCACATATAATTAATAGGGTTAAAATCATAAAACATTCGTTCTCATCCCAGTATCCTAGTTTCATCCACCTTCAAAACTTGGTAGGCTTAAGTCCGTCTCTCTCCTCTCCAAATCGCAACGAGCCGCTTACTCCGACGTAGGAATTCCGATGAAAGACAACCGTTTTGGCTAGTACAAGCGAATCTCAGATGTAGATTATCGGTATTTCTTCGTGTTCATGGTTGTTCGCTTCGCTATTGTTTCGTCGGAATCTCTCTATATTGATTATATATGATCAATATAGGCTAAATTAATCAATTCCACAAAGAAAAATACCAAATTATAGCCAAAATTTTTGAAATCGGCTCAAATCCTGCTTCGAACCACATCTCGAAATCTGACAAAATTCACAAAACTCCAAATCACATTCACTTGCGAGTCTAACCATACCAAATTTACTCAAATCCGACAACAAAATCCCATTCAAAACCTCAAAATTCCATCTCACGAACACTTCCACTTTTTCCCAATTTTTCACTCCAAATCACATTTAGATGATAAAATCAAAGATATAATCATGGGTTTTAACCAAAACCAAGAAAGAAACACTTACCCCAATCAAATCCGTGACAATCCCTTCAAGAATCGCCTAAATCCGTGATGTTTAGCTCAAAATATGAAAAATGAGCCCAAACCCTCGAATTTGAATTTAACACTATCTGCCCAGATTTCCTTCTTCGTGAGTGCGACCGACCTCTCGCGTTCGTGTAAAACAACTTGACTGCATCTTGACTTTACTCTTTGCAAATGCGACACATTCCTCACAAACGTAATGCTTTACTAGCTCGAACCATTGCAAATGCGACCACCACCTCGCTAATGTGTATAACAAGGACATGGAGTCCCTACCCGCCTCACTCCTCTTCGCGAACGCTACCCTAGTCCAATGTTCATGACGCAGACTACACCTTCGTGTTCGCGCCATCTCCTTCGCGAATGTGAAGAACAAATCTCACCACTTGGAAAAGACTCTTCATGAATGCGAGGACCCTCTCGCGAAGGCAAAAGAGGAAACAAAAAAAAATGTAGCAGCTGGTATCAGCAATCTCACCAAGGCCAAAAATGATTCGTTAACCACCAAAAACTCACCCGATGCCCTCAGAACCTTAACCAAGCATGCCAAAGCATCCCATAACATCATACGTAAAGTTGCGACCCGGATAGAGCTCAACACAGCCTTTTATCCGTAGACCGATGGGTATCCAGAGCAGACGGTTCAAATCTTGGAGGATATTCTCAAAGTGTGTGATTGACTTCGGAGGGCAGTGGGATCGATTCTTGTATTTTGGCCAAGTTTGCTTATAACAATAGTTATCAATCCAGCATTGAGATGGCTCCATTTGAGGATTTATATGGCCGGCAATGTTGTTCGCCCATCAGATGGTTTGAGCCCTACGAGGCTAAGTTATTTGGTACTGATTTTGTGAAGGATGCCTTGGAAAAGATAAAGTTAATTCAGGATCGACTTCAAACAACACATCCAGACATAAAGAGCTATGTGGATCAGAAGGCGCGAGATTTATCAATCATGGTATACGAGAAGGTTCTCTTGAAAGTCTTCCCGATGAATGGAATCATGAGGTTCGGGAAGAAGGGCAAGTTGAGCCCAAGGTTTATTGGCCCCTTTGAGGTGTTCAGGAAACTTCGGGAGGTTGATTATGAGCTTGCTTTTCCTCATAGTCTATCGAGAGTTCATTCGGTATTCCACATGTATGCTCCGGAAGTATCATATCGATAGGTTTCATGTGTTAGACGATACAACGGTTCAACTAGATTAGAGCCTAGGTCATGAAGAAGAGCCAGTCACCATTATTGATAGACAGGTTTGCAAATTGAGGTCCAAGAATATTTCTGCAGCAAAGGTTTAGTGGAGGGGTCAACCAGCTGAGGCAACTTGGGAGACTGAGAAGGACATGCAGAGCAGATATCCACACTTATTCGGCACTCCAGATATGATTCTAGACTCGTTCGAGGATGAACATTTGTTTAATACGTAGAGAATGTAACGAGCCGATCGATCATTTTGCTTTTTAGTTACCCGTTCCCCTAAGTAAGACTCTCTATATGTGTTTTTACTGTTTTATGACTTGAAGGGATGGTTAATTTGAGTTTTGAAGGGTTCGGGTTGAAATAGGAACACTTAGTTCCTCAATATTGGCTTAAAAGGGTTAAGTTTGACTTGCATCAATATTTTTAGTAAATAACCTTGTAATGGGGATTTGACAATCCCAATAGATTTGTATGATAATATTGGACTTTGGCGTTTTGGATGAAACAAGGGTGTTTCGACGCTTAATATGTAAAGTTGGCCCGTTGAAGGTTTTCAAGTTCTTTAAATTTGGTTTGAGGTAAGATTTGGAGTTATCGAGGTCCGATTGGGATTTTGGCATGGGAACAATTTTGAGTGGTGATTTGTGACTTGCATACAAAATTTGGTGCCATTCCGAATTGATTGGATAGGAATGGACGCGTGAAAGTATTTCTAGAAATTCTTGAGCTTCATAGTTCAATTCATGCATTTTGGCGTCCAATTCATATTTCCAGATGATATTTTTGAATTTTGAAAGCACGAGCAGGTCCGTAGTTCGTTGTTGGATGTATGAGTGTTATTGGATGGGGTCTCGTGGGCCCAGGGCATGAAGCAGATTGGAATCGGACTCGGAATTTGCATGAAGGACTTTTGGTGCACCAGTTCTGGTGCATCTGCACCTGCAAAATTTTGGCCGCATATGCGAAATTTTGATCGCAAAAGTGACCTTGGACTAGTGGCCACTGTCCCAAAAAGCGGAGGAAGTTCCACAGAAGTGGCATCGCTTCTGCGACGATAGGGCCGCAGGTGCGAGAAGAGGCTAGTCAGGCCTGGGTCGCAGGTGCAACGCAATTTCTGCAGAAGCGAAGTTAGGCGACCTGGGCTAGGAACGTACCAGCAATAGATTTTTCGCAGGTGCGATGCCATAGGTACGGACCAGGATCCGTAGAAGAAAACATTGTTGGGGCAGTGAGGTTCATTTAATGTTGGGACTTAGGCTATTTTGTCTCATTTATTTTATCTCTTAGGCGATTTTGGAGCTCTTTGAAGATTGAAGAGGTATTTTCACCTAGCACTTTGAGGTAAGTAATTTCTATATGCAATGAGTTTAATACATGTATTTTGGGTAAATTCTAAGCACATAAAGTGTAAAATTATGTGTTTATTTGGAAAACCTAGATTTTAATGAAAAATGGAATTTAACCACGAAAATGATTATAGAATTGGGTGAAAATTATATATTTGAGTTAGGGGTGGATGTTCAGGCAGTTCAGATTAAATATAGAATTTCGGTTTGGTTTATCGGTTTTTGGATTGAAGAAATAACAATCCAAATAATCTCGGATTAGACTGAATTTTTTAAGTTCAATTTCGGATTAATCGGGTTGGATATTTTAGATTTTCGATTTTGAGCTTATAAGTTGACATGTTTCTTCTTTTTATAAAAGTTAATTTCAAAATGAAGTACTCATATTAATTGCCTGGAAAGTTACTCATTCTCACCGCAATCATCCAAATAAAGTATTCAACAACAACAACAACAACCCAGTATAATCCCACTTAGTGGGGTCTGAGGAGGGTAGTATGTACGCAGACCTTACCCCTACCTTTGGGTAGAGAGGCTGTTTCCAAATAGACCCCCAACATCCTTCCCTCCAAGAACTTCCCACCTTGCTCTTGGGGAGACTCGAACTCACAACCTCTCGGTTGGAAGTGGGGGTTGTTTACCATCAGAGCAACATCCAAATAAAGTATTCAAGTAATGAAATTATTACTAAAAAAATACAACAGAGACATTAATACGGCTGAAAAGAAGCAGCAATAGTAAAACCATGTCCAAATAGAATGTATTCTAACAGTATTTAGTTATTAATATTACATATATGAAATAATATCTAATGGATAGGGTATTTAACTTATTATTATTAACATATAGATAACGTACGAAATATAAAGTATAAATTTTTTGAATTTTCAGATTTCCAAATATCCAAAGTATCAAATCCAACATCCAATTCGAAATCCAAAAAAATAAAAATTTAATCTAAAACCCAATCCGTAATTCGAAAATCCAAACCAAAAATTTAGATTTTGGTTTGGATTTCGGGTTTGCCCACACTACGCCCACCCCTAATTTGAGTTTAAGGTTATGGGTAACAATTATGTTTGAAAATTTCTGCAATCCGGGCACGTGGGCTCGGGGTGAATTTTAGAAATCTTCCAATTTGTGTTGGGTAATTACTCTAGTAGCTAAATTATTAACTTCCGAGTGTATATTGATTAATTCATATGTTGTTTGTGTAGAAAATCACTCTATCATATGATATGTGCGCCTTGGTTGTATGAGCATGATTTTCAGGTATAGGTTTTGATGAATGACAAACAATGAAGTCAAGTGTCAAACAACGATATTATATGAACAAACAATCAAGCTTGAATGCCGAGAAGCATATTGATGAACGGATTGCAATGGAAAAGCCAAAGAGCGAGCTCAAATATTCAAGACCGAAGACCCGAGGCGTAGGTCGTTAGGTAGAACCAATGTAAGCAACGCTTTAGTTATCTCGTCTTTTGGCTCAACATAGGTCATCATAAATATGCATAAAATCACTTTATTAAATCATATTTATCATAAACATATTTTATTGAATCATATTTATCATAAACATATTTTATTAAATCATAGTTATCATAAACATATTTTATTAAATTATATTTATCATAAACATATTTTATTAAATCATATTTACCATAAACATATTTTATTAAATCATATTTATCATAAACATATTTTAAATACTTCAAACAAAATGATTTTAACGTTTTCATTTTAACCAAAATGGTTTTTGAAGTTAGTTTTCAATTCTGGTATACTCTAGTATACACAGTGTATATCAATGGTATATAATCGATTATAACCTTTAAATAATCGATTATCTTGTATCCGTTACCAGTGTTTTGAACACTACCTCAACATAATCGATTATGCTCAGCAAATAATCGATTATTTGGCTAAAAATCAGCTTCTGATTTTCTACCAGTGTTTTGAACACTACCTCAACATAATCGATTATGCTCAGCAAATAATCGATTATTTGGCTAAAAATCAGCTTCTGATTTTCTGAACGTTGGAGAATAATCGATTATCTGATTTGCATAATCGATTATCTGGGTACAAAATCAGCATAATTGATTGCCAATTAAGCAACGGACATACACCATTTTTCACCTATAAAAAGAGGTCTTTTGAGCTGATTTTAAACTCACAACACCTCCCAATATTGATATACATATTGACATTATTTGAGCATCATTTTAGAGCTTTTGTTGAGCCATTTGAGAGACAACTTTGAGTTGTTCATAGAACTTATTTGTATCTCTTTATCTACTCTTTTGAGAGAGTTCTTATTGTAAGAAGAGAAAGGTGTTTGAGAAGAACATATCTTCTCATTGATTGACGGGTTTGCTAAGTACCCTAAGTCTTAGTGGTTGAAGTCTTGAGGTGCGGTATCCTCGAGCAAAGTGAAGTCTTGTAGAGTGTACATCTACGAGCAATTGTAACGGTTTGTTAGGCACCCGTAAGCTTAACGAAGTTAGTGGAATCTCGAGAGAGTCTCTCGGGGACTGGACTAGCCACAGGTTGTGGTGAACCAGGATAAATTCGGTGCGTTCTTTCCTTGTTATTTTAATTACCGAATTTATTTTATTCCTGCAATTTTAATTCATCAATATTTATCAATAGTCTTGTGCCGCACTATTCACCCCCCTCTAGTGACGGGCATAAAACTAACAATTGGTATCAGTGCCTAACTCTCTGAAAACCTTAATCGGTTGAGAGCGATATATATTTTTTGTTGAGAATATTGAACGCAGGAATGATGAGCGAAGGACACTCCCCCACTTGCCCTCCAGTATTTGACGGAACAAATTACACATATTGGAAAGAGCGGATGAGAATCTTCATCAAATCAAACAATTTTCGTTTGTGGCAAATCATCAAAAACGATGAACCAATGCCGACTAAGAAAGTTGGAGAAACCACGGTTTCAAAGGAGGAAGATGAATATGATGCCGAGGACATCAAGAAAGTTGAAAATAATGCAAGGGCCATCTACATATTATATTGTGCGGTGAATCCGGATGACTATCGGAAAATCTCTTGCTGCACAACCGCCAAGGAGATGTGGGATAAACTCGAGATCACTTATGAAGGTACGCCTCAAGTCCGAGAATCTAAAGTTGATTTTCTAACACATAAATATGAGATCTTTAAAATGGAGAAGGAACCCATTGGTATTATGTTCGAACGATTTTTAAGAATCGTCAACGATCTCCATGCTCTCGGAAAAGTTTACACGAACAAAGATCTTGTTCGAAAAGTCCTACGAAGTCTCACTCCCGAATGGCGTTCCAAAGCCAATGCCATTCAAGAGTCGATAGGATTCACGGATAGCACAATAGATGAACTAAGAGGTAACCTCGAAACTTATGAAAGCACAATTCTTGATCCTTACCTTAGAAGTAATTCGAATTTTGCCTTCAAAGCCTCATCCTCTAAAGAGAAGAGGTAAGTGACTCGGATAGCGATGATGATAATATTTCCAATGATATAATTGAAAAGTTTTATAAGTTTATGAAGAAGGAAATAAAGAAGGAAGAACCAAGTCCTTCATGCCAAAATTGTGGAAAACTTGGCCACACCAAATCACATTGTCCAAAAACAAAGGACAAGAAAAAGAAGAAACATCATCGGCGTGTGACATGGGATTCGGACAGCTCGGGCGATGAAACTGCCGCATTATGCTTCATGGCCGACAAAGAAGAAGAGGTAAGTATTTCTAACTCTTACTCATTTGAAGAAATATAAAATGCCTATGATAAATTATATGTTGAACTTGTTAAAGCTTCCAAAATTATAAAAGAATTGAAGAAAACACTTTCTTTGCAAGAAAAAGATTTTGAGAAAACACTTTCTTTGCAAGAAAAAAGATTTTGAAAAACAACCTTCTTTGAAAGATAAAGATTTTGAAAAATTGACTTGTGATAATAAATTTTTCGAAAATGATAATATTGTTCTTAAGGATAAAATCAAAATTTTAGAAGAAGAAAATAAATTTTTGGAAAATGACAATGTTGATCTTAGAAATAGAATTAAGGAGATGCATGAAGTTTCTTCAATTGATCAAGTTTCTATTTGTTCATCTTGTGATTCTATGAAAATAGAGAACTTAGAACTTAGGAACACACTTGAAAAACGTAGTGCCGATGATCTAAGAACAAGTGAAGACATTAAGAAAAATTATTAGAAAGGATGATAGAAATAAGGTTGCACCACCTAGAAATAATTCTAGAAATTTTGTAAATGAGTCTAGAACTAATCATCTTAGACCACGTAGAAACAATTCTAGGAATTTTGTTAATAAGTCTAAAACTAATCATTTTAGACCACCTAGACATAATTCTAGGAAGTTGATTAATGAGTCTAGAAAGAATAATTTTAGACCACCTAGAAACGACTCTAGGAATTTCAACGCTTCTAGGAATAACAACTTTAGACCACCTAGAACGCATTTGTCTCAACCAAGACATATGCATAACCCTAATGTTATATGTCATTATTGTAACCGGGTAGGACACATTGCACCCGTATGCTTTGCTAAACATAGAGATTCATATTTTGATTATGATTATTTGCCTAACCCCCAAGGACCCAAAAGAAGCTGGGTACCAAAAACCTATTTTTAGGTACTTTTGCAGGTGTGCTTGAAGACTACAATATTGTAGTAGATGCACCAAGCACGAAACCTAAATGCATCGAGGGGGAACGTCGGTTAGTTATCGCATCTTTGACAAAAACGTAATAGTTGATATGTGCTAACAATTGATATTAATTATTGATTCATGATTCGATAAGCCTTATTTTGAATAACAATTTTGGTAGCAATTTGTTTTATATTAAATGATTGATTCATGTTTTGATGAATATTTTTTTTGGTTTAACTAAAAGTTGGCATATTTGCGAAAAATGACTGTTATTATACTTTTACTAATATTTGGTATCATTTGATGTTGATATGATTTTGTTTCTAACAAATTGGTATCGTCAATAGCTTAAAACAAAAATTGGTATACTCTTTTTGCTAATGCCAAAAGGGGGAAGAATTTAGGCGATATGCATGCTTTAATTGATGGGGAATATTCAATTAAGGGGGAATTATATTGAATTGTTTGCATGAATTGCATGTTGAGATATAGCATGAATTTAGGGGGAATTCGATATGCATATCTCCTGTTGTTTGTCATTATCAAAAGGGGGAAATTGTAGAAAATCACTCTATCATATGATATGTGCGCCTTGGTTGTATGAGCATGATTTTCAGGTATAGGTTTTGATGAATGACAAACAATGAAGTCAAGTGTCAAACAACGATATTATATGAACAAACAATCAAGCTTGAATGCCTAGAAGCATATTGATGAACGGATTGCAATGGAAAAGCCAAAGACGAGCTCAAATATTCACCCAAGGCGTAGGTCGTTAGGTAGAACCAATGTAAGAGCAACGCTTTAGTTATCTCGTCTTTTCGCTCAACATAGGTCATCATAAATATGCATAAAATCACTTTATTAAATCATATTTATCATAAACATATTTTATTGAATCATATTTATCATAAACATATTTTATTAAATCATAGTTATCATAAACATATTTTATTAAATCATATTTATCATAAATATATTTTATTAAATCATATTTATCATAAACATATTTTATTGAATCATATTTATCATAAACATATTTTAAATACTTCAAACAAAATGATTTTAACGTTTTCATTTTAACCAAAATGGTTTTTTAAGTAAGTTTTCAATTCTGGTATACTCTGGTATACACAGTGTATATCAACTGTATATCAATGGTATATAATCGATTATAACCTTTAAATAATCGATTATCTTGTATCCGTTGCCAGTGTTTTGAACACTGCCTCAACATAATCGATTATGCTCAGCAAATAATCGATTATTTGGCTAAAAATCAGCTTCTGATTTTCTGAACGTTGGAGAATAATCGATTATCTGATTTGCATAATCGATTATCTGGGTACAAAATCAGCATAATTGATTGCCAATTAAGCAACAGACATACACCATTTTTCACCTATAAAAAGAGGTCTTTTGAGCTGATTTTAAACTCACAACACCTCCCAATATTGATATACATATTGACATTATTTGAGCATCATTTTAGAGCTTTTGTTGAGCCATTTGAGAGACAACTTTGAGTTGTTCATAGAACTTATTTGTATCTCTTTATCTACTCTTTTGAGAGAGTTCTTATTGTAAGAAGAGAAAGGTGTTTGAGAAGAACATATCTTCTCATTGATTGACGGGTTTGCTAAGTACCCTAAGTCTTAGTGGTTGAAGTCTTGAGGTGCGGTATCCTCGAGCAAAGTGAAGTCTTGTAGAGTGTACATCTACGAGCAATTGTAACGGTTTGTTAGGCACCCGTAAGCTTAACGAAGTTAGTGGAATCTCGAGAGAGTCTCTCGGGGACTGGACTAGCCACAGGTTGTGGTGAACCAGGATAAATTCGGTGCGTTTTTCCTTGTTATTTTAATTACCGAATTTATTTTATTCCTGCAATTTTAATTCCGCAATATTTATCAATAGTCTTGTGCCGCACTATTCACCCCCCCCCCCTCTAGTGACGGGCATAAATACTAACAGTTTTGCTAGCTTCGGAGTGTTCAGCACCATGTTGAGTCCTTAGAGTGAAATTGTGGGTCGAAAAGTGAGCTTTGAGACGAGGTAAGTCTCTTGCCTAACCTTGTAAGAGGGAATTTACACCATAGGTGTTTTAAATTACTATTTACTTCAAATTGTCTGTGCTACGCACGAAGAGAGTTCGTGCGTAGCTACTAAAATATTCTTAAGTCCGGATAGTTTTAGGACCCAAATCATAAAATACTTGTAATGGTTGCACTCTACTTGCTAATTTAAGTGCCTAAATTATATTAATTCTCGATAAAGGATTCGTAAAGACCGAATTTCACTTACTTTGAGTTTTGGCGGGTTATTTGACTATTAATAGAATTAATATAATATTTGGCTAGCTTCGGAGTTTTCGGCACCAAGTTGAGTCCTTAGAGGGAAATTGTGGGCCAGAAAATGAGCTTTGAGACAATGTAAGTCTCTTGCCTAACCTTGTAAAAGGGGTTTTACCCCATATGTGTATTAAATTACTATTTACTTCAAATTATGGGGGCTACGCATGCACGAGGTGATGATAGTCCATGCATAGACTAATTTGCTTAAGTTCGAGTAGTTTTAGGACCCAAATCATGAAATACTTATAATGTTTACACTCTACTTGCTAATTTAAGTGCCTAGCTTATATTGAAACTTGATAAAGGATTTGTCAAGACCGAATTTCATTTACTTTAAGCCAGGGCAAGGCGTCTGCAGCAGGGCTAGCCCCATTGGATTTCATGTCCGCACCAGGATTAGGAGGTCGTGGGCCGTATACTGCAGTTCATGGATTTTATGACTCAGGCTGGTTTATTTCTAGTAGACCCAGCCGCATCTCAGTGGGAGGGGGAGGACAAACCCCTACCGCTCATGCTCCAGGACATGCAGTTTCCATTTATCAGGCCCCGGGTGCACTACCCATAGGCGGAGCTCAGCCACTTATAACATCTATTCCTAATGCTAGTCCAGCTACGACCACTGAGCCGCAGAAGCTATTGGATAGGTGGACCATGCTACATCCTCCTATCTTTGGAGGCGATTGATATGAGGACCCCCGTGACTTTTTTGATCGTTGTAAGGATAGACTGCACAACATGAGAATGCTGGAGTCCCCCGGGTGGACTTTACCACCTTTCAGTTAGAAGGCAAGGCTCGTAGATGGTGGCAGTCCTATCTTCTTGCCAGGCCAGTAGGTTATCCTCCCTTGACTTGGGACCAGTTCTAACGCCTCTTCCTGGATTAATATATTCCACCCTCTTAGAAGGAAAAGTCACGATTTTAATTTGAGTAGGTCCAGCAAGGTCAGATGCCGGTGACCGACTATGAGGTAAGATTCTCTAAGTTGTCTCGCTATGCACTTATGATACTTCCTACCGATGTATAGAGAGTGTAGAGGTTCTATACGGGTTTGCACTTTGGTATCTAAGCCATTTTGGCCGGAGAGGTTGATATGAGGACTTTGTACGAACTGGTGTTGGAGATAGCTCGAAGAATCGAGAAAGGGTGTTCATCAGTGGATCCGAAAGCAAGTTGCAAGGGATAAGCAATTTTGAAATTCTAGAGGGTTCAGTGGTGCTCTAGCTAGGGGTAGATGTCAGTTTGTGAGGGGTTAGTCTAGCAGACCCACATATCCAGCACCGCTTCCTCCTCGAGATACTCTAGTGTAGCCCTATTTCAGTGCAATTCCAAAGAGCTCCTACCATCCACTAGTTATTCAAGGTCCCTCTAGTGGGCCTTCAGTCCATTTGGGTCAGACATCAGGTAAGCAATCCACCACACCAAGAGGTTGTTTCGAGTGCGGGGATCCTCGTCATGTAAGAAGGTTCTGTCCCAAGCTTTGGGGAAAGGTAGTATAGCAGGGTCAAAAGCCTATGATTATAGCACCAGCTACCACACCCATCATCCGACCGCCTAGAGGTGGAGGCCAGTCAGGTGGCGCTCCAACTAGGTTCTATGCCTTTCCATTCAAACTAGATGGAGTAGCCTCAGATGCCGTGATCACATGTATTATTTCTGTTTGCGGTAGAGATGCTTCAGTCCTATTTGATCCAGGGTCTATGTATTCATATGTTTCATCTCTGTTTGCTTATTTCCTGGGTGTTTCTCGTGAGTCTTTGGGTACTCCTGTTTATGTGTCTACACCAACTGGCAATTCTATTGTTATGAATTAGACTACTAGTCTTGTATCGTGACCTTCTTTGTTTATAAGAATAGAGCAGTTCTTTTGTTTCTCGATATGACCGACTTTGAGATTTGGCAAGCATGGCATGTAGAATAATTGGTCAGATGGGCCCATATTTCCAAACTATGCATATCTTAAGGGTGATGAGCAATGACATAAGCAAAGAGTAGTTTAGGTAAATCACTCAAAAGTTTATGCAGTAGCTATAGTAAGATTCTTTTTTTACCAATCGTATTACTCCATTGTAATTGAAATGTCACGACCCCAGTTCACCCTCCTTGAACATGTCATGACGGCACCTAGTCCCTACGACTAGGTAAGCCTAACAATGCGGAAATAAACCAATTTGCGAAAGATAATAACAAAAACGAACGGGTGAAATAAATTAGTGTTCAAGGTGCCGCCTGGCACATACAATATCAACTCTCATAGCTAAACAAAGTTCCCAAAACCCGGAATCTCAGAAATCATAAGCTAAGGGATACATAAGAAGCTCTAACTCAAGAATGTTTATACAAGAAGAATTACTGGAAGGACTATACTTATTAAAGAAAGCTGGAAAGAGACTTCTCTGTCTGTGAACGCAGCAGATATACCTCGAAGTCTCTATCGATACACCACCCTCCAAGGCTGACAAAACTGAATGGGGGTACCTGTATCTGCACAATAGAAGTGTGCAGAAAAGTAGCATGAGCACACCACAACGATGCCCAATAAGTATCAAGACTAACCTCGATGGAGTAGTGACGAGGAACAGTCAAGACACCTACCGGTCAATAAACGGTATAGTCATAGGGATGATGGAAACGATATGTAATTATGTAAAGACTGCATGAATGACTAAATGCTACAACTCATAATGAAGGAAAAGGGCAACAAGTAACAACGAGAATATAATATGATGCAAAATGACTGCAGAATCATAATCCAAATCATAAGGTCACAACACAGCAAGGACAAACAAGTCACTAACTCATTATTCTGTAATGATGCTTACATAAGGTCTTTTCAACTTTTTCCACAATTTTACCAAAAATCTCGGACCAGTCACAACTCATGAAAATCTAGCATCTGAAGTCTAACACTTGGCATCTTGTGCCCCATCAATCTTGCGGTCATGCTAACAATTAACTAGTCAACTAGGGCTACTCTCACATATATAATAGGTAAACGAGGGCGTATCTCCACCCTTATCCAATTGAGGGGGGACTCATCTCTAATAGGAGGGCCCAACTACGTGTATGCTTGTGCAAGTGTGTCTAATCAGAATTCTACCAACTAGTAAGCATAAGAAATGGAACGACCAGTACCTGAATTATTCGCACCCGGATAGAATCAATGAAAATATCACTTTAGAACAAAATAAGCTTAACGAGGGTCTCCATGGGTGTCGTCCTGTAGTCTCAAACATAGATATGTGTGCTAGGGATCTCTTGGTATCCCGAGGATCTCTTGGTAACCTCAATAGATGTATTAGGGATCTCTTGGTATCCCGAGGATCTTTTGGTATCCTCAATAGGTTTACTGGGGATCTCCTTGTATCCCGAGGATATCTTGGTATCCTCAATATATATAATAGGAATCCCTTGGTATCCCGAGGATCTCTTGGTATCCTTAATATATGTGCTGGGGATCTCCTGGAATCCCATGGATCTCTTGGTATCCTCAATACATATACTAGGGATCTCTTGGTATCCCGAGGATCTCTTCGTAACCTCAATAGATGTACTAGGGATCTCTTGGTATCCTCAATAGGTGTACTGGAGATCTCCTGGTATCCCGAGGATCTCTTGGTATCCTCAATATATATACTAGGGATCTCTTGGTATCCCGAGGGTCTCTTCGTATCCTCAATACATGTGTTGAGGATCTCCTGGTATCTCAAGGATCTCTTGGTATCCTCAATATATATATATATATATATATATATATATATACTAGGGATCTCTTGGTATCGTGCAACACTGCACAATCAACATAGTGTACATCCCAAAAAATAGAATAGCGATATCCCGGCAAGGGGGTCGAAAATGGAAGACAATAACATCCCGGAAAGGGGGTCAACAATAAAAAAACAATAACGTCATGGCAAGGTAATCAACAACAGAAACAATAACGTCTCAGCAAGGGAATCAACAACAGAAGACAATAACATCCCGGCAAGGGAGAATAGAAAATAATAATGTCCCGGCAAGGGAATCAACAATAGCTAATAAGGTCATGGAACACCAAGGAAAAACACAATAACCTCAACGATAAAACAAGACATAATGAGCGCATAATAACTACACCGATACCACAACAGTTGGACATGTAATATGTTTGAACGAAGTCACAGATGAACTTACAATCAAGGAGTATCCAATAGTAAGGAATTTAACGTGAATCTAATAATTACAATTTAAGAAAATATAAATTTAATCACAATATATCCATCTTCTTTCTAATTAAGACCGATTAATTACATGAGATATAACATTTATGATTTCCAATTAAAGGCGAGTAGTTAGGATGGATAATATGACTATATAAAGGTAATTGTCTTCAGTTAAACACGTAAAAAGTCAATTAAACAACAAGAGTAAATCAAGAAGAGCAAACCATACCAAGTAAGACATGTAGAGGTGAAACTAATAACAGGGAACTCAATTGTATCGATATCATCTTCAAACTCGGTGATTTCAAGAGTCTAAGAGCCTAAAAGGGACAATTTACCATAAATAAATCCAAGCACGCACTCGTCACCTCGCGTACGCAGAATGCAATCAACAGAGAAGATTCAAATCCTAAGGGAATGTCCCCCACACAAGGTTAGGCAAGATACTTACCTCAAACCGGCTAAAATCAACTAGCAATCACGTTCTTGCCACGAGTTCTCGAGTCCAAATGGTCCAAATCCATTCAATTAAATCATGTATTGTAAATAATATCTTAAGCAACTGATTCTACAATTTAATTCAAAGAAAAAGCGCAAAATTAGGTAAAATGATCAAAATGCCCCTCAGGACAACGTCTCGGAATCGAATAATTTTCACATGTTCAGAACCCTCGTACTCTTACGATCCAACCATGTGAAACTCTCCCAAATCGGAGGTCAAATGCTCACTCAAAACACAATAATTAAGTCTAAGAAGTTTCATCAATTTTCCCCAATTTTGACCTAGAAATTCGAATTCAAATGGTGGATTTAACTAGATATTGATAGAAAACAACTAAATGAGGTGAAGGAAACATTACCCAGTGATCTCCTCTTCGAAATCCACCAAAAATCGCCTTCTCCCGAGCTAAATTTGAATTTCTCTAATTTTTTTAAATAAACCCTCGAATTTCTCCTTTTCAGAACAGTGCTTTCCTCTTCTGCGGTCCCGCACATGCGGACCACGACCCGGTTTTGTGACTCCTCACTTAAACCACAAGTTTCGCTTCTGCGGTCACAAGAACCGCCTCTGCGGTTCCGCCTTTGCGGAAACTAGACCGTTTCTGCGGTCTCTGAAGAATATGCTCAAATCGCCTCTACGCTGAGCCAGGCCGCTTCTATGGCTCCGTTTCTGTTGTTCCCAAACCACAGAAGCAAATATATTAGAAGAGTAGTTGCAGTTTTCTTCCAACTCTAAAAACTTGTCCGTTGAGCAACCGAAATACACCCAAGGCCCCCCGTACCTCAAACAACCACACACACAAGTCATACAATCTAACATGGACTTGCTTGAAGTTCCAAACCATATAACACAACATCGAAACGACGAATCAAACCAAAAATCAAGTTTATGAACTTCTAAATCTTTCAATATCGAAACCATGCCGAAACCTATCAATTTAACTCGAAATGGCGCCAAATTTTACAAACAAGTCCAAAATAACATAGCGGAGCTATTCCAACTCTCGGGATCAAATTTTGACCCCGATATCCCAAAAGTCAACAGTGGGTCAAACTTCTTCATTTTCCCACTTCAACTTTCACCGACACGCCCCAATTTACTATACAAACCTCCAAATCTGAATCCGGAGCACGCCTAAGTCAAAAATCACCATACGAAGTTTTTGAGATCATCCATGACACAATCTGGGTCGTTTATCCAAAAGTCCAATTTCGGTCAACCCTTCACCATTCTAACTTCCAAGACAAGGTTTCTTCTCTAAATCCGACTCTAAGCCATCCAAAAGTCGAATTCCACCATGCACACTAGTCGATATTCATATTACGAAGCAGTTCTAGACCTTATGCCGCTGAACAAAGCTTAATTTCTCAAAACAACCGGTCGGGTCGTTATATCCCCCGCTTAAAACCGACGTTCATCCTCGAATGTGCTAAGATTCTCCTCGAAGTCCTGAAGTCACTGAGTGCGCACTTCCAACATACACCCACGGGTGATCCCACGTCACCCCGCTCTAAGCATGACGACATCATCTCAACTGAAATTTAGTCTTCCTAGTAATACCAATAAGCCTCTAAGCCAAAAAAAATTTCACCTTCCATCCAATTCCAAAAGACCCGATTCTAAATCTATATCCGGTATCAGTCTCAACCAGCTATTTCAGCACAAGCCGACACATACAGGGTACAGCCACACATCATGACACACCACGCATAGTCCCATAATAACGAATTTGATAGCAATTCTTGCCTGAGATTAAATTTGTACCGGCCATAAGCCTCTTATTCAATAGGAACCCTTTTCAAACCTCCACAACACTAGCGATGATACAATAAACATGAAAACCACATGAAAAAACACTCGATTAATCAAATCTCAGCCAACACCAAAGGCTACACACCCCACATACTACAACTCAAGAAGCATAGAACGAAAATAAATGACTATGGGAAAGGAAAACACATAAGAGAACAAACAAACAAATTAAACTAGCACAAAATTTTTCTAAAACACAAATCTACAAGACACCTAATAAGAAAGAATGAAAGCATATAAAGGACTCGCAAAGATCTTATACTGATATAACTCTCACCGCAGTACATAGTCCGGTCTCAACATATCAAATTACCTGAAATCACAAGGGTCCCGCCCTCAATAGTGAGTCACAAGTAGGGCTCACACCCACCCATCTAAAAACTCTCACTAGATCATTTCTGTCTGTAATTTACAACACACAGTGGCTCCCCATTGGTGGAGCATAGAAATCACAGCTCGTAAGCAAGAATACACAAAAGTGACACCAAACCTACCAAAACAAACAACAGGAATTTACTACTAGCCTCGTAACTCTTGACGACAGCTAGAACAGACGATAGACACGTCTATCACTCATAGAACCTCCCAACAAGATAGTCACATAAATAGAGTGCAAATCATGAAGCACTCCCATAAATGGAACAACAAACAAGGAACTCAACCTGGAAAGTAGAAGCGTGAAGAACTGCAGAGAGTGCATCTCTATAACAAACTGAATTAGTACATGAACGACATTAGCTGGCACACCAGCCTCAAGACTAATATATGAAACATATCAACGGGTCGGGCCTCCCCTTTTTGGGCACCCTCTACCTACTTGAATACCTCACTGCGACACATCGGTTCGAAATTTGGGACAATCTCTCACCATGTGGCTAATACCTCCATACTCAAGGCACCCTCTTTGCCGATGAGGCGGTGGGGAACTGTGCGGTACGGGTACTCTGAGGCCCCTAAACACCTGAATCACCATGCATAGCCTATAACGTGAACTGAAATAGCTGACTTAAAAAAGTTCTACCATGGCGTACTCTGCCACCAAAACTAGGACCAATATATCTCACCGGTCTACGAGGCCTCCTCGCCTCCTCAAGATGTCTCTCCTGATCTCATCTACTCTCTCTCTCATGAACATGCGTGCCCTCTCTCTCTATCATGCATACCCTCTATCCTCCAAATAATGTTTATCCCTGATGATATGGAATGTCCATCTCTAACTCACGAGCCATACTGGATCTGATGCTGGGAATAAGTCCCTCAATAAACCGGCAAACCTTCTCACGAACAGTAGAACCAAGGCTGAGGCATGTCTAGCCAAGCTGGTGTATCGGACATCATACTCCGAGACGGTAATAACACCTTGACACAAATGCTCAAACTCCATGCGTCATGCATCCCTGAGACTTCGAGGAACAAACTCTCACAAGATCATATCTGAAAATTTGGACCCAAGTCAGTGAAGCTGCCTCGCCTGGGCTTTCTAACTCATAGGTGCGCCACTTATACTATGCGGCTCCTCGAAGCTAGAAAGTAGTGAAAAGGAACCCCGCTCGATCCAAAATACCCATAGTACAGAAAATGCGATAACATTCATCAGGAAATTCCAGGGCATCCTCCGATTCTAACCACTAAATTTAGGAGGCTTAAACCTCTTAAATATCTCAAGTCTCATCTGCTCCGGCTCGGAAGTCGCTGCCATGCCTTTGGGCTGAACTGGTGCTGCAAGCAGTGCAGGAATAATCCCAGGGACTTGCTCAAATACGCTCGCTGCTAAGGAGTTTGGGCGGGGGGAGTATGTGCTCCTCCCTCGGCCTCGGGTGTAGCTGCAATAAGTGGAAACAGTCCTGGCTGAGCCAAAATGGTGTACGTACTCATGAACTATGCCAAAGTCTCCTAAAGGGCTGGAGTAGAAGTAGTTGTAAGCGTCAGATACTCAGACTTCGGCTGTATCCGCTGGTGGTACCCCGATGTTTGTTCGCTCAGGTGCTCTTGCTGCACCATGTGTGCGTCTTTAAACTCTAGCCCAGCCCATCCTCGACTTCCGACGGCTGCAGCAAGGGGCACAAGTGCCTGATCACCTCGTGCCTTACGTGTCCTCACCATCGGTGAGAGAGTGGAAGGTAGAGGTTTAGGATTGTGAATGACAAAATCTTTCAAGACAGGGAAATCATATAAAGTGAAAATTTTGCTAACGGTTACATACTCGCTGATAAGTACAGACGTGTCCGTACTAATTCACGAGACTCTAATAAACCGTCTTGTGATGTGTGACTCCTATGTAACTAGAGCTCTGATACCAACTTGTCACGACCCCAGTTCACCCTCCGTGAACATGTCGTGATGGAACCTGGCCCCTACAACTAGGTAAGCCTAACACTGTGAAATATAAACCAATTTGCGGAAGATAATAACAAAAATGACATGGTGAAATAAATCAGTGGTCAAGGTACCGCCTCGCACATACAATATCAACTCCCATAGCTAAACAAAGTTCCCAAAACCCTGAATCTCCCAAATCACAAGCTAAGGGATACATAAGAAGCTCTAACTCAAGAAAGTCTATACAAGAAGAACTAGTGGAAGGACTATACCTTTTACAGAAAGCTGGAAAGGGTATCCTGGGTCTGCGAACGCAATAGATATACCTCAAAGTCTTAACTGATAGGCCACCCTCCAAGGCTAATAGAACTGAATGGGGGTACCTGTATCTGCATAACAAAAGTGTTTAGAAAAGTAGCATGAGCACACCAAATCGGTGTCCAGTAAGTATCAAGACTAACCTCGATGGACTAGTGACGAGGAACAACCAAGACACCCACCGGTCAATAAACAGTATAGTCATAGGGATGATGGAAAGTAATTATATAAAGACTGCATGAATGACTAAATGCTACAACTCACAATGAAGGAAAATGGCAACAAGTAATAACGAGAATATAATAAATGATGATGCGAAATGACTGCAGAATCATAATCTAATCCTAAGGTGACAACACATCAAGGACAAACAAGTCACTAACTCATTGTTCTTCAATGATGCTTACATGAGGTCTTTTCAACACTTTCCACAATTTTACCAACAATCTCAGACCAGCCACAACTCATGAAAACCCTGCATCTGAAGTCTAATACTTGGCATCTTGTGCCCCATCAATCTCGCGACCATGATAACAATTAACTAGTCAACTAGGGCAACTCTCACATATATAATAGGTAAACGAGGGTGTATCTCCACCACTAGCCAATTCGGGCGGGATTCATCTCTAATACGAGGGGCCAACTACGTGTATGCTTTTGCAAGTGTGTCTAATGATAATTCTACCAACTAGTAATCATAAGAAATGGAACAACCAATACCCGAATTATTCGCACCCGGATAGAATCAATGAAAGTATCAGTTCAGAACACAATAAGCTTAACAGGGGTCTCCCAGAATGTCGTGCTGTAGTCTCAAACAAAGATATGTGTGCTAATAATCTCTTGGTATCCCGATGATCTCTTGGTAACCTCAATAGATGTACTAGAATCTCTTTGTATCCTCAATAGGTGTTTTGGGGATCTCCTGTTATCCCGAGGATCTCTTGGTATTCTCAATATATATACTAGGGATCTCTTGGTATTCTCAATATATATACTAGGGATCTCTTGGTATCCTAAATAAATTTGCTGGGGATCTCCTGGTATCCCGAGGATCTCTTGGTAACCTCTATAGATGTACTAGGGATCTCTTGGTATCCTCAATAGGTGTACTGGGGATCTCCTAGTATTTCGAGGATCTCTTGGTATCTTCAATATATATACTAGGGATCTCTTGGTATCCGGAGGATCTCTTGGTATCCTCAATACATGTGTTGGGGATTCCTGCTATCCTGAAGATCTCTTGGTATCCTCAATATATATACTAGGGATCTCTTGGTATCCCGCAACACAAAACAATCAACATAGATGTACAACCCAAACAATAGAGTAGCAATATCCCGGCAAGGGGGTCGACAATGGAAGACAATAACATCCCGGCAAGGAAATCAACAACAGAAAACAATAACGTCCCGGTAAGGGAATCAACAATAGCTAATAAGGTCACGGAACACCAAATAAAAATACAATAACCTCAACGATAAAACAAGACATAATAAGTGCATAATAACTACACCGATACCACAACAATTGGACATGTAATATGTTTGCATTAAGTAACAGATGAACTTACAATCAAGGAGTATCCAATAGTAAGGAAGTTAACATGAATCAAATAATTACAATTTAAGGAAATATAAATTTAATCATAATATAACCATCTGTGGGTCAAACTTCTTCATTTTCCCACTTCAATTTTCGCCGACACGCCCCAATTTACTCTACAGACCTCCAAATCTGAATCCGGACGCGCGCCTAAGTCCAAAATCACCACACAAAGTCGTTGAGATCACAACTCAATCTGGGGTCATTTACCCAAAAGTTCAATTTCGGTCAACCCTTAACCGTTCTAACTTCCAAGACAAGGTTTCTTTTCTAGATCCGACTCTAAATCATCCGAAAGCTTAATTCCACCATGCACGCTAGTCGATACTCATATTACGAGGAGTTACAGACCTTATGCCGCTGAACGAAGCTTATTTTCTCAAAACAATCGGTCGAGTAATTACATGAAATGACCAGAATACCCCATCCTAGGCATGGACTGGTGTCTCTTTATCACGTCATCCTTGATTGACATGTCAAGACTGTTACCTTGGGAATGCCAGAGTTGTCTAGATTGGAGTGGAATGGTTCGTCTATCAATGCATCTAGTCGGGTTATCTCTTTTTTGAAGGCTCGACATATGATCGAGAAGGGTTGTTTCGCTTATCTAGCTATGTTCAGGATACTACTACAGAGACTCTGACGATTGATACAATGCCCGTGGTCCGAGAGCTCTCCGATGTGTTTCCTTCTGATCTACTAGGCATGCCACAGATCATGAATTATGTATTGATTTGTCTCTAGGTACCCAGTCTATCTATATTCTACCGTACTGCATGGCTCCGAAAGAGTTGAAGAATTTGAAAAAATAGCTTGAGGAGTTACTAGCAAAGGGATTCATCAAACCGAGTATGTCGCCTTTGGATGCACCAGTGTTATTCGTAATGAAGAAATAAGGGATTATGTGGATGTGCATTGATTACCGCCATCTGAACAAATATACCATTAAGCATAGGTACCCATTATTGCGTATTGATAATTTATTTGATCAGTTTCAGGGTTTAAGGGTATTCTTTAAGATCGACTTGAGATCGTGGAACCATCATTTGAAGACTCATGATTTGGATGTTCCGAAGACGGCTTTCCAAACTAGATATTACCACTTTGAGTTCCTAGTGATGTATTTCGACTTGACTAAAGCCGTGGTAGCATTTATGGATTTGATGAAATGGGTGTTCAAGCTGTATATTGACTCATTTGTCATTGGCTTCATTGATGACATTTTTATCTACTCGGTAGCATGGAGGAACATGAGAACCATTTGAGAGTGGTGCTTCAGACCTTGCGGGAAAAGAAGATATATGCAAAGTTCTCCAAGTGTGAGTTTTGGTTAAATTCTGTGGCATTGTTGGGGCATGATGATCAGTGAGGGTATTAAGTTATATCCCAAGAAGATCGAGGCAGTTTAGAGTTGGCTTCGTCCTGCCATAGCAACCGATATAAGGAGCTTCTTATGGTTAGCATGTTATTACCATCGGTTTATGAAGGGCTTCTAATCTATTGCAGTACCTTTGACTAATTTGACCCAGAAGGGTGCTCCATTCCGATAGCCCAACGATTGCGAGGCAAGAATTTAGAAGCTCAAGACCCCCTTGACATTAGCACCGATGTTAGTATTGCCTTCCGATTCAAGGATGTACACTCTGTATTGCAATACTTCATGTGTTGGCTACGTTATGCATTAGTGCAGGTGGAGAAAGTTATTGCATATACTTCACGTTCCCTACAAGAAGAATTACCCTGTACATTTTTGGAGTTGGCCACGATAGTTCATGCTCTTAAGATCTAGAGGTGTTCTCTTTACGGGGTATCCTATGAGGTTTGCACCGATCGTCGTAGCTTGCAACATTTGTTCAAGTATTTCAGCAGAGGAGATGCCACTAGCATTGGACATTCAGTCCTTGCTAACAAACATATGACGTCGGATATTTTAGAGCCCAGTCTTCCCTATTCGAGCAAATCAAGGCTTGTCAGTACGAGGGTACTACAGGGTGGTTCCAAGGTGGTTACTATCAGCGAGGATGGTATTTTACGAATCCAGGGTCGTCTATGTGTTCTTAATGTTGATGGATTGAGGGAAAAGATTCTAGAGGAGGCACATAGTTCTCGGTATTCTATTCATCCAAGTGCTACAAATATGTATCGCGACCTTAGGCAGCATTATTCGTAGCACCGAATGAAAAATGACATAGTTGATTATGTAGCCAGGTGCCTAATTTGCCAGCAATTGAAGTATGAGCAATAGAGACCAGGTGGCCTACTCCAGCAGATGGTTATACCTGAGTGGAAATAGGAGCGCTTCACTATGGACTTCGTAGTTGGGTTGCCACAGACCTTGAGGAAGTTTGATGCAGTTTGGGTAATTATCGACACATTGACCAAGTCAGCACACTTCATCCGATTGTGACTACGTATTCTTAAGGGAGATTGGCCCATATTTACATTTAGGAGATTGTTCGGTTCCATGGTGTGCCCATTTCCATCATATCAGATAGAGGCCCTCAGTTTACTTCACATTTCTGAAGGGCATTATAGAGTGAGTTGGCGACCTGGATAGAGCTCGGTACAACCTTTCCTCCATAGACCGACGAGCAGTCAAAGTAGATGGTTCAGATCTTGGAGGATATGCTCAAAGCATGTGTGATTGACTTATGGGGGCAATGGGATCGATTATTGCGTTTGGTAGAGTTTGCTTATAACAACAATTATTAATCCAGTATTGAGATGGATTCGTATGAGGCTTTATATGGATGGTGATGTTGTTCACCCATCGGATGGTTTGAGCAGTGAGAGTATAAGTTTTATGGTACTGATTTGGTGAAGGATGCCTTGGAAAAGGTAAAGTTGATTTAGGATTGACTTCTCACAACACCGTCCAGATAGAAGATTTACACGAATCAGAAGGCGCGAGATTTATCATTCATGGTAGTCGAGAAGGTTCACTTGAAAGTCTTGCCGATAAAGGGAATCATGAGTTTCGGAAACAAGGGAAAGTTGAGATCAAGGTCTATAGGCCCATTTGTGGTGTTCATGAAAGTTCGGGAGGTTGATTATGAGCTTGCTTTATCTCCTAGTCTATCATGAGTTCATCTGGTTTTCCACGTGTATGCTCTAGAAGTATCATGCCGACAAGCTGTATGTGTTAGAAGACATCATGGTTCAGCTAGATAAGAGCCTGGGTTATGAGGAAGAGCCAGTCATCATTATTGACAGGCAAGTTCGCAAGTTGAGGTCCAAGAATATTTATGCAGTAAAGGTTTAGTGGAGGGGTCAACTAGTTGAGGTAACTTGGGAGACCTAGGAGTACATGCAAAGCAGATATCCACACTTCGGCATTCCAGGTATGATTCTAGACCTGTTCGAGGACGAACATTTGTCTAAGAGGTAGAGAATGTAACAAACCGATCAATAATTTTACTTTCTAGTTCCCCATTCCCCTAAATAAGACTCTCCATATGTGCTTTTACTGTTTTGTAACTTGCGGGGATGGATAGTTTGAGTTTTGAAGGGTTCGGGTTGAAATCGAAACAATTAATTCCTTAATATTGGCTTAAAAGAGTTAAGTTTGGCTTGGGTCAATATTTTTAGTAAACAACCTCGTAACCGGGATTTCACAATCTCAATAGGTTTGTATGATGATTTTGGACTTTGGGGTATGTTCGGAAAGAGTTTTGGATGAACCAAGGGCGTTTCGCCGCTTAATATTGAAAGTTAGCACATTGAAGGTTTTCAAGTTATTTAAATTTGATTTGAGGTAGGATTTGGTGTTATCAAGGTCCGATTGGGATTTCGGGCATGGGAATAGTTTCAGGTGGTGAATTGTGACTTGCCTACAAAGTTTGACACCATTCCCAATTGATTGGATAGGAATCGAACGTGCAGAAGTGTTTCTAGAAATTCTTGTGTTTCATAGTTCAATTCATGCGTTTTGCCCTCCGATTCGCATTTCTAGATGATATTTTTGAATTTCTAGTGTGCGAGCGGGTCCGTAGTTAGTTGTTGGATGTGTGAGTGTTATTGGATGGGGTTCCGGGGGCCTCGGGTGTGAAAGAATTTGAACTAAACTCGGAATTTGCATGGAGGACTGCTGGTGCACCAGTCCTGGTGCATCTGCACCTACGAAGTTTTTGCCGCAGGTGCAAGCTTTTGATCACAGAAGTGGCCTTGGACTGGTGGTCAGTGACCTGCAGAAGCGGAGGAAGTTCCGTAGAAGTGGCCTCGCTTCTGCGATGATAGGGCCGCATGTGCGAGAAGAGGCCAACTAGGCCTGGGCCATAGATGCAACACAACTTGCACAGAAGCAAGGTAGGCGGCCTGGGCCAGGACCACACCAGCAATGCATTTTTCGCAGGTGTGACTCCACAGGTGCGGACTAGGATCCGCAAAAGAAAAAATTGATGGGGCATTTAGGTTCATTTAATGTTTGAACTTAGGCTATTTTGGCTCATTTCTTTCATCTCTTAGGCGATTTCGAGCTTTTTGAAGAGGAATTTTCACCTAGCACTTTGAGGTAAGTAATTTCTATATTAGATGAGTTTAATATATGTATTTTGCGTGTAATTCTTGAAGACCGAATACACTTGATATTATTTTTATGAATTAAGAAGTTATAATTTATTTATTTGGCCCAAATTTATTTGGAATTAGTATGTGTTAGTTGAAGACTTTTGGAAGTTATTATTAGTCAAAGAATCATTAAATCACTGCTTGCTATTGTGTAATTATTATTATTATTATTATTATTATTATTATTATTATTATTATTATTATTATTATTATTATTATTATTATTATTATTATTATTATTCGTATATTCTATGCATATTTAGAATTCTTTTTTTTATTGCTGGACCATAATGAGTATCGATGTCGATTCCTTGTCACTACTTCTTCGAGGTTAGACTGTATACTTACTGGGTACATATTATTTATATACTCACGCTACACTTCTACACTAATCGTGCAGGATCTGAGGCAAGCGCATCTAGCAGTCATTCCGGCGTGCACCCCCGTTACCCCTTTGCTTAATGGTGAGATGCTTTCTGAGTCTGTTCTGCAGCACCCAGAGTCTCTCTTTTGCATTTACTTTCTATCTACTTTTTTTCAGACAATAGTTTAGTATTTGATATATTCTACTAGTTGTTCATACACTTGTGATACCACCTCTTGAAAATATGCTAGTAGACATTTGGTGGTTTTTGGGTATATACTTGTTCCTTTATGAGCTTACGCTTAGTTTATTAAATTTTCCACTTCTTACCTAATAAGTGCAAAGCAACTATTTTGAAATGATTAAAAGGAATAGATACATGGATAATTTACCGTTGACTTGCCTAGCAGCGATATTGGGTACCATCACGACCTATAGGAGAAATTGGTTCGTGACATCATGCAACCTCTGAAATGATCCGAAATCAATTGAAAATACACCACAACCCTTCGGGACCTCGTTCGAACATGCTAACAAGTCCCAAAATATAACAGAGACTTACTCGAGACCTCAAATCACAAATAACAACATCAAAATTTCAAAATTTCAAATTCCAAACTTACACCGAACACTTCTAAACAACTCGAAATCACCTCAAATTTTGCACACAAGTTTCAAATGACATAACGAACCAACTCCAACTCTTGGAACAAAATTCGAACTTGATATCATTGAAGTCAAATAACCATCAAATTGTCAACTTACGTCAAATATAGCCAAGACCTTCTAGAAATATCCAAATATAAACCCAGACTCCCTATCGAGTCCAAAATCACCATGGCGTAACAAAACCATCAACACTGCGATCCAAGGTTAAATACACAAAAGCAAATATGGTTAGCTTTTCCAACTTAAAATTTCTAAAATAAGAATTATTATTTCAAATAAATCTTGAACCGCTCGAAAACAAAAATCGACAATACACATAAGTTATAATACACCATATGAAGCTGCTCATGACCTCAAACCATCGAACTGAATGAAAATGCTCAAAACGACCGATCGGATATTTACATTGACTAATCCAACAATTTTTTCTACCTTTTAAAAGACCAAAGCACAATCATGTATAGAGAGGAGCTAGAGACCAAGGTACGAATTCAGTCAAACTTAACAACTTTGGTTCAAACTTTGCATTTGTCTTAAGATATTCATTTAATATGTATAAACTATTAATTTATTAAGCATAGATAATTTATTGAATTACTTTTCTCTTCAACTTTCAATTGTTGGAGCACTTAATTTCTCTCCAACTTTCTAATTGTGGAAGCACTTTCTCTTCAACCTTCAATTATTGGAGCATTTTTTCTCAAATTTTCTAATAATTAAAGTATTTTTCTCCAACTCTCGTTAATGCAATTTATCATCTACTCCATAGTTGTTGATATATTTCTTTTACCCACTTCTCTTCAACTTCTACAGTAGAGTTTCTTCCTTTTATGCCATATTTTCAAACCCCTCTTTAATTTTTTTAAATCATTCTCAGTAAGATTGTTCGTCATGCATATATTATCGATCCGGATTATATAGTTATTGGCCAGATGGACAACATACTTTGGCTAAAACCGGCTGCTGACAACGGAAGTAATTTGGTTCTCTATCAAAATCGTAGAGGCTCCCATACCAACATGAAGCAAAAATAATTCATTCAAGAATAATAGTTCTCTTCAAGTTTTCTATATGTTGTCACACATGAAAATAATATAATAGTATGAAAATTACTTTAACTCAAAACAAGAAAACTTATTCCTATGTGAATTTGACAACAAGTCTCTCTTTGCCATGAATTAAATAAATCAATAAATATGAAATCCTAAATAATTTAGGTTTTTCACTACAATTTTGAATTACTTCTCTAACAATAAAAAATTCAGTAACTTAGAGAGACTAAAATTTTAAACCCATAAATTTCAAATCTTGAACCACCTCTAATCGTGTATCAAATCAATTTAATACTCAAATCAATGAATTAATGAGTTTATTTCTTTTGTTCTTTTCTTCTTTTCTTTATTCCGAATCGAGACTCATTCCATCGGTCATATCGCACCTTGTGTCTTGAGGTCAAACCTGCTTAAGACACCAAAACAAACAAACAAATGAAATTTTCTGGCCCAGTTTTACTAAGAAATTTTCGTGAGTTAGTTGTGACACATACGACAATTAAACTAGAAAAAGCTCTTCGATTGTGTCCTAGAGATTCTCGGTTTCTAGACCGGATTTTGAAAAGCAAACGCTCCAAGATTTTCTGGCCGGCAGATTCTCGATTTTCTGGCCGGTATATTTTGAAAGGAAACTGTTCCACAGTTTTATGGCCGGGAGATGCTCGGTTTTCGGCCGGGATATTTTGCAAATGAATAAGCTCCACAATTTTCTGGCCGGGATATTTTGCAAAGAAAATGCTCCACGGTTTTCTAGCTGGGAGATCCTCGATTTTCTTGCCAGGATATTTTGCAAATGAAAAAGCTCCACGGTTTTCTGGCCGGGAGATCCTCGGTTTTCTGGCCGAGATATTTTGCAAATGAAAAAGCTCCACGGTTTTCTGGCCAGAATATCCTTGGTTTTCTGGCCGGGATATTTTGCCAATGAAAAAGCTTCACTGTTTTCTGGCCGGGATATATGGCAAAGTAAATGCTTCACGGTTTTCTGGCCGGGAGATTCTCGGTTTTCTGGCCGGGATATTTTGCCAATAAAAAAGCTCCATGGTTTTTTGGCCGGGAGATCCTCAGTTTTCTAGCCGGGATATATGGGAAAGAAAATGCTCCACGATTTTCTGGCCGGGAGATCCTCGATTTTCTGGCCGGGATATTTTGCCAATGAAACAGCTCCACGATTTTCTGGCCAGAAGATCATCGGTATTCTGGCTGGGATATTTTGCAAATGAAAAAGCTCCATAGTTTCTGGCCGAGATATCCTCGGTTTCCTAGCCGGGATTTTCTGCAAATGAAAAAGCTCCACAGTTTTCTGGACGAGAGATCGGTTTTCTGGCGGGATATTTTGCAAGGAAATGCTCCACGATTTTCTGTCCGAGAGATCCTTAGTTTTCTGACCGGTATATTTTTTAAAGAAAAAGCTCCACGATTTTCTGGCCGGGAGATTCTCGGTTTTCTAGCCGGGATATTTTGCAAATGAAAAAGCTCCACGGTTTTCTGGCTGGGAGATCCTCAGTTTTTTGGCGGAGATATTTTGCAAATGAAAATGCTCCACAATTTTCTGGCCGGGAGATACTCGATTTTCTGGCCAGGATATTCTGCAAATGAAAAAGCTCCACGATTTTCTGGCCAGGAGATCCTCGGTTTTCTGTCCGGGATATTTTGAAAAGAAAAAGCTAAATTACCATGATTTGATTCTCTTTTGGGGGATTTTCATTTCTCATTTCTTTCCTTCTTCCTTTTTGGGGTTTTCTTTTTAGATGTTATTCCTTTTTATTTTTCAGAATGCATGAAAGAGTATGAGGAAACTTCCTTTTTGGTCCTTTCTCCTACTGCAACGCTACTTCAACGCTTGCGCATTTCATTTCTTTTTGGCTGCACCTGCTTCTGGCACAACTGGTTTGAATAAGACCTGTTTTCATCAAAGAAAAATTTATTAGTTGAAACAGTGGTTGGTTTTGTGGCCTTGATCATCTTCATCGCCTGATTCTGGCCCCATTTCTATGGAGAACTTTGCTGCTTGTTGGCCTTGAGGGTGACTTTCTTTCACAGTGACCGGGTTCAGCCTTAGGATTTCATGATGACTCGCCCATGTTGGGCTCTGGTTTTCCACCTCATTTTGCTTTCGAGACCTTTTCCTTTGGCTTTCTTCCTTTTCTAATGTCTTTCACTTTGGCGGCAATCAACCACCATGGTCAGTCGGGATTGGACTGGCGCACCACTGAAGCTGAGTATTTCCTTTGACTCTTGCCGAGCGGAGCCCTCTGAAACCAGTCCTGCCACCTTTTCTTTGTAATTACTACGGGATCAAAGTTAATCCGAAAGGGATTCAAAGAAAAGTATGCAAAATGCAAGCATATGAGTTTAATGAGAAGCGTCCCTTTCAGGGGAAAAGAAGGACTTATCTTGGGTGCATGCTGACTCCAAATGAACATGACATGCTCCTTGGATTTGACGCCTGAACCCCGCCAACTTCCAACTTCTCATGAGCCCATTGACCCATATTTCCAAACTTGGGAACCTTGCCAGGACTTTTAGTGATGAAGTAACCACTTTTCGGCTGACAACGTCCTTTGCGGGTTTTCGCCCATTCGACCTCTCTCATTTCTTTTCCCACCATCGTATGATGGTGCTCTTTGCGAGTTTTCACTAAGCGGACTCTCTCATTTTGTTTTCTCTCCTCACCGTTGCCTTATGGTGCCCAAAGGTTTTCGCCGATAAAACTCTCTCATTTTATTTCTCTCTATTTGAATTGTTTCAATTTCCAACAATGATGTTTCCCACTTTCCTGTCTTTGCCAATTGATCAGAAGGACTTGGACAAGGTCTTTAGGGTAAAAGCATTTTGGGTAGAACTACAACTTTGGAACCATTTCGGCGGTCTCATGGCCGAACCATTATATCATCTGCCCCAGTTTCACCTTTTGGGGGAATCGGATTTTTGCTTTGGTGTGAATGAACCTCAGCGAGGGTCTGCCTACGTATCCTTTCGGAATCAAGTCAGACATAGTTCAAGCAAATAGTTTTTGTTTTTGTTTCCGTTTTGTCTTTATTTTCTTCTCTTTTCTTGTCCTTTTTTTTCTTTGTCTTTTCTTTTCTTTTCTTCTTCTTTTCTTTCTATTTTCTTTTCCTTTCCTTTTTCTTTTCTTTTTCTCAATCGCACGTCCGGGTTCCAAAGAGGGTAATCAAAGAAAGATAACCGGCTCAAAGGGTTTGCGAGGGATTGATAGTGTTAGGATAACAGGAATAAAAGACTTCGTCATCTCAACTGCGCAAAGACATTGTCGGAGCAAGTTTACAAATAATACCTTTTTACTGCATCCGCGTTCACAACTGCTTCGGGGTCATTTCTTTCCGTTGTCACCCAGATACAATGCTCCTCTTGGCAGTATTTCAAATGATGTATGGACCCTTCCGATTAGGAGCAAACTTTCTCTTTGCTTCCTGGTGATGAGGAAGATTGCACCTTAACACCAGTTGTCCTACTTCAAAATTTATAGGCGCGGGCCATTCTTTGTTGGTACAACTACCCGTGACAAATTGCAGTCGTCCGTTTCCATTAAGGTCAGTGTTCCATTCGAGTCTAGACCCACTTACTATTCTCGAATTCTGCTTCAGTGCCGGTCCTTTTCCAAACCACGAACAAATTTTCCTCTTTTGTTCCGGTTTCTTTTCTTTTATTTTTCTCAAATTTAACTTCTTTGTATTTCAACTTTTGATTCATCATTTCTAAGTCTGACAAAGTTCATGGGATCTGGGTATGAAGTCCGTGAGCATGTCATATTGTTTAAATCTGCATTATTAGGATTGAAGAAAAATAAAGAGAAAACATAGCAAAAATCTAAAAAAATGAACGATGAAATATTGATTTTTTTTGGAATTAGGAAGATAACAGGGTTGACCTTCAAGAATTTAAAGACAGGAAACTAGAGAAAACATTTGAGTCACACCCTGGAATGACTCGCGATGCATAAAAAATTGGCAGGACAAGTTTACTAGGACTCCCGCTTGACCAGGAATGGCGTAGCCTTCTAGTTTTGAAGTTTGGCGCTTGGTCCCATGTATAATACCTCAGTAGTGCTAGTGCATTCTCCTGGCTGGACCATGTGGGTTTTATAAAGCATTTGCCTCATAGCTCCACATATTTCCTCACTTTCTTCAACCGTGAAAAGCTCATCATCTTCCTCTTCACTGTACTTAGGCCTATGTGGTATGCGTCCATTAACCACTGGTTCATTCAGCCGAGGTGGTTTGATTGTCCCCCATACCACATAGGCTTGCTTGGGTATATCAGTTTTCTTTTTCGGTTCTGTCTCGGTGTTTTTACTCTCCTTTTCCCCTTTCTCTTGTTTTGGGGTTACCTTGTGCTTCCTTTCCATATCAGCAATAGCAATTATGGCCTTAAGAGCCGGATCAAACTCTTTGTCTTCACAAATCATCCCAATTACTGGCCCGTAGTTGTGGGCTGGCAATGGATTATTAGTCACATTGCGGACATCCTCGTCCTTCAACACAATTTTCCCTTGCTCTATTAAATTCTCCACCGCTTGCTGTAAGCTGTCCTAGCGGGACGTTCAGGTGGCTGATGGGAATGTTAAAGGTACCCGTTGGTCTTGGGAACAACTCGGGAAATCCAGGAATGGGACTCGGGGGTTCTTTCCATTTGTCAATGCATCCCACATCTCCATTACCCTCGGACATAAAATTCTGTTTTCTTTGGCCACTACGGACTCTGAGGCCGGGACGCTTGAGAGTAGGCTATTTTTCGAAATAGGGATTGTTGGCAGGGTCATTTATGACGACATCTCTGTACTACCTTTAGATCTGGTAAAGCAATACTGCGAAGCCAGTTGACCACAAAACCAACCACTTGTTTCTATAGACCTGGGCTCTGGAAATGACAGCAGCGAACGGTTAGTGTTGAGACAAATAGGTAATCACACATCAACGGCTGCATGTGTCATCCCGGCTTTTCTTTCTTTTTTCCTTTATTTTTCTTTTCTTTTCTTTTCATTGTTTACTCTCACTTTGCTTTTCCCTCTGTTTTTCTCATTTTCTGTTTTTCCTTTTTTTGCCATGATTTTTCTTTGATTTTCTTCCGCTTTTCGTTTCTTTTGTTTTTCCTCTATTTCTTCCCTCTCCTTTTGTTTTCATCTTATGGTTACGGTCGAATCCGATGAGGATTGCCTACGTATCGCGATCCCGCATGAATCAGACCAAGCGTAGTTCGTGCGAATAAGGTAAATAAGCTAACTCTTTTTTGGAATTTTGAAAGAAATGCTTTATGAATTTTTTTTTGACTTTTTTTTTTTGTTTTTGAAAGAAAGACTTCAAAATTTCCTTTTCTAAATTTGCGTATTTTCTTTTATTTTCTATTTACAAAAGACATCTAAGGAGTATTTCAGTGATTTATTTGACCTAAAAGGAAAAGTGGCTATTCTTCCAAAATTTCTTTGTTTAGAAAACGGGGACTTGGTTTCGCAGATATGGCCTTTTAGCACATCTGGGAGGAAGATTTTAAGGCTCTGCCGCAACCATTTAAAAATAACTCAAGGTGGTTCTTGTAAAAATAGCCTTCCGGCGCCTTTTTAAGGACATTCGGCTTATTTTTGACAAAAATGGCGTCCCTCGACTTATTCATGACGAAATTAAAAATTTTGATATTTTTGGCTATTTTTGCAAAGGGGAGGTTGGACCCAATGAGGGTTGCCTACGTGTCTCACCTCCGGTGAGAATCAAACCGGCATAGTTCGGTCAGTTTTGACATAACACGGGAAACATGAACAATTGAAAATTTTGGCTCATTTAGATTTTTTTGTTTTCCTTTTTTAAAAAAATTGGCAGAGTTTCGGGACATTTCAAATATCGAGATTTTGTAGAAACTGGGTAAATTCTCTATCCTACCTCACTCTTGATTTTTCTCTTTATTAAACGGGCAACATGCAAGCCGAAACAAATAAATATTCACATAGCACGTAGGATGCTTCAGGATGGTTTTTATTTTGGGTACACCTGTCCTAGAAGGACCCAACCCCTGTGTTGAGTCCCCAAGGTCGAATGCACGTGATGCAAATAATAGTTCCTACTAGGGATCGGACATGAGGTTGTGTTATTCTAAGTTTAAAAACATGGAGTTTGTGGTCTAAACTTGGGTTACCCGAGCGGACAACTGGGGCCGGGGAGGGGACGATGTACTGGGAGCACTAAATTTTGCCCGGCCTTGTCGCTTGCCCAACCTCGCTCTATTTGGAATAATTTCTACAGAAAAAGCGGGCTAGGCGAACGTATGCATCATTTTCAGAAGACTCAGATGGGTGGCGTAAGAAGACATTTAAATACAGTTCAAGTAATATCAAAGCGGTAAATGACAATTAGCACATTAAGTCTACAAAATACAATAATGTCAATTATAAAGCCAAATAAAATCACATTAACAAGCTCGAATTCTTGAACCCTGAACCGGAAGTTCTGATTCTTTATCCCCAGCAGAGTCGCCAAATCTGTCACACCTCCTTTTTCTACACCACCCCGTGAGGATAGTATATAAGGGAGTTTTTCCAATTAAAGTGACATTATTCAATATGGGATTTTTAAGTAATTAAAGAGTCTCCACTTGGAATATTTTTATTTGGTGTCCCAAGTCATCGGTTTATTCTAAATCCAAAATCGAGGAAATTTCAACCTTATTTTAAAAGTCTGCGAACCAGAAATTCTAAGTAAGGAATTCTGTTAACCCGTGGTTCTAGCACGGTCGCTTAGAAATTTATATTTGGCTAAAATTATTTAAATACTCATTTTAGGACTTATCTGCAATTATCTTTTTACCGCTTTTAAAACACTTGAATTATTCGTAGTTAAAGAATCGAGTTGCGCGTACGTATACTCTTTTCCTTTGGTGTGTCAAAAACCATATCACGCAAACATGTCCACGATTAATAATGCTTTTTTCAGTTTATTAAAAAAAAATTTGTTGAAGTTGCGCAAACGCATCCCTCGAGTCTTTTAAGAATTAAATTTGTAGTTATACTACGCGAACGTATATATAATCATAATGCTAGCCTAAGTTGAGCCTAAAGCAAAACTACGAATATTAGAGCTATTTTTATAGTAGCTTAATATTCATGAGGGTCATAGGATATTTACTGGGAATATGGCACACCTCAATTCTTTCGTACAGGGGTTGAACATTAATTTAGTTTTTGAGGGCCATGAGTTAAAAGTGCTTTGATTAACATGGCACACCTCGATTCTAATTCAAAGGGTCTTATTATTCGAAGTTGTTATAATCGAGTTACATAAAATGCACCCCGAATGGAGATTCATGCATCGTAATCATGTGAATTTTAAATTCCAATTTATGAACAAAATTCAATACACACTTATCACCCCCAGCCATTCCCTTTGGCAGTGAGAAAACGATTTTAGAAATAATAGGAACCAAATTAACTTTCAATAGACATAAAAAAAACAATGGAGGAAATGATCTGAACTAATTTAACAAGATATCTTTGACCAAAGTTTCACCTAGAGAAAATCTTTGAAACTTCTTGTAAATTAAATCTCATAAGGAAAACAAATTTTTGTATCTTTGTATAATACTCCAAAATTTCTAATGACTTCATCAAGAATTTGAACCCAGATGAATTAGAAGACAATGGGTCAATATCATGTTTAATATGACATAACAACATGTGGAGTTAAACTTCAAATAAGAGAAGTATAAGAGTGGAACCTCTGGTTGGAGACTTCTTTGTTAAACAAGAGAAAAATCCAACAGTTACACATTAATCTGACGCCGCTCACTCGACTGAAAATACTCCAAATCGGCGACCGAAACCGCGAACAATCAACGGAACCAACGAACCTACGACCTCGAACTCAGCTTGTTTGTAGTGATTGACATAGTAGGAAGGAGCTGCTGGTTTTGGATGAAAGACGACAATTATCGTGATGGTTTTCGGATTATTTTCTGGGAAAATGAGGCGACTTCACTATTGTTATGGGGGTCATTTTTGGTGTGATTATGCAGCTGCTTGGAGCTGTTTTTTGGCATAAACTTCAGGTGTTGTTTGGATGTATTTCGGGAGCATTCGGTGGCTGAATTGTAATGTTTTTTGCTGCTTCTTTGGAGCTGTGTTTATAGGAGTTTCAGTTGATTATCTATGGCTTTTTAAGCTCATTTTGGGCTATTTTTATGGAGTTTTAGTGTCTAGTTTTCATGCCTGTTTGTGGCTAATCTTTGAATGGAGCTATATGTGAGGAAGATGAAGTTTCCAAGAGAAAAGGGGGCCCTTTGCACTGTAGCGGCTCTTTCCTATATTCTAAGGTCTTAGGTGTTTTAGGTGTGTATTTATGGTAAGGGGTCTAAGGTTAAGGATGAGGTAATGAGTCTTAAAAATTAGTTGGGCTATTTTAGAAATTGGCCTAATTGCAAAAGAAACAAGACCAAAAACATATTATTTTTTCTGTTTTTTTCTTTTTCTTTTCTTTAATTAATTAAAATCCTATTTATTTTTGTAGACATTAAAACAACCGCTTAACTTAAAATTAAAGAAAAATACTAATTTTAAAGATTAAAAGCTAAAGATGATCATTTTTTGTGATTTTCATTAATGAAATTAATTCCTATATGAAAATTGGACCTAAGGTGACATAAAATTAAAATATGACATTTATGTGATTTTTCTATAATTTTAAAATATTAAAAATGCATAGAATGCAACTAAATAAATAAAAACTTCTAAAATCCATAAAAAAAAAATTTTGGTTTATTTTTAGGAGTTATCTTCATGTAGGGCAAAAATCACGTGCTTACAATGTTGAAGAGGAAGAAGGAGAGATTGTGAACTTGTTTGGCTTGATTGTTCCTTAAATGTGTATTCGATAGTTGATTATGTTATTGCTTGCTACTTGTGTATGTTTTGAGTCTACTTAGGGCAAGGTTTGTTCATACATGCCAGTACAATTCAAATGTGTTGATGTCCTTTTTGTCGGGGGCGCTACATTCATGTTATGATTGTAGGTGTATCCATAGCAGGTACTCCAATCAACCGACTGTAGCTCCCCTTAACTTTCCATCAGATGTATATTGGTGAGCCCCTTTCCTCTCGGGGCCTTGCGTGGATCATTGCTTTTTTTATTTTGAAAATATTGTTTTGATCTTTTTGTGAAAGGTATAGCTGGAGTCTTGTTACCGGCAAGTATTGTATCATCCTTCTGTATCCTAGAGGCTCCGTAGAGAGTAAATGTGGGTTATGAACTTATGTGAAAATTATTTTGTATATTAGGCGGTGTAAGATATAGACCACGCTGCGTACCATGTTTGTTGTGTATATTTTGTAATAAAAGATGTTTTTAATTATGAATGGCTATTTCACCTGGTTAATAAATAATGAAAATACGGGGGCAACACGTGGGATAGGAAAGGAACCCAGGTCCTCTTGACTGGGGATACTCGGTCGAGTGCCGATCAAGTCCCTTGAATTTGGGGCATGACAAACTTGGTATCAGAGCCTAAGGTTTTAAAGTGTCCTAGGATGTCTCGGAGCCGTTTCTAGTAGAGTCCTTCTTATAGGTGTGTTGTCGATCACATCTATAAGTTGGAGGCTATTTGGACATTTAGGAATTTCACCCTTTTTTGATATTCCAGGTCGTGCGATATGGCTTAAGATAGGGAGCTAACTTTCTCTCGAAGTATTATTCTCAAGATTGGTAATTTTGATACGATAATTCGGGAATTTGAAGCATGTAAGGAGGGATTTATCCCACCATTGAGTCCGAGTGGATTACCTAAGGACTTGTTAGAACAATGTGTTGAGCTAGGGAGTGATTGGTAGAACTTTTTGTTAAGGAGAGTACCCTTATTCCAACTAATGTCAGTGCACCACCAGATCATGTAGTATATCATCATTATGTACGGCTAAAACCCCACCTTAAGAAATTGAGCTTCAATGGTTCTCGTGTAAATGTTGTAAGTTCAAAATATAATTGATGTAATACTCGTTTTGTTATGTGAAGCGGATCATTGTTGTGAAAATATATTTGGGAGGTACTTCTTCATGTGTTATGTTATTCTTGTTAAATGAGGATATGTGAAGAATGTGAACTATGTGCTAAAACGCCTAGACTTCAAGTCAAGTATAAATGAGATTTTGATGCCAAATTGTGTGAGAATTATGGTTGATCCTCCAAATTGTTCCTATGTGTACCAAATGTATTTGATTGCTTGTGTCTAGTTGTTGGTAATGTAGAAAGATGTTTGGAAGTAAAGTAAGTGACTGTAGATCGAATATTGGATTCTTGCTGTGATTGATAGTTTACATGAATTGGTGTTGTGACCCGATGGTTGTGAAAGATACATTCAAATATGATCAATGTGCTACTATTGACAACTTAAAAAGGGTGTGAGAAATATGAATCATGTAATGAAATGCTAAGACCCTTAATTGAAATTGGGGCTGCATATATTATGTCAAATTATGTGAAATCCTCTATGTATAGAGATGGTGAAATTGTATATTGTCATGATTGTGAAAGAATTCGTTGTGATTCAAGTTCCATTGTTAATGAAAACTCTTTATGAATTATATTTGTTGTTGCAAAATAATATTCTGGATGGCCTGAAGCCATGTGATTGAACTGTGAACTATTATTGTTGTGTGAAATCTGATTGTACTGCGGGGTCGGGTTGCGCACCGTAACATGGAGAAATAAGGTTTGGCTTGTGGTGATAAGTGTCACGATCCTTGTTCACCAATCGTGAACCTTTCATGACGGTACCCAATCTTTGCGACTAGGTAAGCCTGACATCTTGCGGAAATTCAACAATCATTACAAAAACGATAAATAAAACCGAATAACATAAAAATGTATAGGGTGCCGCTTGGCACATACACTTTGAACCAATAACGTAAAACCTCCAAGACCCGGAAATCCATAGGCAACACATGCTAAGAGTAAAATATAACATACGACTCTAACATCCAGTAGTGTGTACAGCAAACGAGTACATGAACGAAACTACTACTAAAGGTAGAATAGAAGGAGACTCCTCGGTTCTGCGGACTCGGCAGATGCATACCTCGAATATCTAAGTGTAGCTCCTAAAATCACTGCGCCCGATCAGAAGTACCTGGATTTGCACAGCAAAAGTGTACAGAAGAGTAGCATGAGTACACCACAACGGTACTCCGTAAGTGCCAAGCCTAACCTCGATGGAGTAGTGAGGAGGAAGGTCAAGGCCCTACTGAGATGAACATAAGAAATAATGTAAGAATAAATAAACAGTAGATAATGAAGTAAGTCCCGAATATCTAGCAAGACAGTAATTAAAACAGAACGGCTACAAATACCAACTACGAACCCAAGAAAAATCACTCAAAGTCAAGATTTGCACATGGAGCTCCGGGAATTGAACCCGCAGTCCATTTATAGCAATATCGGAGGATCTCCCAGTAATCGAACTCGTAGTCCATCATCTCTCTAACAGAGGATCTCCGGGAATTGAACCTGCAGTACTTCATACCAATAACAGAGGATCTCCAGGAATTGAACCCGCAGTTATTTATACCAATAATAGAGGATCTCCGGGAATTGAACCCGCAGTCCTTTATACCAATAACATAGGATATCCGGGAATTGAACCTGCAGTCCTTTATACCAATAATAGAGGATCTCCGGGAATTGAAACCACAGTCCGTCATATCAATATCAGGGGATCTCTTGGGAATTGAACCCGTAGTCCATCATGTGAATATCAGAGAATCTCCGGGGAATCGAACCCGTAGTCCAACATAGCAATAATAGAGGATCTCCCGGGAATTGAACTCGTAGTCCCAAAAGTAAATACACCACAACAAATCAATATTTAACGGAAAGGAAGCGAAATGCGAACAACAAGTAAAGTCGAGAATCTAACATGCTTCGCAAGAAAGACAAATATGGAAATTTAGTCAAATAGAGCAAATAAATCCCTACCATGCTTCTCAAGGAAAAACAAATATTTCAATTAGTCAAATAGAGCAAATATGTTACTAGCATTCTTTCCCTAAATCAAAACAAGTGAAGTTTCATTTTTAACAATTAAATATGGAAAAAACACAGTCTAAATAAGCCAAGTAAGGTGAATTTTCAACAACTAGCACAAGTACATGCCCGTCACCTCGCGCACCAGGCTTTTAAACAATGACAAATATATCCTAAGGGAAGAGGTCTCCCACAGAAGGTTAGACAAGCAACTTACCTCAAATTGGTACAAAATCGCTAAGAAACAATGCCATTGCCATGAGTATCCGACTCCGAGCGGCCCAAATCTATTCAAATCAATTACATATTCTAAATAACATCACAAGTAACTAATTACACTGTTATAATTAAAGCTAAGGCGCAAAAATAGGTAAATAACCAAAATGCCCCTCAAGCCAACGTCTCGGAATCGAATAAGTTTTACATTTTTCAGAAACCTCTTACTCTTATGAGTCTAACCATATAAAAATCTTCCAAATCGGAGGTCAAATACCCCTTCAAATCATCAAAGTTAGTTCAAAGAACTTTACCCCAATTTTCATTCAAAATCCGAAATTAAAGCTCGAATTCAAGATTAGATTAGCGGGTAATAATCAAAAGGAGTAAGGAAAAGTTATCCAAAGTTTTTCTCTGAAAATCCCCCAAAACCAAGCTCTCTAGCTTGAGTTTGATAAAAATGGAAGAGCCCTCGTTTTTGAAAAGTTTATAACTTCCCAGGCATTTTCTTCAGCGCGATCGCATAAGAGGGGATGCGATCGCGTAGAGTAAAAATCAAAGGCCTTGAAAATGGTCTATGTGAACGCAGTCAACAGGTTGTGATCGCTAAGTAGAAAATGACAGACCTATGCGATCGCTCAAGGACCCTTGCGATCACACAGAGGAAGTGGACCTTTGAGTCACCGGCTATACTTGTTCAGTGCGAATACAGAAGGGTGAATGCGATCGCATAGAAGGAGAGGGTAGAGTTATGCGATCGCATTGAAGGATCTGCAATCACATAGAAGGTAGAATGGCCCTCCAACAATTTTCACTACGCGATTGCGTTGGAGATCCTGCGATCGCAGGGAAGGAAGTTCTGCAACATCTACAGCAGAAAATCCGCTATGTTCTAAGTTCCAAAATTGCTCCGTTGAGCATACGAAACACACCCGAGGCCCATGGGACCTCAACCAAACCTACGAACATATCCCATAACATCATTCAAACTTGTACAATCCTTAAACCACCTAAAACAATGCCAGAAATGTAAATTAATCAATGATTTGAACTTAAAAACTTCAAAACTTAACCAAACTCGCTTTCGTTTCAAAACCTAACCAAAACACGTCCGATTGACCTAAACTTTTACACGCCCGTCATAAATGACATGATGGTGCTACAACAACTTCCAAAATCCTGTTCCGACCCTCGGATCAAAATTTCACTATCAGACCGGAAACTTCAAAATTCTAACTTTTGGCATTTATAGCCTAAATGAGCTACGGACATCCAAAATATATTCCGAACACGATCCCAACTCCGAAATCACTAATGGATCTAACGGAAACATTCATTTTCTATTCCGAGGTTGTCTTGACACTATTTTGATTACAGACCATTTTCCAACACTTAAACTCTCATTTAGGTTCCAAGTGTCCCAAAAAACTCCGAATCCTATTTCCGAACATCCCGGCAAACAAAAATAGCAGAAATGGACTTAGGGAAAGAAGTTAATGGGAAAACATGGCATAAATTCCAAAGACGACCGGACGGATCGTCACAATAAGGGTGGCCGAGGTAATAAGGATGGCCGAGGTAGTAAGGATGGAATATGATCATTATTACTATCAAAATAAAAGTTTGTGAAATAATTGATATGGTGAATTGATATTGATGTGAAATATGCAAAAATGATGTGAAATGCAGGAAAGAAGGGATTGTGTTATGAAATGTGGCCTAGTGCCAATGATGATATGACAATTGTGGCTCCAACTGCAGATGAACTATAATATATATATATATATATATATATATATATATATATATATATATATATATATATATATATATATATATATATATACATATATATATATATATATATATATATACATATATATATATATATATATATATGAAAATGACATGATTCTTTTATTTGATAGTATGGTGATCATTTAAAGTGTTTGATTTGTACTTATGATTTCCTTATTATTGTATGAAACACATAGATGTATAATTTGATATGTGAGCCCTGTGGAAGGGCTATAAAATGCAGCCTAGAGGTATAGAAATTATGTGAAAGCTATGTGATCCCTTGTGTTTGGTAATATGGTGATTGCTTAAAGCTTTTGTTAAATCCATATGATTTCCTTGTCCTTGCATAGATATATTTTAAAAAAAGAGTCTAAATCACAAAAAATTGCCTGCACCTACTCTTTGAATGAGGCATATTATTCACAAAGTCTTCTGATCACAGTTCTATTACGTACAGTCTCCTATGGAATTGAGCTCTATTATTGTTTTTGTGAATTGAGTTTTAACACTATTGGTACTTCCCACTTCTTTTTCCTAAATTCTTAACAACAGACTATTCCTGATGTATTTCTTACTGAAATGCTTTATTTAAATGGACAATATTTGTTCATTTTTTTGCCTATACATGTGCCATTGTAAAGTTTACCTATGTGGTGTCAAGTTCCATGTAAAGCATCCCAGTATTATGATCCCCCTCGAGTCATTTTTTTACTTATTGGTGTATATGGCGTATATGGTTCGAACATTCGCTCTACTCTCTTGCGAGTATCATCATGAAAGCTTCTCACTATTTAGTAACATAAGAGCATGACTTATCACCTATCACATGAGTGTGTGTCAATCGAAATGGTTACCGTGTGAATAAAGGTCATCTGAAAAATTGAGATCCTCACATCTCCATCATAGGAAGATCTTGTATCGCCATGATTTTTGTGTCCACTTGAGATATCCCGAAGCAAGTAACTCACCTCGTTTCTAGTATCGTGGTTGCCAATGATGTGGTCTTGCAATGCAGTCTGGGGGTTAATATAGCATAAATATGTAGCTCACAACGAATGTTTATTTTCTCTTTATGTTTCCACAATGTGTTAATTATATTCCTATTTAGTGAATTCATTGTGCTAACTCCCAACATTTGTACGATAACCATGGGAGAACATGCCTTTCTATGTGTCACTTTGACACGTCCTTTTTCAAGTCACAACCTATGGAGATTCATCATGAACATCTGCAAACCTTCTCTGATTATTGTGCCCTGTCTCATTGAGTTTGGTTGTCTTTATAACCTCAAACTTCTAGAATCATTCACTATGTCATTGTCATGTGCGGGGACCTTTGCAACCCTTGGTATCTCACCTCCTTAGATGGATAGGAGTGTAAATTCCCTTCCCCTCGGAGCATCATTTTAATTATTAGAACTATCTAACCAATTCATAACTTCATCCCAATGTCAGGATGTCCTAGCTATGGGGTTCCACTCGTGAAAGGTTGAGATTAGATGACTTCGGATTTTTGTACATATCATGTGTCACACCTCCTTTTTCACTACACCTGTAAGGGCGTAAAGGAGTTTTTCTAATTAAAGGTCAATCAGAGAGGGATTTCGTTTATTAATTATTTAGAGTCGACACTTGGGAGATTAATGGCGTCCAAGTCACCGGTAGAGTCCCGAACCGAGGAAAGATATGGCTCTGTTACAGTCTGCAAATAAGAAATCCGAGTATGAAATTCTGTTAACTCGGGAGAAGGATTTAGGCAATCCCGGGCTCCATGGTTCTAGCATGGTCACTTAACTGTTCCATTTGATTTTATCTGATTTTAATACATGCTAGATTATGTGCCTTTTATTCGTAAATCGTTTTTTATCATTGTTTATTTTATACAAATTACGACGTCGTAAAAACACATTTTGAACCACGTCACAATCAATGCACCCGTGGTTGTCAACCCATTTCGACTTCATCGAGATTTGGATTTGAGTCGCATCAATGCGCACCCGAGTTTAAGGAAGTAATTTAATTAAATTGTTCCTAAAGATTATAACGTAATATTATTTTAGGGAAGGCCGTAAAATTCGCTAAACAGCCCTCCCAAATTCTAATTATTTTTAATAACCATTTATTGAGGTCCCCACATTTATTTATTTTTGTTCGGTGAGGATCATCTTAATTTGTAAACTTCTTATCAATCATTATTTATTTAATAAGAATTATGACATCGTGAAAACGTATTTCAAACCCCATGCAATCAATGCGCCCGTAATTGTCAACATATTTCGACTTCGTCGAGAGTTGGATTTGGGTTTCATTAATGCGCACCCGAGTTTAGGAAGGTAGATTATTAAAAAATGAGCCTAAAGATTCTAACGTAGTATTACTGCCCTCCAAATTCTAAATATTTTAATAGCAATTATTGAGGGCCCCGCTATTGTATTTTTGTTTGGGCAAGGCTCATCTCATTTTATTTTAAAAAATAATCTAAAGTAACTGCCATATAGGATATCTAAGGCATATTGTTTGAGATGCTACCGATCCACTTTCATATTTAACTTCAGGCACAACAGCCTAGGCTATGCGTTCTCCCCACTTGAATCTATCAAACCTAAAATAGAATGTCCTGGAATCAATTCCCTAGGCTGGAGGTGGATCGGGTATTTTCGCCTGAAGCCCAAAGCCTTGGGGAACTGGGCAGAGTCCACCTTGCACTTAATTCAACTTCTCTTCAGATGTGTTCAAAGTTATAGCCAATGGAAAACAATGCACACATATTCAAATGTAAATAATACTAGCTAAATGACCACTAATTCATACTAAGTGGGCCTACAAAGTTGATTTCTGGTGAATTTAAAATAAGAAAAATTAAAATAGAGCTTGATTGTAATTGCACAAATAGATTAACCATTTTTTCATCATTAGAATCTAACCACTAGAAACATGAAGTGTATTGTTTAATACTAAAATCACGAACTAAACCATATTACTATCTACAGAATTTTCATGATATAAGGATAACATGGAATCAATATAAGTAAACCAGAAATTAAAACAATAAGAAACTCGTCCAGTTATACACTACTGAAATCCAATTTAACCAATCCCCCGAGAATTAAAGCCAACTAAACAACAATGTGGAAAACAGTCTAGTCCAGTCTCAATTATATAGTCCTGGGATATTTACACTTACAAATCAGCTTCAAACTAAGTTTAACAATGATACCTAATATCTAATTAACTACTAGTACACATAGTCCAAGAAACACATCATTTTAATACAATCCAAAATAAAGTGAAAGTTCAAGCATTCCAATTCTAAAGTCCTAATTACAGTCCAATTTTCATTACACTTGGACGACCACTAGGTCACATCTGAAACATTCATCATAATAACAGTATTGAGAAGTAGATCTGTAGTATGAACTTCAATTTTATTTCATTCTTCAGCAGGAGTTCTACAGTGAAGCAAGCTCAAATATGTACTTGGTATTGGATATGTAAGAAAAAGAAGAAGGAGATCAACAACATTAATAGGCAGCACCAGTTCAATTGATCAGGGAGATTTTAAAAACCAGATTCGAATAAGACTAAACAACCAGAATAAGACCCTAACATTTGAACAAAACTAATAAAATCCAACACATATATTGCCAATCATTCATGGAGCACAAATACTAACCTAATTCACAGAAGCATGAGAGAACAAACACACAAAAAAACAGAAATCAAAATTAATTCGAAACTTACTACTATGACTTTTATGCCTATCAATTTAACATTGAGCCATTCCGATGACATTTGAACGATGCTGACACCAGATTCCGCATGAGGGAGGCAAGGCGACCTTGGCATGTTATTTTGAAACCACTGGAATGATTTAAGGTTTTTGACCATTTTTGATTTTGCACATTCGAGGATTTCAGTCACGACTTGAGGCCACTTGTTGATGGATTAATGATGAGGAGATGGGAGAGGCTTGGTGGTGTGAATTTGGATTAGTTTGGGCGGCGGTGCCGCCATAGGCGGTGGACACGTCGACTACAAAATTAATTATTCGAGGGCTTATAGTGGGATTCAAAGGGAAATGATGGGAGATTCATGAAGGGGCATCAAGGCGGTATAGGGGTGTGATCTTGGGGGTCAAAGGCGATGGTGGTGTCTTCGCCGATGGCAGAACTGGCGGCAGAGACGATGGGGGTACAAGGTTGTCCGAGGAAGACGGAAGTTTGGTCTTTAGGGTTAATACACATTTCAGACATATTTATGTAAATCCGAAAACCAATATTGGCCACTGGATGGAGATAATTAAGGGCTTGGATTGACTAAAGCTAAACAACGTCATTTTATTTAGTGGCGAATTGGACCGGGTAAAGGTTTTGAATATGGGCCTGAGCGGGTGAGGACTGGGCCAATGGGTGATTTGGTCTAGGTTGACTAAAGTTGGCCCAGGTTTGGTCATTTTAGAAGACCACTTTTTTTATAACTTGTTTTTCTCTTTGTATTTCTTTTTTTTTCTAATTTTTCCCTATTTTTTCATTTGTATTTTACTGATTTTATAAAATTGCAACAATTAAAATAAAGTCCTAATATATTTCAAAATTAAACTAGCTAATTCCTAAAATTATTTTAAAAAACTATTTCAGGACGAATTCACTATTAAACAATTAAAAATGCAAAAGTGAACTAATTTTTGTGATTTTTATATTTTGTTCTAAAAGAATTAACCCCTAATTAATCTAAAATATGAAATTAAATCCTAAATGCAAATGCATATTTTTGTATTTTTCATATGAATTAACATGCGCGAATAATAATGCAAACAATTAATACAAAATTCACAAAAATTGTAAAAATAAGGAAAAATCTATTTTGCTTGAATTTTATGGGAATAAATCATATATAGGGCAAAAATCACGTGCTCACAACTGCCTCTCTTTTCTTGGAAAATGAAATATTTTCGGGCAAAGATAAGTGAGCAAATCCGAGCGATTTTTGCCCATTTGAAAATTCCGTGTGAAGCATTTTTGAAATACTTGAACGCACCCTGCTTCAGATGTTGACTAGATATCCCGGGCTAAACAGGAATCAAGTTAGTGTAGTTCGAGAGTGTTTGGTAGCTGGGACTACTAGGAGCTGTGATTGCACTGCGTTTGCTGCTGCTATTGCTCGCTGACCTTCCTTATTACACCATGTCAAAATAAAAGAAGCTAGACTAAACTATATACTATGAATTACAAAAGTCCAATCTAAAATCTTCAAACTTGCATCTTGTACTTCCTTTTTGCCTTGTTGTCTTGTGCTTTCTTGTTGCCTCGTTATCTTATATTTTCTAGGTGAAATCCCTTGTTGTTACTTCAACTGGTCAACTGAGATGTTGTTCCTTTTCTTCAAATTGTTGAACTTGAATAGTCTTGAACTTGAATGTATTCCTTTGTTATTCAGGCGGGCTCCTGATAGCCGGACTTGAAATTGAATGTATTCCTCTATTATCCAGGCGGGCTTCTGACTACTGAACTTGAAATTGAATGTATTCCTTTATTTTCGAGGTGGGCACCTAATTGCTGGACTTGAAATTGAATATATTCCTCTATTATTCAGGGGGGCTCCTAAACATGAAATTGAATGTATTTCTCTATTATCCAGGCGGTCTCCTGACTTCACAAAAAGAGACAGAACAAAGAAAACTTTTCTTAAAACTGGTGTTTCTCTCCTGAAAAACTACTTCTCTCTTCTTCTTTTTAAAAGAAAACTTGTATTGACCTTAATGTTCTTTAGATGAGTACCCGACATCAAGAAAAATTTCAACGCGACAGAAAATTTTCTGCCCCAGTTTGATAATCCTCCTGTAGCATATTTTCCCGCCATCAATAACATTTTCGTGCCCCTATTTCAAATCAAAGAAAATTCTATCAGTTTAAAGTGCAGTGGTTGGTTATGGTACTCCTGCTGGGATGACTTTCCTTTTCTCCTTTCCATGCTCCGTGTGGTCCGACCATCTTTTCAAACTTAGCTGATAACTTCCTCCCTTCTTGACGACTACCTCTCAATTATTACTTCTAATCTTCTTATCTGACACCATATGTTTTCTATGACAACTGATTTTTCTTGAAGATCTTGCATGTTTACTGATTAACCACTTCCCCGTCATCTGTGTCACCGAAATACCCTTTTTCCCTATTCAGGTCCAATATCTTCTTTTGGGTTATTGCTCGTGAACTGGCATATTCCTCATCTTTGAGTCTTACATGAATTTCCAAATTACGTCCATTGCCCCCACAATATGTTGTTGTTTCCTGGCCTATCTGATGGCCTTGGCCTTGAGGTCTTTTCTCCCTTACTTGCCGATACCTTTCATTTCCATTTGAAAACCCAGCTTTTTTTGGCCTAACCACGTCTGTTGTCATCCTTATCACAAAAGACACCTCTTCTACATTCAAACCTTATACCTTCTATTTTATTGCACTGTGTCTGTAATGATTTTAACCAATCATTCTGCCTCACCCCAAAACACATTGAGTGTTACCGGCTCAATGCTCTTGTTGTTTTTCTTGACTTGTGACACTTTGATACGCTAGCAAATCCTGTTTTGTGCAATTGGACAGCTGGTGGCCGATTTTGAAGTCATTTCTCACTTGTTAGAACCGACAGACTCAGAAAGACGAAGTGAACAAACAGAGGAAGGAAGTGAAGGATAAAGGAAAGAGATGATTCCTAAAAGAAAAAACTACGAAATAGAGACCTATTAGATGAGGATACCAACTCCAATGACCATGACATGCACCTATAGATATTATGTCAATCAAACTTGATGTTCAACTCTTGTTGTACCTTTTTGCTGTGAATCTGGCTCCAATACTCCGCTTATCCAATCTGATTTACATTCCTTATTCATCTTGTAGTGCCCAAAGGTTTTCACCAACAAACCTATCTCATTTGTTCTTTATCTCAACTTATCATCGCCTCAAGGTGCCTCTAAAGGTTTTCACCAATAAGACTCTCTTATTTTATTTCTCTCAGCTTTCATCGCCTTGCGATACCCTTGAAGGTTTTCATCAATCCGGCTCCCTTTTTTTTGCTTGGACTGGAGTGTTGCCCCTGACATGAATTACCATTCCCTACTTGACTTGGCATTCCTCAAAGACTGATCGGAAGGTCTTTCTTTGGACCGTAATGTGGGCTTTTGGATAGGACTAGAAAGAAGGGGTATACAGGCTCAAGTACAATTCAGAATGGGGTAAAAAACTACAACTTTCGGAATCCGATTTCTTTACAATCACAACTTCTGCCCCAATTTCTTTCTTGGGGAATTTTGGATTTTATTTTGGTATGACTGAACCTCGGGGTAAGGCTTCCTACGTACCCTTTCGAGATCAAGTCAAATATAGTTCACATCATAGAAACAACGCTGTTTTTGTTTGTGATTTTTTTTTCTTTCCTTTCTTTTCACTTTATTTTTTCTTTCTTTTCTTCTTCTTTTCCTTTCTTCTTTTTCTTTTTCGTTCTTCTTTTCTTTCTTTCTTTCCTTTTATTTTTTCTTTTCTTTCTTTCTTTCCTTTTCTTATATTCTTTTCTCTTATCCTTCACTCTTGTGTTTCTGATCTTTGCTATTGATCTGAAAGAGGGGTATGAAAGAAGATAAGTAAGGATCAAAAGGGGTAACGAATGATATAGTGTTTAGATAGCATAACAAAATGCCTTCGTCATGCCAATCTTCGACCTATGCCAAGTACAAACAACAAAATTATACACGAACAGTCATAACATTTCTGATTATGCCAGACTTGATAACCATATCCACGTATTTTCCTTGTTCAACTATTAAATACAATGCACAATTGGGCAACACTCTCACTTTCAATACCACGAACGCCCCCTGTCAATTTGGCCAACTTGCTTTTACGGGGATTTTCTTATGTTCTAATTAACCCAATTTCACATGGTTTGGGGCATCAAACAATCTGAAATCTTCCAAATCTGTTCTTATTTCCTCAAGTTCCCCCAATTATCTTCAAAATGGTTTTGTAGCTTCCCGACTAACATAGCTTTTAAAGATCCAACTGAGAATTATGTGCATATGTCATGTCATTAGAACCAACATTAGATAAAAGACAAAACAAAAGGATAGAAAAGAAATATACAAAGAAAAATGATTGGAAGTAAGAAAAGATCAGAATTTGCATTAGACCACAACGAAATAACTCGAATAACAAAACAAGAAAACAAACTGGAGTACAACCCTAGAATGAACCTGAAACAAACATGGACAACACTAATCAAACCACTACGAATAAACAAAATGAAAGGATAAGAGGGTTTGAATCACAAGAGAATATCTGGATCGCGACCCTACAAACAAACCAGACAACAGAAATGACAGCAAAATGGACCACCAAAGCTCTACTCCATCAGGCCAAGAAATGGAGCATCTTTCTAATTTACAAGCACGGTATCTTACCCACTGAGTTTCATATCAACAATTCCAAAACCATTATCAACTTTAATCAACAAATTCCCAGGAATATTCGCATTCTCCCTACATTGTCCTTGACCACAATTACCCTTTCTTGAATCATTCTTTCTATTTCCTTTTTCAATGATCGACAATCATCAATGCTATTCCCCTAGACATTAGAGTGGTACAAGCACCGAACAGCAGGATCAAAGCCTTTCGCATATGGGTCTGGAGAATAGCCAAGTAGCGGCTTAATCAAGCAAACATGCTTCAACTTTCCAAACAAACTTGTGTAGGATTCTCCGATGGGCATGAAATTATCTTTTAGCCTCAATTTCCATTCATATTCCAGTTTCCTAGGATTGCTGGATGCTTGGAAATGCTGTAAAGGCATATGAGAAATTTGGGATGCTAGGTTTTTCCCTAAGAAGCGAACTGGTGTTTGGCAGATGGTCGGATGTTGTTCGGCGGATAGTACAGAGATGTCTTATGTGGAGTTTGGGGACGTTCACGAGGTCAGTATTGAGGCTGTAAGCATTTACCAAGAACAACCATCAGGCCCTGATGTTGGCAGAGAGAGTGACCTAGTGTTTCGCACCTGACCGGCCATTGTTTGGAGGATAATGCTGAGGTAGTTTAGGTGAGGCTCGGGGACAGGTTTGGGATTGGAATTGAGGCTAAAAATGCTTGGCAGGAACGCCCACTGGGATCCATCGTTGGCGTTGCTCAACACTATCTTTTTTATCAATGGAAGGAGTATCCTGAGAAACTTGTTCGTTCCATCTGACCCAAAATTCCCTGAAACATTCCTTGGGTTTATTTTGCATATGAGATGGGAAGGAATGGTTTGGGACAATGTCTTTATTTTACTGAAAATGTCGCACAAAATCTTGATCCATTTCGCCCAACGTGTGCCACTTCCCGACATCTTGACGATCATGCCATTCCAAGGCTGCCCCAGTCAGGCTCTCACTAAAATACAACATCAACAACTCATCTTCCTTGCTGATATTCCTTGTTTTATTGCAATAATCCCTCAAGTGTGCTGCTGGATCTCCCCGCCCATCATACAAATTAAACTTCGGCATTTTAAACCTTCTAGCTTTCTAGATATCTCATCCCGCTCTACTGTTTTAGCGAGCTTCGAAGTCTCACCGGGAGACCCAAAATGAAGAATGTGTGGTATATACTCGAGGCCTTGACAATTGGTTCTAGAGCATAATGTTAGGCATCGGGGAGTGATGGTGGAGGATTCCCACTGGCCTAAGCTTTGTGCATTATGTCTATCTGTCTTTTCAACCTAAAAACCTTTTCTTTCAACTCAGATTCTGATTCAACAATTCCCCTAGACAGATCAGTAATACCTGTTTTTAGCCCTTTGCCAACCATGACTGCGTTGCTTTTCGACCTTGTGTTGTATGGATGAGTTACCATAAACCAACCACCTCAACTTTCTTCACAATTCAAAACAAAATATGTTAGAATGGATTGAATCGGTCCTCATTATTAAAAATATCTTTTTCCATTTGTTATTCAATTTCTTTCCATTTTTCGTTTTTGGTTTATGTCGAATCTTATGGAGATTGCCTACGTATCTTGACCCCGCAGAATCATACCGTGCGTAGTTCTTGCAGATAGAAGATAAACAGCAACAAAATATTTTTTTGGAATTTTTAATTTTTTATAATTAAACAAACTTGATTGCAAAGGTTTAAAAATTGACCAAACTAACGCACTTTGATGAAGAGACGACGTACAGACTCGAAAATCAAACAACCACATAGTATAATAAAAAGAAATACTAATTCAAAAACAGACTTAAAAATTTCTTCCCCTATATGTCAATTTTAGCCAAATGGCTATTTTTCAAACGCGACCCCTTCTCAATTTCACATGATTTTTTAGGCCGGGGAGGATTATTTCATGACACATCAGAAACATGTCCCTTCATTATGAAAATAGCCTTTCGACAACTAAAAGATACTCTAAGGCTATCTCAGCAAGAACGGTTTAAGACACTGCCGAAGCAAGATCGACTTATTTTAACCAATGACTCTTTTTCTTGTTTTTCAAATTAAAATAAAAGAACTAATTTTGCAAACACGGTCTTTCAGCACCTCAGGGACGTAGATTTTAAGGCTGCGTTGGTTAACCGGTCAAAAAACCAAAAATGGCAGGAACATTCGGCTATTTATGACAAAACAGCTTTACGTGACTTATTTATAACTCTTTTCTTGTTTTTCAAATTGAAATAAATGACCCGGTATTGCAAACACGGCCTTTCAGCGCCTCGGGGATGAAGATTTTAAGGTTGTGAGGGTCAAAAATCAATAAATGACCAAAGGTGGCTGTTTATTCAAAGTTAGCCTTCCGGCATCCCGTTTGCGAACATTTGGCTATTTTGACAAAAACAACCTGTCCTAACTTATTTATGACGAGAATTAAAACTCAAACATATTTTTGGCTATTTTTTGCAAAGGGGAGGTTGGACCTAATGAGGATTGCCTACGTATTTCACGCCCTGTGAGAATCAAACCATGCGTAGTTTGGGCAAATTAACTGAACTATTTTAAAACAAGACTCTTTTTCTTTTTTATTTTTGGCATTTCATAAGCAAATAACAAAATTACTTTCAAAAGCACGACTCTTTTTCATTTTCATTTTTGGCATTTCATAAACAAATAAAGAACTATTTTTAAAAAACAAGACTTTTTTTCATTTTTATTTTTTATGGTAAGACAAACTACTTTTCTTTTCTATTTTTGAAAACAAGACCAAATAACGACTCTCTTTTCTCTTTTTTTTTTCATTTTCAACAAACAATGAAACAACCTATTTTTCCAAACTAAATAAAGACTTTTTTCATTTTCTTTTTCAACAAACAACTTTCCAAAAATAAAAGATTCTTTTTTTCCTTTCTTTTTTAGTAAAACAAAATAAAATATTTTCCTTTTTTTTTTATTTTCTCAAAATTTCGGCAAAGTTTCGACAGTACTTAGTCATTGGTTTTTTCTAAATCAATCAATTAACTCCCTAATTGATATTTCTCTCTTTTTCTCTTTTCTTTTTTTTCTCAATTTTCCAACATTTTCGAGATTCCGAAATCGGTCAACATGCAGGTTCGAAACAAATATATGTATAGAGCAAGTATGATGCATCAGGATGGTCTTTTTATTTCAGGTTTCTAGCCCCAGACGGACCCAAACCCTGTGTTGAGTCCCCTATGTCAAATGCAGCATGATGTAAATAAGCGTTCCTACTAGGGATCCGGCATGAAGTCACATTATTCTAGATTCAAAACCCGGATATGTGTTCTAGACATTGTACCCGAGCGGACAACTCGACGAGGAGGGGGCAGCGTACCGGGAACCTGAATGATCATCCGGCTTTGAAACTTATCCGACCTCATTCTTATTTCAAGGTATGACACAAACATAATAGGGAGTCTCAACCAGTAAGCACATCCCCGGAGGTGAAGAGAGAAGGGTGTTGGCACAATTCATGTACTGTTCAGATAATACCAAAGCGGTAACATTTAGCACATTAAGCATGAAACATGTAGGAAAATAAGATATAGCCAAATACAACAATTTATCTAATCTCCAATTCAGAACCCTGAAAAAAACGTTCTGGGTTCTCATCCCCAGCAGAGTCACAAGAGCTATCACACATCCTTTTTCATTATACCCGCAAGGGCGTAAAGCAGTTTTTCCAATTAAAGAACAATTAGAACGGAATTTCATTTACTAATTATTCAGAGTCGCCACTTGGGAGATTAATGGTGTCCCAAGTCACCAGTTGAGTCCCAAACCAAGAAAAGATATGACTCTGTTACAATCTGTGAACCAGAAATCTGAGTAAGGAATTCTGTTAACTCGGGAGAAGGTGTTAGGCATTCCGGGTTCCGTGGTTCTAGCACGGTCGCTTAACCGTTGCATTTGATTTTATCTAATTTTGATACATGCTAGCTTATGTTCCTTCTATTCATAAACCGCTTTTTATCATTGTTTATTTTATTAGAATTGCGACGTTGTAAAAACGCGTTGCGAACCATGTCGCAATCAATGCACCCGTGGTTGTCAACCCATTTTGACTTTGTCGAGATTTGGATTTGGGTCGCATAAATGCGCACCCGAGTTTAAGGAAGTAATTTAATTAAATCGAGTATAAAGATTCTAACGTAATATTATTTTGGAGAAGGCCGTGAAATTGCTAAACGGCCATCCCAAATTCTAATCATTTTTCATAACCATTTATTGTAGGCCCCACATTTATTTATTTTTGTTCGGTGAGGCTCATTTCAATTTGTGAACCTCTTTTCTATTATTATTTATTTTATAATAATTACGACGTTGTAAAAACGCGTTACGAACCCCGTCGCAGTCAATGCTCCCCTGATTGTCAACACATTTCGACTTCTTCGAGAGTTGGATTTGGGTCGCATTAATGCGCACCCGAGTTTAAGAAGGTAGATTATTTAAAAATGGGCCTAAAGATTCTAACGTAGTTTTACTGTCCTCCCAAATTCTAATTATTTTAATAGCAATTATTGAGGGCCCCGCAATTTTATTTTTGTTTGGTCAAGGATCGTCTCGTTTTATTTAAAAAAATAATCTAATGTAATTGCCATATAGAATATCTAAGGCCTATTGTTTGAGATATTACCGATCCACTTTCATATTTAACTTCAGGCCCAACAGCCTAGGCTATGTGGTCTCCCCACTTGAATGCATCAAACCTCAAATAGAATGTCCTTGGATCGATTCCCTGGGCTATAGGTGGATCAAGTATTTTCGCCTGAAGCCCAACGCCTTGGGGCACTGGGCAGAGTCCACCTTGCACTTATTTCAACTTCTCTTCAGATGTGTTCAAAATTATAGTCAATGGAAAAAAATGCACACATATTCAAATGTAAATAGTACTAGTTAAATGACCCATGATTCATACTAAATGGGCCTACACAGTTGATCTCTGGTGAATTTAAAATAAGGAAAATTAAAATATAACATGATTGTAATAGCACAAACAGCTTAATCATTTTTGCATTATTAGAATCTAACTGATGGAAACAGGAAGTATATTGTTTACTACTGAAATCATGACCTAAACAATATTACTATTTACAGAATGTTCATGATCTAAGGATAACATAGAATCAATTCAAGTAAACCACAAATTAAAACAATAAGAAACTCGTCCAATTATACACAACTGAAATTAAATTTAACCAATCCCCCGAGAATTAAAGACAACTAAACAACAGTGCAGAAAACAGTCTAGTCCAGTCTCAATTATTCAGTCTTGGAATTTTACACTTACAAATCGGCTTCAGACTAAGTTTAACAATGTACCTAATATCTAATTAACTAATAGCACACACAGTCCAACTAGCACATCATTTTGATACAATCCAATATAAATTGAAAGTTAAAGCAGTCCAGTTCATTTTAAAGTACTAATTACAGTCCAATTTTCATTACACTTGGACGACCACTAGATCACATCTGAAACATTCAAAATAATAACAGTATTGAGCAGTAGATCTGTAGTATGAACTTCAATTTTATTTCATTCTTCAGCAGGAGTTCTATAGTGAAGCAAGCTCAAATGTGTACATGGTATTGGAGATGTAAGAAAAAGAAAAAGGAGATCAGCAGCAGTAATAGGAGTACCAGTTCAACTGATTGGAGAAATTTTAAAAACTAAATAAATTCCCGGCAATCAACCACAAATCACTTGAAATAGACGTAAATAGACTTGAAATGCTTCAGAATACCACAACAACTCAAAACTCAATCAAAACCAATTGAATTTAACCCAAAGCTACTTGGAACCAGCTCGAAAAACTCTGAATCCAATAGCGTAATCATACCAGCCTAAAATAACTTCAATCGGACCTAAATTTCAAACCAGCTATGAGTTTTCAATGAAATGTTTCTTTCTGAATTTTTTTTTGTTTTTATAGAGGTTTTCTATTATTTTTGTGTTTTTGAATGTTTGAATTTCAAAATCAGATCTGAGATTATAGAGAGAGTTTTTGGGGGGAGTTTTGGAGGATGCCCAACTTAATTTGACTCAAAATCATTTGAAGTGAAATTCTGAACTTCAGCAAACCACAGATTCAACTCGAAAGTAAACAATTCATGAAGAATAATTATCAGAACTCACAATACTCGATGTAACAATGTATTTTGGTATTTTCTGAAGAGTTTTTGTTGTTTTTGATTTTTTCTGGAAATCGCTAATGTTTTTATTTTGTTTTTGATTTTTGAAGATTTTGGATTTTTTAATCTCAAGTTTCAAATATGAAACTTGTAGAGAACGGGAAGAAATTTTGTGAGGCCCCCAAACTTTTTTGTGAAGGCAATAGTGATACCTTTTTATAGGCACAAAGAGATGCAAGTCAGATTTCTGTTTTACACCTTAGTCCCTTAGTTATACTTATTCAATCCTTTATTTTCAAACTTTTGCTTCAAGTTAACACCCTAACAACTACTGAAATTCTATTTTGACCTCTTCTAGGTGCTTCTAGTGGATTCTTAATTCAGTTACCAATACATTTCTAGTGAATTACCCCTATTGCCCTTACATTAGTCCTGAAACTACCAACTTGACCAAACAATACCCCATCCCCTTTCCAACTTAGTTAAAACTACCAATAATAGCTAAATCTATCTACTTATAACAATTAATTAGGCTAAGCAAGAAATTACATTAATAGCAGTTAGTGATTAATCCAAACTAACTAAATTGAACCAATTAAAAATCCACCCAAACGATACCATTGAAGACATTATTGAATCAAGAATTAATATGACGACTAAAGTAAATCACCAACACACAGTCAGGACCTTAACACATAATCAGAACCTAAAAGGAAAATTAAACGAGAATGGCAGAAAATCTAAAATGAACTTGACCAAATAAAGAAATTAACCTAAGGATCAAACCTTAGACATCAGATTCGAATAAGACTAAACAACCATAATTAGACCCTAACGTTTGAACAAAACGAACAAAATCCAACACTTATATTGCTAATCATTCAAGGAGCACAAATACTAACCTAATTCACAGAAACATGAGAGAACAATCACAAAAAAATAAAAGAAAATTAATTCGAAACTTACTACTATGACTGTTACGCCTATCATTTTAACATTGAGCCATTCCATGACACTTGAACGATGCTACACATGATTCCACATGAGGGAGGCAAGGCAACCTTGGTATGTTCTTTTGAAACCACTAGAACGACTTAGGTTTTTTGACAGTTTTTTATTGTGCACATTCGAGGATTTTAGTCACGACTTGGGGCCAGTTGTTGATGGATTAATGATGAGGAGATGGAGGAGGCTTGGTGGTATGAATTTGGACTATTTTGAGCGGCGGTGGAGACAACGACTACAAAATTAATTATTCAAGGGCCTATTATGGGATTCGAAGGAAAATTAGGGAGATTCGTGAAGGGGGCGTCAAGGTGGTATAGGGGTGTGATTTTGGGGGTCAACGGTGATGGTGGTGTCTTTGCCGGTGGTGGAATTAGCGGCGGAGATGATAGGGGTACAGGGTTGTACGAGGAAGACGGGAGTTTGGTCTTTAAGGTTAATACACATTTCAGACATATTTATGTAAATCCAAAAATCAATCATGGCTGTTGGATGGATATAATAGAAGGCTTGAAATGACTGATGCCAAATGACGTTGTTTTATTTAGTGGCGATTTGGACCTGGTAAAGGGTTTGCATATGGTCCTGAGCGGGCGAGGATTGGGCCAAAAGGTGATTTGGTCTAGGTTGACTAAAACTGGCCCAGGTTTGGTCATTTCGAAGACCACTTTTTTTACAACTTGTTTTTCTCTTTTTATTTCTTTTTTTCTAATTTTTCCCTCTTTTTTTGTTTCTCATTTGTATTTTATGGATTTTATAAAATTGCAACAATTAAACTAATGTCCTAATATAATTTAAAATTAAACTAACTAATTCCTGTAATTATTTTAAAAATTTATTTCGGGACGAATTTATGATTAAACAATTAAAAATGCAAAAATAAACTATTTTGTGATTTTCATATTTTGTTCTAAAACAAATTAACCCCTAATTAATCCTAAAATATAAAATTAACTTCTGAATGCAAATGCATATTTTTGTATTTTTATATGAATTAACATGCACGAATAAAAATGCAAACAATTAACGCAAAATTCACAAAAATTATAAAAACAAGAAAAAATCTTTGTTTCTTTGAATTTTATGGGAATAATTCATATACATGGCAAAAATCATGTGCTCGCATCTTGAACATGTTGATTTGAAAGACAAGAAGTCATATTTTTAGTTCCCTCATATATGATCAATTATCAGGAAGATTTAAGCTGTTTGAAGTATAATAATCTCATAAGTGTTCCACTTCTTTTCATCCTCGTGGGCTTGTGGCATAGATTCCTTGTGTCAGTTAACATTAAGAGTGTAATTCAACTTCATGTGTTTTGCAACCCGTATCACGTTCAAGGTGCTAGAATATTCTCATTCTTGATAAATGTATTTCCCTTAAATTCCAGGAAACAACTGAGTCACATACTTGAATATTCATCCATAATGGTCACTATTGCCAATGTATGGGTTACCCCGATGCCTTAATTGCCTAATAGTTGATGTCGTCATGATTAACCATATCAGCATCATCCATAGAAATCTTCGTGTCTCTTAACATGATTGACTATATCAGCATCATCCATAGAAATCCTCATGTCTCATAGCATGTAACCTCATGAAATGCTCTGCTCAGTGTCTAATGGATTCCTGAATAATTCCAAGCCCAATCTTGAACTCCATTGTTCCTTACTATATTAGAGCTATTGGGTATTGAAGGTTCAAACATGTCGATGAAGAAGTATCCCCGTGTGATCATATATATTTGATGAGTAATTTTATCGTTAAATTATGATAGCGCATCCTAGAGTGATTGTTGAAGGTCATCAATGGTTTAGTGTAAGTGTCTGTGTAGAGATTTAGAGTTTAGAAATGTGAAGGGGTTATTCTCAATACTTTCCCTTAAATATGTTAGGTGAGTTGATATGAAGGTTGCATAAGTGTAGTTCACATTAGACCGTGCTATCAGTATGATGTATACTATCGTTGTACTACATGCATTCTATGTTTTCATATGTCTATGTCTAAGAAGGTAGTTAGAGACCTTTGATATATCATTCCAATAAAAACTATTGAATGTGAAGTTACTGGATTGTTAGCTTATGCGAGGTATCTAGTTATCATCCTTTTCAGGTAAGTTTGAAGATTGGGATTATTTTTGAAAATGGGTTGTGGTAAGGCTTGTAAGTCGAGGAGGCCACATTGAAGGCCGAAAGTGTCATGAAAAGAAAATGTTTTTGCTTGATTGTATAACAATTGATTTTCATTTGAAGGTACCTTATAGGTGTTGTGATTTACAAATATGCATGTTTAGGTATCATTATGATAATATAGAGCATGTAATTGTGAGATTAATATTGTTGATATATACATTGGGGGCTTCGTCGAGTTGTGGATGTGTTTTGGGGATGATTTTGGTGGTTCTCTGATAGGTGGATAGGCCTAGTTACAAAGGAGACTCTACCGAAATTTCTGAAAAGTTTGGGAGTTAGTCAAATTTAGGGAGTTGAAGTTGGTTAGAAGGGAGATGTATTGAGTTAGAATTTAAGGCGAACTCTACTCCTCATTCAAGGAAGAATGATCCTAAGGGGGAAGGGGAGAATGTAAGGCCCCCAGAAAGGTTTTCCAGGTAATTTGAGATTTTGTCGTGCCAAGGTAGACTAATTATTTTATTTTGTGTAAAAATGAGGATCTAGGATATAATGGATATCAATTGGATACGTTAATAAGTGTATAAGTCATATTAGAAGTGGTTTGGGGTCTAAGGAGAGGCCCCTGTCTAAGCCAATTTGGAAAATATTAGACGAAAGTTGTAAAATAGTGCGCACAAGACCTCACTTAGAATGATCATATCTCCGATTATATAAGGCATTGTGTGAGGATCTACCTATGCAATTAAAGCCTTTGAGTTTAGATTCCAACGCAACAAACCGTATGTCATTTGGAGGTGTATACATAAAGTTATTACCATTTTACTAGACATGTGTCAGAGCGCGCAAAGACCACGCGAAGTCGCGCGTTTCATGCGCCTGAGGTAGAATGCTTAGCAAAAACGCATCAAGAGCGCACGAAGTCGTGCACTTGGAGGGTTTTTAAATACCCCAAGACCGGTCTAAAGTGTTCCCATTGGGGTTAAGGCTTGCTCTCTCAAGGGGATTTCGTCTCAAACTTCATCCCTATGATACAAGGTAAAGTTTTTGGAGTATTTTGAGTTGATTACTACTCCTAAACACTTTTATTAACAAGGATTAATCTTGAAAATCCTTAGATCTTCCTTCAAATCGTTGAATTTATCAAAAAACACAAAAAGTGGGTATTCTTAAAATTCTTACTACAAGAGGTATGTCTATCATCTCTAACTGCTCTATGGTGATTATTTATGTTTGATATATACAGTAGAACTCATGGGATGGTGATTGGGAGCCATAAGTATCTAAACTAGGTTGTGTTGGTATTGTAGAGATTATGAGATGGGTCATTGAGGTATGATTCTTGGTATAATAGTATTATGTATACATGCACTGTGCAAATAAGGATTGTGGGATGATTGATGAACATAAATAGGTAAAGATTGGGTTGGCTAATAAAGAAAATCTTGTAAAAGAGAGTTAAAAATTAAGATGCTCAGCTAGTGTTTGACAAAATGCTAAAATGAGCTGAAACCATGAATACCTTCCTAATTTGTGTTAATTTTGTTATGTCTCAAAATAGACTGAAGTTGCTAGAATTTCCTTAATATTGAGTAATTAAAGAAAAGCTCAAGAAAGGTATGTATGGCTAACTTTGACCTTTGTAGAGTCACCGTGTTTGGTGTAAGACTATTTGGTATGTGATATCTATGTGGACTATTTGGAAAATTCTTGTGATTCATTTGGTTTGAGTGTTTGTGGTTAAGTCTCCCGATATGATGGTTCAAGTAATTGGCAATAAACTAAATGCTTGATTGTGAAAGTGTTATGTGGTAAGAGCTGAGAAACAAATGATGGAAGGAAGTCATGAATTATGCAATTGGAACAACTGTGGTAATAACATATTTGGCCAGTTGTGGATAATTATTGGGGTGACTTAAATTACACGTGAGTTGTTGAATATGATGTAAATGGTATTTATGGCTACAAAAATTCTTGTGAATTGTTGTGGTTTCTCTTTGAGAATTATTGTTGTTATTCTATGTGAATTATTGTTGTCGTGATGTTTGTGAATTGGAAACTGTACGACGGGGTCGGGTTGCACGCCGCAACATGGAGAAATAATGTTAGGGTTGTGGTGATAAGGGTGGACGAGGTAATAAGGGTGGAAAAATGATCGAAATCACTATTGAAAAGAAATTATGAAAAAGATTGTGAAATTATTGATGTGAAAATGCTGAAGGGAAAAAAGACATATTGTAAACTTGTTTGGCTTGATTGTTCCTTAAATGTGTATTCGATTGATGATTCTATTGTTGCTTGCTTCTTGTGTATCAAATTATGAAATCATTGATGTGATAATGTTGAAGAGGAAGAAGGAGAGATTGCAAACTTGTTTGGCTTGATTGTTCCTTAAATGTGTATTCGATTGTTGATTCTGCAATTGCTTGCTTGTTATGTATCAAATTGTGAAATCATTGATGTGATAATGTTGAAGAGGAAGAACGAGAGATTGTAAACTTGTTTGGCTTGATTGTTCCTTAAATGTGTATTCGATTGTTGATTTTGTTATTGCTTGATGCTTGTGTATGTTTTGAGTCTACTTAGGGCAAGGTTTGTTCATACATGCCAGTACAATTCAAATGTGTTGACGTCCTTTTTGCCGGGGGTGCTATAGCCGGAGCCTTATTACCAGCAAGTATTGTGTCATACTTCTGTATCCTAGAGGCTCCGTAGACAGTAAATGTGGGTTATGAACTTATGTAAAAAAAGTATTTTGTATATTGGGCGGTGTTAGATGTAGACCACACTGCGTACCATGTTTGTTGTGTATATTTTGTAAATAAGTAATGAAAATGAGGGGGCAACACGTGGGATAGGAACGACACCCAGGTCCGCTTGACTGGGGATACCCGATCGAGTGCCGGTCATGTCCCTCGAGTTTGGGGTATGAATCCTTTGACCAGAGCTTTCGGACATTCCAATATCGCTACTAGATCCTCAACATAGGAAAATTCATTGTCCAACTAGACTGAAGTGAACCCAGCACGTGAGACGGGTCACCGGGATACCTCCGATGCATTGAGACATGAAATACCGGATGAACCCAGCCAAACTGGGAGGTAAGGCAAGATCATAAGAAACCTTCCCAACTCGCTTCAAAATCTGAAAAGGGCCAATGAACCTCGGGCTCAACTTGCCTTTCTTCCCAAATCTCATGACATCTTTCACAGGCGAGACCCGAAGAAGAACCCGCTCACCAACCATAAAGGAAACATCACCAACATTCAAGTCCGCATAACTCTTCTGTCTGGACTATGGCGTACGGAGTCTATCCTAAATCACCTTAAGCTTCTCTACCGCATCCTGGACCAAATCAGTGAACAATAGCCCGGCCTCACCCGGATCGAACCAACCCACTGGGGATCTGCATCTCCTACCATATAAGGCCTTATACGGTGCCATCTGAATGCTGAACTGATAACTGTTGTTGTATGCAAACTCAGCCAATGGAAAGAATTGACCCCAAGACCCTCTAAAATCAATCACGCACGCACGGAACATATCCTCAAGAATATGAATGGTGTGCTCAGACTGTCCGTCCATCTGAGGGCGAAAAGTTGCGCTCTTAGTCACATGGGTACCCAACTCCTTCCGGATGGCTTTCCAGAACCCTGATGTAAACATTGAACCCCTGTCTGAGATGATAGAAACTGGAATGCCGTGAGGACGGACAATCTACCTGATATAAATCCTGCCAACCGCTACACTGAGTAAATAGCAAACACTGGAATGAAATGAGAAGACTTGGTCAGACGATCCAAAACAACCCAAATAGAATCAAATTTCTTTGCAGCCAGAGGGAGGAGAGTTACAAAGTGATCTTCTCACATTTCCACTATGGGATCTCCATCTACTGGAGTAACCCTCCTAGCTCTGGTGCTCAGCCTTTACCTTCTGACAGTTGAGGTATCTAGCTACAAACTGTGCTATGTCCTTCTTCATCCGCCTCCAACAGCAATGCTGCCTCAGTTCCTGATACATCTTCACGGCAACCAGGTGGATGAGTACCGTGAGCTATGGGCCTCTTTCAATATCAACTCCTCGAATATCACCAATATCGGGTATACAGATCCGACCCTGCATCCTCATTACCCCGTAATCTCCAATAGTCACATCCCTAGCATCGCCATGCTGAACTGTGTCCCTGGGGGCAAGAACATGAGGGTCATCATACTGCCGCTCCGTGATACGATCGAACAATGAAGACCGATAAACCACACAGGCTAGAACTTTACTGGGCTCCGAAAGGTCCAATCTCTTGAACTGACTGGCCAAGGCCTAAACATCCATCGCCATGGGTCTCTCTAAAGCTGGTAAATATGCCAAATTCTCCAAACTCTTTGCCCGACGACTCAAGGCATCGGCTATCACATTGGACTTGCTCGGGTGATAAAGAATGGTAATATCATAATCCTTTAGTAGCTCTAACCATCTACTCTGGTGCAAGTTTAGATCTTTCTGGTTGAACAAGTGCTGTAAACTCTGATATCAAATAATGGCGCCAGATCTTCAAGGAATGAATAATAACAGCTAACTCAAGGTCATGGATAGGGTAGTTCTTTTCATGTACCTTCAACTGTTTGGACGCATAGGCAATCACCCTATCTTCCTGCATCAATACCACCCCAAGTTTGACTCGTGAGGCATCACAATAAACTGTATAGGACCTCAAACTTGTAGGCAATATCAGAATAGGGGCTGAAGTGAAAGCTATCTTGAGCTTCTAAAAGCTCGCTTCACACTCATCTGTCTACTGAAAGGGAGCACCCTTCTGGGTCAATCTAGTCATAGGGGCTTCAATCGATGAGAACCCCTCCACAAAACGAGGGTAATACCCCGCCGGGGCAAGAATGTTGCGGATCTCTGTAGCTGAGAAGTGCCTGGGCCAACTCTGCACGGCCTCCACCTTCTTCGGGTCCACCTGAACACCCTCACTCGCACGTGGCCTAGGAATGCAGCAGAACTCAACCAAAACTCACATTTTGAGAACTTTGCATATAATTTCTTCTCTCTCAGGGTCTGAAGCACTGTCCTCAGGTGTTGCTCATGATCTTCCTGACTCTGGGAGTATATAAGGATATCATCTATGAAATTAATAACGAACGAGTCGAGATATGGCCTGAATACACTGTGCATCAAATGCATAAAAGCTGCTGGGGAGTTGGTTAGCCCAAATGACATGACAAGGAACTCGTAATGACCATACCGGGTCATGAAAGCAACCTTCGGGATATCCGGCTACCGAATCTTTAACTGGTGATAACCTGAGCACAAATCAATCTTAGAAAACACTTGTGCGCCCTGAACTAGTCAAATAGATCATCGATACGAGGCAAAGGATATCGGTTTTTCAATGTAACCATGTTCAACTAATGATAATCGGTACACATGCGCATAGAACCATCCATTTTCTTCACGAACAAGATAGTAGCACCCCATAGTGAAACATTGGGCCGAATAAAACCCTTATCAAGCAATTCGTGTAACTGATCCTTCAACTCCTTCAACTCAGGAGGGGTCACACGGTAAGGAGGAATAGATATGGGCTGAGTGCTGGCAACAAATCAATACCGAAATCAATGTCCTGAATGGGCGGCATTCCCAGGAGATCAGCTGGAAACACATCGGGGTAATCCCGTACCATTGGGATAGAGTCAACACAAGGGGTATCTGCATTGACATCTATCATATAAGCTAAATACGTGGCACAACCCTTCTTAATCATACGTTGAGCTTTAAGAAAATATATCTCTACTAGGAGTGTGAATAAAAAGTATCACTCCACTCACGGAATACCTGGAATATCCAGCATCACGGTCTTATCGTGAAAATCAAGAATAGCATACTGGGGTGACAACCAGTCCATGCACAAGATAATATCGACATCAACCATATCAAGTAATAAAATATCTTCCCCGGTCTCAAAACCATGAATAGTAACCAAACATGACCAATAAATGCAGTCCACTACAGGGAATCTCCCATGCGAAAAGAAACATAAACAAAAGAGCTCAAGGTCTCTCGGGCTATACCTGAATGCCGAGCAAAATAAGAAGACACATAAGAATAAGGAAAGACTAGATTAAATAGAATAGGCACACCTCTACAACCACCATGAAAATACATGCGGTGACAAAATCGGAGGCAACATCCTCAGTATGAGTAGGTGGGGTAGCATCTGGGGCTATACCCATGGCCAAAGAATGTCGCGAGGCACGATGCTGATGAAGATGTTATGGAGGCGCGCTCCTCCCAAGCCTAGGGCAATCCCTCACTACATGAAGGGTATCCCTGCACTCATGAAAAGCTCTAGGAGGGCGCGACAGTGGGAACTGTACTGTACGGGTACTCCAAGACCCCTGAACACCTGGAAACCTGTGTGGAATATGAGATGCAAACTGAGCTGGCTGGCCCCAAAAACCTCTACCATGCCGTACTCTTCCTCCAAATAAGGGCTAGCGAGCCTACAAGGTCTACTCACTCCTCTGTACTCTCCCTCCTGACCTCGTCTGTCCCCCTCATGGCAGGAGGCCCTCATCACCCGCTGAACTAGGACCACAGGCGGTGCTGCCATGACACTCAAGACCTCACTAATGGGGACTCACTGCTCTAGAATGGGGGCGATGGGAGTCTGGGTCCCTCCCCCAATCTGTGAAGTAGTCAGCACAATCTAAATCAATCCTGCCTGGACCAATGTGTCAAACATGCTCAACAACTGTGCCAAAGTTCCTTGAAAGGATGGAACAACAGTATATGTAAGTATGACAGGTGCCCGAACTCCTGCTAGATCTGCTGGTGGTACCTCGGTGGCAGCTTGCACAGGTGCTCTCACTGCACCACGTGCTCATCCTAGGCCTCGGCCTCTAGCGACTACAGTAGGGGCGCGGGTGTCTGATCATCTCGAGTAGCATATGTCCTCACCATCTGTGAGAAAATAGAAGTCAGAAGCTTAGAATTGTGATGTCAAAAATCTCATACGACTGGGAAGTCAAATGAAGTGAAGATTTTTCCTAATCACTTACATAGCCCCTAGTAGAAAGTACAGACGTCTCAGTACCGATCAGCGAGACTCTAATAAAATGGCATGTGTTTCATGACTCCTATTAACTTAGAGTCTGATACCAATTTGTCACAACCCTAGTTCACCAATTGTGAACGTGTCATAACGACATCTAGTCTTCACGACCAGGTAAGCCTAGCACATTGCGGAATTCAACTACGTTTACAAAATAGCAAACTAATTACTGAATAACAAGAAAAATTATACAATGTCGCATGGCACATAAACTTCACCAATAAAGGTTAGAACAACTCTCAAGACCCCGAAACTCACGTGAAACACAGGCTAAGAGAAACATAAGATACAACTCTAATATCCGAAAATGTCTACAACAACGGAATACATGAAATGAAACTGCTAACTACAAGGTAGAGTAGAAGGACACTCTATGGTCTGCAGACGCGGCAGATATACCTCAAGTCTCCGAATATATCTCCTGGATCATTGATAGTGCACCTGACTGGAAATACCTGGATATGCACATGAAAAACGTAGAATAGGCATGAGTACACCATAGCGGTACTCAGTAAGTGCCAAGCCTAACCTCGGTTGAGTAGTGACGAGGAAGGTCAAGCTCTACTGAGATAAATATAATAATAAGGCTGAAAATAGTATGAAATAAGCAGAAATAATGATATACAACTATGAAATAAACCGGATTACACAACACCAAGTAACCCGCAGAGAATAAGATAATACGGAGTAAACAGCTCAATACCAGTACCAATAATGAGAATCTCCCAGGATACCATCTTGTAGTTCATTTTATCAATCTGTACGAGGAGCTCCCAGGATTCCGTCCCGTAGTCCCAAATATAAATACCCAGTACTGGGGGAATCTACCGACTGTATTGTCGTAGTTCCATATAATCGTGCACGGGAATCTCCAAGGAATCGAACCCGTAGTCCCAAATATAAATGTGCAGGGGGAGCTCCCGGAATCCCACATCCGTAGTCCCAAATAAACAAACAAGAGGGAACTCCAGGAATCCCACATCCATAGTCCCAATTTAAATGCACAACTACAATCAAGAATATACAGAAAAAAATCAAATATGGAAAACCAACAATTAGGTATAACTAACCTATCATGCTTCACGTAGTACAACTTAGGAAAAATAAGCAATTAAGTAGTTAATTCTATCTAATCATGCTTTTCCAACTAACACATATTAATTTTGCATTGAAATCAGTCAAATAAACAGAGAAACACAGTTAAAATAATTCAAGTAAAGTGGATTTTCAATAATTAGCACCAGTATACGCTTGTCACCTCGTGAACAAGGCCTCTAAATCAGCAAATAAGAAGTCCTAAGGGGAGAGGTCCCCCACACAAGGTTAGACAAGCCACTTACCTCGAACCGGTATAAAAATCAGTATGAAACGATGCCCTTGCCACGAGTATCCAACTCCGAATGGCTCGAATCTATTCAAACAATTTACATAATGAAAATAACATCGCAAGTAACTAATTCCATTATTAAAATTAAAGCTAAGGCGTGAAAATAGGTAAAATGACCAAAATGCCCCTCAGGTCAACATCTCGGAATCGAGTAATTTTTATATTTTCAGAACCCTCGTACTCTCACAAGTCTAACCATATATAAATATTCCTAATCGGAGGTCAAATGCCCCCCTCAAATCCTCACAATTAGGTCTAAGAACTTTACTCCAATTTACCTAATTTTTTATCCTCAAATTGAATTTAAATGATGGATTTAATGACCAAATGATGAAATATTACTAGAAAGGATCATAGAAACGTTACCCATAAATCTCCTCTTCGTAATCCTCTCAAAATTACCCTTTTCCCGAGCTACTAAATGATTTTCCAGCTTTTAATATTTAGCCTCAGAGAAACCATTATCAGAACAGTGGTTTCCGCTTTGCGGTCCAGGGACCGCTTCTGCGGTCCCGCTTTTGCGGTTTCACTTGAAAGGCCAGAGTTCGCTTATTCGGACCAATAATAACATTTGCGGTATGCTTAGGCAGAAAGGCGATCGCTTTTGCGGTTCTCTGAGGAATGGTCAAAAATCGCTTCTACGATGAAGTGGCCGCTTATGCGGCGTCACTTCTGCAGTTTCCAAGACGCTAAATGCCAGAAGAGAAAAGTTCGGCTGCTGCACACTTTAGGAAATAAACCTGTCGCCCATCCAAAATTATCACGAGGTCCCCGGTACCCCTAAGAAAAACATAATTACCATCTAACGCCTTATTCGAACTTGTACCAATCGTTAAAACTTGCAAAGCAACATTGGAAACCCGATTAAATCAAAGATTCAAGCCTAAGAACTTCAAGGTCATACAAAACACGCTTTCGATCCAAAACCTAGCCAACACTCATCCGATTGACCTAAAAAATTTCGGGCACGTCAAAAATGAATGACGGTGCTACAACAACTTCTGGAATCTCATTCCGACCCTCGAATCAAAAATTCACCATAGGACCGGAAACCTCCAAATTCTTACTTTTGGCATTTCTTGCCTAAATGAGCTACGAATGTCCAAAATACATTTTGAACACACTTCGAACCTCAAAATACCTAATGGAGCTAACAGAACCATCGGATTCCCATTCTGAGGTCGTCTTCACACTATTCTGATTACGGACCACTTTCCAACACTTAAGCTCTCATTTAGGGACTAAGTGTCCCAAAACACTCCGAATTCTAATACCGAACAACTCGGGAAACCAAAATAGCATAAATGAACTTAGGGGAAGCAGTTAATGGGGAAAAGAGGCATAAATTCCAAAGATAACCGGCCGGATCATCACAGATATGAGTGAAACCGACACACCGTGCAACCTAACTATCTCCCGGATATAGATCTGAGCATACCTCTCTGTTGCATAAGTAGTTGCCACGGGAATGTAGTGGGTCGACTTGGTCAACCTATCCATAGTGACCCATACCGAATCAACCTTTCGTCAAGTCCGCAGCAACCCAATCACAAAATCCATGGTGATGGGCTCCCACTTCCACTCCGGAATGAGTATCTGCTGAAGTAGTCCACTTGGCCTCTGGTGCTCATACATGACCGGCTGGTAATTCAAACATCTAGCTACATACTTCACAATGTCCTTCTTCATCCTCTGCCACCAGAAATGCTGCCTTAAGTCATGATATATCTTCGTGGCACCCGGATGAATAGAGTACCTCGAACTGTGGACCTCCTGTAGAATCCTCTTTCTCAAGCCATCAATATAAGGAACACATGGACGGCCCTGAAGCTGTAATACACCATCCTCTCCAATAGAAACCTCCTTGGAACCTCCCTGAAGGACCGTATCTCTGAGAACTGCCAAATGTGGATCATCCAACTGTCGGGCCTTAATCTACCCCAACAACGAAGACTGAGCAGCTCCACATGCTAGAACTCGGCTGGGCTCTAAAATATCCAACCTCACAAGTCTGTTAGCCAAGGACTGAATGTCCAAGGCTAGTGGCCTCTCCTCTGCTGGAATAAATGCTAGGCCACCCATACTCTGCGCCTTTCTGCTCAAGGCATCCGCGACCACATTCGCCTTACCCGGGTGATAAGGAATGGTAAAGTCATAATCCTTTAGTAACTCAAGCCACCTGCATTACCTCAAATTAAGATTCTTCTGCTTGAACAAATGCTGCAAGTTGCGATGATCGGTATAAACCTCACATGACACTCCATACAAATAATGCCTCCATATCTTAAGAGCATGAATAATCGCCGCCAACTCTAGATCATGCACAGGGTAATTCTTCTCATGAGCCTTCAGCTGACGTCAAGCATATGCAATAACTCACCCCTCCTGCATCAATACACATCCCAAGATAATGCGAGAAGCGTAACAATATACTATATACATCCTTGAACCAAAAGGCAATACAGGAACTGGTGTTGTAGTCAAAGCCATCTTGAGCTTCTGGAAGCTCTCCTCACAATCATCGGTCCAATGAAATGGAGCATCATTTTGGGTCAATATGGTCAGAGATGATGCAATAGATAAAAAGCCCTGCACAAATCGCCAGTAATAACCTACTAACCCCAGGAAACTCCTGATCTCAGTCACTGACGTAGGGCGTGGCCAACTCTGAACTGCCTCAATCTTCTTAGGATCCACTTTTATACCTCTCCCAACACTACATGCCCCAAGAATGCCAATGACTTTAGCCAAAACTCACACTTGGATAATTAGCATTTAGCTTCTGCTCTCGCAAGGTCTGAACCACTACTCTCAAATGCTGCTCATGCTCCCCCAGGATACGTAAGTATATCAAGATGTCGTCAATGAAGACGATAACAAAGGAATTAATATAAGGCATGAACACCTTATTCATCAAATCCACAATGCCGCTAGAGCATTAGTCAAGCCAAATGACATCACTAGAAACTTACAGTGGCAATACCCTGACCTCAAGTCAATCTTAGAGAACACCCTAGCATCTTGCAGCTGGTCAAACAAATCATCAATACGGGACAATGGATACTTGTTCTTGATTGTGACTTTGTTCAACTGGCTGTAATAAATGCACATCCGCATAGTCCCATCCTTCTTCTTCAAAAATAGCACTGGTGCACCCCAAGGCTATACATTGGGCCTAACAAACAACTCCTCCAGCCGCTCCTTCAACTCATTAGGGGCCATATAGTTTAGGGGAATAGATATAGGCTGGGTTCCTGGAGCCAAATCAATATAGAAAATCAATATCATGATCCAAGGGCATGCCAGGAAGATCAGAAGGAAAAACATCGGTGAACTTTCTAAATACTGGCACTGAATCAATCTTTGGAGACTCTGCAGTGGTGTCTCAAACATAAGATAAATAAGCCAAACACCCTTTATCAACCATATGTCGAGCCTTCATGAAAGAAATAACACTGTTAGGCGTATCAACTATGGAACCCTTCCACTCCAATCTCACCAATCCTGGCATCGCTAGTGAAATAGTTTTGGCATGGCAATCTAGGATGGCGTGATATGGAGATAACCCATCCATGCCCAGGATGACCTCAAAATCGATTGTATCAAGCAATAGAAGATCTGTTCTAGTCTCAAAACCACAAAAAGTAATCACAAAGCACCAGTAAATTCGATCCACAACCACAGAATAACCTACAGAAGTGGACACATGAATAGGAACACCCAAAGGCTCGGGAGAAATAACTAGGAAACGAGCAAACAAAGATAAAACATATGAATAAGTAGACCCCGGATCAAATAATACTAAAGCATCCCTACCACCAATGGAAATAATACATTTAATGACGGCATCTGTGGCCAATGCATCTAGCCTGGCTGGAAGGGCATGGAATCTAGCTAGAGAACAGGGTATCTGGCCTCCACATGACTGAGTAGTGGCTGGCTGACCTCTCCCTGACTGGTCTCCACCCCTGGGACGGCCTCTACCAGTCTGTCCTCCACCTCTAGGTGGCTGGGCTGCTAGTTCTGGAGTCATGGGTTGTTGCCCCTGCTGCATTGCATTGCCCCTAAGCCTGAGGCAGTATCTCCTCATGTGACCTAGGTCTTAGCACTCAAAACAACATGGTGCGGTGACCTACTATCCGGATGGCTGACTCGGAAAACCAGAAGATCCACTAGAAGAAGCCTGAATAGACACTGGGAGGTATGAACTCTCTGACATAGCACTAAAATAAGAACTTGAAGAATCCAGAGGACCTGAATACCCACTGAATGAACCCTGAATAGCTGGCAGGCAATAAGAACTCTCTGGCATGGCGCTGAAATAGGAGCGCGCTGGAGCACCCTAAGCAGGTGGTGGTGCTGAAACTGGAGGCCTACTGGGCTAACCCCTCCATAACTAGCCTTTACCCCTAGCAGGGGTGCCTCTAAACTCTCCCGAGAATCTGGCCCTCTTATCCTGCTGCATCTGATCTCTACCCCTCATATGGTAACCCTCAATCCTACGAGCAATCTCAAGTACTAGCTGATACCCTGTGCCCATCTCTACCTCCCGGGCCATACCTGATTGAATAGTGGGGTGAAACCCCGTAAAGAATCTCTATACTCTCTCTTCTCTGAGGAAATTATCATAAGCGCAAGACGAGACAACTCGAAGAACCTCACCTCATAATCGATCAATGACAACTGACCCTGCTCTAGATGCTCAAACTGATGGTGCAGCTCTTCCCTTTCACAGGGTGGAATGTATTGATCAAGGAGTAACTGAGTGAACTGACCCCAGGTGAGTGAGGAGCAGCTGTTGGCCTGCTAAGTGCATAAGACTGCCACCATCTACGGGCCCTGCCCTCCAGCTAAAAAGTAGTAAAGTCAACTCCATATGACTCCAATATCCTCATGTTGTGCAGTCTGTCCCTGCACCTGTCTATGAAGACCTGGGCATCCTCATGATGCTCAGCCCCGAATACTGGGGGGGTGAAGCCTGGTCTATCGTTCTAATAACTTCTGCAGACCATCGTCCACACCTGGCCTGGTTGGGGTGCCACTGCAAATAACTGGATGAGCCTCATCTGCAGGTACTGAACCCGAAGTTTGATATACTGCAGCTGCATAACCTAGAGCCTTGCAGTAGGGTTCTGGAATCCCCTCCTACTTGTGAAGAGGCTGGTCTGCTGGAAATAAATCAGCCTGAATCATAGTATCCATGAACCGTAGCACACAACCCATCACCTCCTGAAATCTTGACCGTGTCATGAAATCTACCGGGGTAGGCACAACTGCGGTCACCTCTCCCTGCTCATCAATAATGAGATCCCATTTACGATCTACTGGTGGTTCATCTGGAACTTCTCTAGGATGCCTTCGTCCCCTACCACGGGTCGGTGCCCTCCCCTGCCTCTATCTCAGCCTCTAGCAACAAGGGGAGTTGCTCCTCCCTGGTCTGGAACATCGCCGGTATGAGTCCTCACCATCTATGAGAGAATAGAAAAGAAAATTTAGTACATTGACCACTGCACGATGGAAATGAATAAAGAGTAGTCTTTCCTAATACCCAGTAGCCTCTCGAAGATAAATACAGACGTCTTTGTACCGATGTACTAGACTCTATCAGGTTTACCCATAACTTTGTGAGACCTACGTGAACCTAATGCTCTGATACCATGTTGTCATGACCCATTTTCCATAATAGGTCATGATGGCGCCAGACACCATTGTTAGGCCAGCCAATGCGGAAATATAATTAAGTTTTCATTTTACCTTTACCAATCATAAGTGTAATAGATTTTGAAATTGAAGTTAAGGCCAGAAGCGATCAATAATGTATCAAAATGATTATACAACCCAAAAAAATGTCTACTAATATGTATGCCAGAATCTGGTGTCACAAGCTATGGCCGACTAGTAGAATATACACAAAAGAATACTACACTATTCTACTGTCTGAATCAGGATTGATAGAAACAAAAGTACAAAGAAAGACTTCTTCGGCTGCGTATCGGCATGAAATAGAAGCAGCTCACCGTAGAAGTCTCAACTGTGCTCACTGACGCTCACCAGAATGATGTCCAGACCCACCAACCTCTAATCCTGCACATTTAAGTACAGAAGCGTAGCATGCGTGCATAAACAACATGTACCTAGTAAGCATCCCATATAATCTCGAAGAAGTAGAGACGAGAGGCAATACAATAATAATGTGAGATATAAAGCATGAAGGATCTCCAATAACAGTAATTTTAAATGAAAAGTCATATTCATGTTTTTGACCATAATTCAATTACCATTTCTCGTTTTACATACTTAACAAGTAATCATGTCATGTCTAAGCTTAAGCATATATATATATCATGCACAATCTGCCGAGGTCGATGACCAGCTCCAATAGAAAATAAATTGTGCACTGCCGAGGGTCGAACGACCTGAACCATAGATGCATCTATTCTCACCAGGCGATCGACTTGATCCATAATTATCAAGAAAACATCAACACTACACACAAGGGCTCATTTATATACAAGGAAACTCCTACCGAGGTTCAACAAGTTTATATGTTCACTCTTCATTTTTTCATGTCTCTAGAAAATCATAAATGATCATATCGTCAATTAAAATAAGAGATATTACTAAATTAAGCATGATGTGCGTCCTAAACTACCCAATCAATTAACATTATAGTAGTTACGCACGGACTCTCGTCACCTAGTACGTACGTAGCCCCCGCATTTAGCAGCAATTACTCATTTATAAATCATATGAGGACAATTCCCTTTTACAAGGTTAGAAAGGAGACTCACCGTACTCGGAAGTGCACTTCCAGTATCAAGAACAAGCCCAAACCCTCAATTCGTAAAAGAACGAGCACAAACTAATTAAAAAAAGTAAGAACTGGTCAATAAAGGCTTCCAAGGTTGAATTCTAACTATTTAAGTAATTTTCCAACCTTTTCCACAAGTTTCCTAAATTCCGACCCCAGGCTCACGTGCCCGGATTCCAAGACTTTTTGAAGAGAATTGTTCCTTACCAGCTAAGGATCAATAATATACCACTTCTAGTTCATTTTATAGCAAATTACACGATTAAATCTTAGTTTCATTACTCTAACCCTTAATTTTTACTTAGTTTTTAGTATTTATTCTACCTAATGTGCATGTATTTAGACTAAGGATGAATGTGAATAACTTATCTTGCAATGTTGTGTTGAAACCCTCTTTTATAAAGCCCCAAATTTGCCTAAGTATGGAGTAAGGTGTGCAATAAATGACCTTTAGCTCAAATTAAAAGAGCTCATTGCCCAGGGATTTCCACTTCTGCGGAAGAGTGGTCGCATCTACGGCTTTGCGCATAAGGGACTTGGCCACTTCTGCAGTGTGGGGGTCGCATAGAAGGAACCGCTTCTGCGATTCCTGGGCCACTTTTGCGGTTCTGGGACAATTGGGATAAACCGCTTTTGCTGTCTAGGGGCCGCTTAAGCGAAAGCGCTTCTGCGATCTCTGGGCCGCTTCTGCGGTTTCCCCTGGCATGGCCCCGTTTCGCTTCTGCGATATAATGACTGCATATGAGGTCCCGCTTATGCGATCCAAGAATCGCAGATGCGGTTATGGCAGAAGCAACAACCTTCAGCCTGTTCTTCGACTTTTAACTTCACTCGAGCCTCGATCATTTGACGCTCGGGGCTCCCGTGCCCCCTCTGAACATACCGACAACTCTGAAATTACGAGGCGGACCTACTCAAACCCTCAGATCACTCAAAACAATGTTAATCAAGGAATCACGTCCTAAAACTAAATGAATCAATCTATTGAACTTCAAGTTCTTAATTTTCTTCTATTGGGTCAAAACGCCCTTAAACTACTCGGATTGACACCAAATTTTATGGGTAAGTCTTAACTGATATTTCGGGCCTATACCAAGTTTTGGAACCAAACATCCGAGCCTGAAACCTAGGAAATCAAGGAATACTTAGTTTATTTAATTTTTTAAAACTTCAATTTAATAATTTCACATAAAAATTCATTACTCAGACTAGGGACCTTGGGATTCGATTCCGGTTATACTCCCATGTACCATATTTTCCCACGGACTCTTTGGGATCGTCAAATCGCGAATCTGAGTCTGTATTCTAAGAAAGTTGACCGAAGTCAAACTTGACCTTTTAAGAAAATCTTAAAAAAGCAAATGGACATATTCTTACTCAAAACTTGTCCAACTTCTGAACCAACCGCCTCCGCAAGTCATAAATTAGCTAAAGTTAGTGCGAAAAATTTTATTTAAGAGAATGGGGTTCTAAACAGTAAAACGACCAATCGAATCATTACACACTACTTTCAACAACTTTAAAGTTCTTGATAACAGACAAAGAACCTTGAGTCAACTTATCCTTAAGCTTGATAAAAGAAAAGAGTTAAGTATTTTGAGGTTAAAAGCTACAAAGAGAATCTACACATAAAAGATTAAGACTCATATATATATATATATATATATATATATATATATATATATATATATACCTTTTCATCAATAAAGATCATATCCAAGCCAATTAACTCTTCATTTTTCTTGGGATTAAAAGAATCCCACATTCTACAAATTCTAACCCTTGACGAACAATCATCCCTCTGAAGACCCAACTTTGAAAAAAAGAGAGTATATCATTCTAAAAAAATAATGAGAAGCAAGAGAAAGCAAACAAGTTACAGTATGAACAACAATCATCATCATCTATATATAGTCCATCAAAATAGAGTATCACTAGACAAAAGATTAATCATCTATTTAATAATCAGAAATTAATATACATTAAGTATCATTGTAATTAGAAATTATGTGGATGAATGAAGAATTATTAGGAGAAGATAGTTGGAAAAATTAAACAAATATACCATCCCATGAACTGAAGAAAGACCGGGAATTTTACCTTAGATGAAGCTTTGACTTTTGAGGGAAGAGTTGGTCAGAACGTGGGAAAGAGGAAACAAAACGTATATGTGCATCATGCTCAGATGAAGATGAGAACAGCAAGGAACACTATCAGTTCTATATACACTGAAGAGGGAGTGAAACCGACTGATCCCTGGGCAGTGGAAGCAGAATTTGTTACTGGCTTCAAGAGGATACTGGGAGAAAACAACACCTTTCTCCAATGTCCAAACATTGCAGTAATTCACAAGGGACAATGCCTAACAGTGCAACAAAAAGAAGACTTGATACAACCAGTAACCAGAGAGAAGATCCTACAGGCAGTTAGTACTATGCCTCATGACAAAGCTCCTGGGGTGGATGGCTTCCCGATTGAATTCTTTCTAAGGCACTGGCAGGTGGTCGGGGAAGACATAGATGAAGCTGTAGAAGAATTTTTCATCACTGGGCACATGCATAAAGGAGTGAGTAGTACTGCACTCACACTAATTCCCAAGGTGCAGAATCCAACTACTGTAAAGGAGTACAGACCAATAGCCTGTTGTACAACACTTTACAAAATAATTACCAAAATCATTACAGCAAGAATGAAAGCAGTAACAGACTGCCTAGTTGGACGGTCACAGTCAGCCTTCATTGAGGGTCGCAACATTGTTGACAATATATTATTCACACAGGAGCTACTCAAAGGATACTCTAGGAAGGGCATTTCCCCTAGATGTGTACTGAAAGTTGATTTGAAGAAAGCCTACGACTCAGTGGAATGGCCATTTCTGAACAGATTAGTACAAGCATTGGGCTTTCCTAGCAAGTTCATCACATGGATTATGGCATGTGTCTCATCTGTAGGATATTCACTCAACATAAATGGGGGACTCGCAGCACCCTTTGAAGGAAAAGGGGGCTTAAGACAAGGCGACCCGATGTCCCCATACCTCTTTGTTATAGCAATGGAGTACCTAAACAGAGAGATGATGCAACTGATGCTGAAAAAAGAGTTCCAATTCCATCCGCGATGCAAGAAGTTGAACATTTCACATGTATGTTTCGCGGATGACCTCCTCCTGTTTTGCAAAGATGACCTTCTGTCAGTGAAGCTGCTGAAACAGACTCTACAACAGTTCACAATGGTCTCGAGGTTTCAAGCAAACGCAGACAAGAGTGCTATCTACATAGCAGGTACTTCACATGGGTAAAGAGAGGCTATCCTTCAGCTGTTAGGCTTCTCGGTTGGCCATCTCCCATTTAAATATTTAGGAGTACCTCTGGACTCAAAGAAACTAAGCGTAGCTAACTGCTGGCCTCTGGTGGAAAAGATCACAGCAAAAATAACATGCTGGTCGTCGAGACTTCTATCCTATGCTGGCCGACTGCAACTGATTAAATCAGTACTGTTTGGAATCCAAGCCTACTGGTCCCAAATCTTTCTGCTGCCCAAGAAGATACTCAAAATTACTGAAGCGATATGCCGGTCTTACCTCTGGACAGGAACAACGGCATCCAGAAAAGCGCTGGTGGCATGGGAAACACTTTGTATGCCTTACACTGCGGAGGGACTGAATATAATAAAATTAGGCAACTGGAACAAGGCTGCGGTCGTCAAACATCTATGGGCATTGACCAAGAAAAAGGACAGTCTATGGATAAAATGGGTGCATGTTTATTACATCAAAAACAAATGCATTGCAGATGTCCCAGTACCCAAAGCCGCGGCCTCGGCAATCAGGAAAATCTTTGAATCGAGTGAAATAATACATGGCATCACAACCCTTCAGGGGAACTTGGATAGTCGACTCCGGTAACTTTAAAATGGGAATGAGCTTAGTATAAAGAAGTTATATAATCATCAAATCCCTCAATATCGCAAAGTCCAATGGAGAGCCATCATACTGCAGCACCAACTCCACCCCAGGTATAAATTTACTCTATGGCTGGCGCTGCACAGAAGATTATCTATTGTGGACAGAATACAGGAATATAACAGTCTGGTTCCGCAAGAATGTGTGTTCTGCGGAGTGTGTTGCGAAACTTTCGATCATTTATACTTTGATTGTTGTAAGACTAAGGAACTGTGGAATCGGTTATTAATCTGGTTGGGCCATAAAAGACCCATCTCCAATTGGGAATCGGAATGTGAGTGGATAAACAAGCAAGCGAAACAGAAAATTGTATAGCTGAAATCATTGCATGTCTGTTTGGAACCATGGTTGCACTTATTTGGCGCGAGCGAAACAGAATGAGATTCCAGGGTGGACACTGGCGGACAGATAAAGTGTGCAAGGAGTTGGTAATACATATCCACGCGAGAGACGAATCAATTCACAAGTGGAGAAATGTACTACGAACATTAAACCATTACCCATAGATTTTAATCTTGATTGGCTATGTACAATAGTTATATAGAATATTTGGAATAAATGGTCAATATCTATCATGTACTTGATTTGTGAGCTTTGGAATGAAATATACTTTTACTAAAAAGAAAACGTATATGTGCACTTTTACTGTGTAAGGATAAAACAAAGGGATTTTTACATATACATCCCATATAGCAAACCTTATAACCACTCATGTTTAAGGTTTGTATTTATTACTTTTTAGTATACCATGTTTCAATTTGTGTACCAAAATTTACTTTTAAGGTTTAATTATCAAAGATTTATTAGAGGCTTGATTTGTGGAACAAAATATTTCCATAATTTCTTTCCCCATTTTTTTCTCTTTCTTCCAACCGATTTTTACTACATTTAATTATCCCCACATTTATTTTTGTCCATTTTTCTCATTCTTCCAACGTTTATTCTCTCGTTGTATTTTTTTCTTCTCTCTCCGATTTTCTTCTTCAATCTCTTCTTTTTTTTTTCTTCTTTCTTGAATCTGGATTTGGAAGAGCATGTGTTCTTTTATAATGTTTGAGAAGTTGTAATGGTTGAATATATTTTTCTATAAAGTTAAGATCTTCTTATTACGAAGGCAATTCTGTAAAAAGATTTGCTTTTTATCTAATTTTCTTCTTGTCTTCATTCAATTGTTGCTTTTTCGATTTGATTTGCATTTCTTTGGCAAATTCCAATTTTCTTCTTCTTATTCTTACCTATTTTTTTAACAGTTAAAAAAATATGTGTGTTTGAGATGGTGTATATCATCATGTGTATATATATCATAATGTATATTGTATATCATAATGTATATTGTTAGATAAGGCAATAAAAGATTAATATGAAATCAAATCGTGCTAACTAATTTTACGATAGTGTAATTCATTCTGAATAAACTTACTTTAATTTCATTGAAGGTAAACAAATTTTTTTTTTCTCCTCAATGTTTTGTAGTTTAATATTTTTTTGCCAAAAAATTAGAAATTCAATTGTTTTTAGGCGTGTAAGTGTTTTTTGTAAAAATATACTGTATTATTGCTTATTAAGGTCGCTTATACAAGTTGTAGTTAATTATTGTCATTCGGAGTTAATGTGTAATTGATTGGCAAAATATACTGTTGAATTAAATTTGTACTTAATTGTAGTTTCTTGTAGTTTAATGTAGTGTAATGTAATGGTTATTTGGAACTGTCACTGTTGACTCAAATTTGATGGCAAATGTTACAGTTTGAATCAAATTTTACGTTAATTGTAGTTTAATGTAGTTTAATGTAATGTTTATTTGGAACTGTCACAGTTGACTCAAATTTGATTGGCAAATTATACTGTTGAATTAAATTTTATTGTAGTTTTTTGTTGTTTAATGTAGTTTAATGTAATGTTTATTAGGAACTGTCAGTGTTGACTCAAATTTGATTGGCAAATTATACTATTGAATCAAATTTGTAGTTAATTGTAATTTTTTGTAGTTTAATGTAGTTTCATGTAATTTTTATTTGGAACTGTCACTGTTGACTCAAATTTGTGTATTTGTCTATACCAAAGGAAGATCTTACTGATATTGACAAACACCGTAGACGCTATGGAGCTCTGCTGTGGGACTACGCCACAAGAAGCTAAATGATGGTTCAATCAGTGAGACTGAGGTTAACGGCAGGCTTGCAAAGAGGAATGGTCCACCGCCAAAGAATGAGAGAAATAAAGTTGAACGAAAGAAGAAGTAGAGTGTACTGTTGTAATGAACTTTGGTTGTACTGAATAATTTTTCATGAATACTGAACTCACTGGAAACACTTCATATAACCTACATCTGACTACATTTTAAAAACTCACTGGAAACACTTCATATAACCTTAACTACATTTACCTACATTTGACTACATTTTAAAAACACACTGGAAACAGTGCATATAACCTTAACTACATTTGACTACATCTGACTACATTTTAAAAACTCGCTGGAAACACTTCATATAACCTTAAATACATTTACCTACACTTTAAAAACACAATGGAAACAGTGCATATAACCTTAACTACATTTGACTACATTTGACTATATTTTAAGATTTAAGACCTAGCTACACCCCAAAAAAGATTCAAGACACCTCATAATACTGCCTAGTGAAACTATTTACCAAATGTAGATTTTTCTTCCTCAACTAGATACATCGTGTAATTGCCAATATACTATTTACCAAATGTAGTACCAATCTTAAGTTCAATCTTCCTCTCATAAAGTGGTAAATCTTCAGTATTGAAAATATTTCATTTTTATAGAATATCTCACTTCCATTTATTCTGCCATGGCTTTATATCACATATCTTCTTTTCCATATTTGTCTGGAGCTTTACCAAATTTATCTTCATATAATAACATTGTGGTCCTTCAACATAAAGATATCGGTAACCATTTATTATTTCCAACGTTATAGAATCCTTTTGGAAAAATCTCAAAATATCATTGAACTCCTATTATATGGGCAATATTTCTTTTTTAATCTTGGGACATAATCTCTTTCCATAAAATAGATTGTACTGTATTCATAATATATTTCTTTTCATAAAAAATATATTTTTCTTATGGCAGCACATATGTGCAAAATAAATATTAATTCGGTTCAGCTTACTGGAGAGATTCGATTAGGAGCATTTAAGATTTTACCTTAACTGATTTAGCATTTATTTGGTACAAAATCAAAGATTAATTAGGAGCCATAAATACAGGAGTTATTTTAGGATACAATTCATTTAACATAGATTTGAGCATTAATAAAGGCATTATTTTAGGAGGCAACATCTGGAAAGATTCCGTTTGGTACATATTATGTAACAAAAATATGAGATATGAGGGTAATAAACAAACAATGCACAATAATGATAGTAAGATTTGTTATATGGGATGTATAGGTAAAAATCCCTAAAACAAAACAGCTATTGGGCCTGTTTAGTAGCATTTATTATTTTTAGTAGTGGGATAATAAACAATGTTTACAAATAAATGGAGTGAAGGAGTGAAATAACAGAAAAAATTCAAAAAACTTCAAAAAAAGATAAGTATGAAAGCTGGCTATAAAGGAATGCCACATCAGCTAACCAATTTTATATATATATATATATATATATATATATATATATTAATTAAAAGATAATTTTAAATTTATAGATAAAGTTTTAAAATCCAAATTTAAATTTAAAATAAAATTTATCTTTTTTTTATCATGGTAGCATACTTAGTTCGGTTAATGATAATATTCAATCATGTTAGGAACACTTGTTATTTTTTTCTAATTATTTAAATATTATTTCACCACTAGCAAAAAAAACTACGCCATATTACTATAAAACTCTTTCACATTTAAAATCATATAAGAGTTATTTGAAATATTGTAGCTAGATTTGAATAAAATAAAATTTTATTAAAATAAATGTGCTATATAGGGTACACACTATGTTTATCTAATAACAAAAAAGAGTTTACAAAACCAAATAAAAGTTTACTTACATATATAATAAAGTAAACATACATGTTGGAGAAAGAAACATCACAAAATCAATCAATATTTAAAAAAAAGTTGTTTCTTTTTTTCTTCTTGAAGAGTAAATTTGCATAAATTGATATCAAACAAATAATAAAACTTTGGCTATACAATTGCTATCATTAATTTCAATTTAGCGCATTCAAGGAATTGAAGGATATAAGCTGAAACCCCTTCATTTAGTTATAGTCAAGCCAATATTGCAAGGGCATACTATTTTTTTCATTGAAGAATATTTTTTTTGAATCATTAGATTATGTGAAAGTTTTTTTTTAAATTCAACAAGAGAGAAATTAATTTCTAATTGATAGATTTTATAGAGATTTTTAAGTGTAACAAAGAGTATACATAAAAAAAAAATTGGTATGATGTAAAATAGTTTTTTATATGTAAACCAATTATTTCGAAAAAAACTCTTTACTTTTTTAAATTCAAAAATAATAAAACGATAAGATATTTTCGAACATTAGCAGAGAGTTTTAGAATTATATAATAGAAGTTATATCATGGATAAAATAAAAAAAAACCAAAAATCTTATGGAATATTTATATCGTATCCTGCCATATTTATTATTTACTTTTTATTGTTAATATAAATATATGATATAGCGACAACAAACGATGATACACATATTATATATAAATTATATATAAATTACACATTATTTAATTTTTTAATTTAAGTGTTCGGGTGAACACCTATTTAGGCTTGTTAGATAAAGACAAAAGAAAAAATAAAATATTTTCAACCAAAAGTAAAAATATAATTAAAGTTCATATGTAGAATTTTTATTAAAACTCATCCTTTTACTGTGAATTTTATAACAAAAGAAATAATAACATAAAAATAAGATAAAAAAATAAATTTGAAAACAGTGTTAGAAGATGTAAAAACGATAAATGAAAGACGACAACAAATTTCTTCTTATATTTAATCTTTTTTATTATAAAAGTTTTTAAAGTTAATCTCATCGATTTTAATTTTTTTCAACTCAAATACATATATTATAAGATAAGAATTTTTTAGAATATTTTCTAATTTACATTCTATATCTTTTTTAAAAAATCACTATTTCTAACAAACTGATATGATGCTCGCATTTAAATTCGAATGCAATTTAAGTAGTTTACATTGAGGTTAAGCCAAATATGATACTGAAAAATAAAGTATTTAACAATTTAAAGACAATATATGCAATATTTTATAATAATAATCAACTAATTTTAATATTTAATGATTCAAAGAATAATCTTTTTGTATATATAGGGTATTAAAAATTATAATTTTGGGGCTAGAGTTATCGATAAATTTAAAGAGGAGTCATACCGAAATAAATCCGTTCAAAGAATCATTTAAATTTTTAGATAGCCAATTAAAGTAAATTTTAAATTAAGGATAATATCTTCACTTGCATAATTATAAAGATAATCATTATTATAATATATATAAAGTTTTATAAATTGAAATTTTAAAATAGAAATATTTTTTTAAAAATAAAATCATACCAAATAAGAGTTCAAGCCATGGTATAAGAGTCGTGTCGTAATCAAGGAATCGTTTATATCATGTCAACCTTTGTGCTTTGCCATAAATATGAGTTATTATTTCACTTTGTGGCTATTTTTAGGTTCCAATGACACTTATTAGAACATGTAACGACTCGGCCGGTCGTTTTTAGAATTTGCGCCACGTTCCGTTATTAACTTTTTTTCTTAATTTCTATTCTGCTATTTTGGTTTGCCAGGACGTTCGGTATTAGGATTCGGAGTGTTTTGGGACACTTAGTCCCTAAATGAGAGCTTAAGTGTTGAAAAGTGGTCCGTAATCAGAACAATGTGAAGACGACCTCGGAATGGAAATCCAATAGTTCCATTAGCTCAGGTGATTTCGGGGTTGGTAGCGTGTCCGGAATGTATTTTGGATGTCCGTAGCTCAATTAGGCTAGAAATGCCAAAAGTTTGAATTTTGAAGTTTTCGGTCCAATAGTTAATATTTGATCCGAGAGTGAAACGGGATTCTGAAAGTTGTTGTAGCACCATCATGTCATTTGGGATGTGCGTGCAAAATTTCAAGTCAATTGGACGTGATTTGGTTAGGTTTGGAATCGAAGCGAGTTTGGTTGAGTTTTGAAGTTCTTAGGTTCAAATCATTGATTAATTGGAGTTTCCGGCGTGGTTTCAGGTAGTTTAAGGATTTGTACAAGTTTGAATGATATTATGGGATATGTCTGTGGGTTTGGTTGAGGTCATGAGGGTCTCCGGTGTGTTTCGGATGCTCAACGGAGCAATTGGAGTATGGAAATTTATGCATAAAATTGCAGGTCAGTTATCCCTTCTACGCGTTCCCGAAGAGGCAATCGCGTCCGCGTTCCACACCCCCACGTTTGCGAAGTCCAGCCACCCCTCTTCCACGTTCGCATCCCAGACTACGCGTTCGTGAAGGTCAATTCATGGACCCCTCCTGTTTCTTCTACGCACTCGCGTAAGCCGCATCGCGTTCGCGTACCTATCAGCCCCCGGCCTTCGCGTTCGCATTCGTTCCTTCGCGCGAAGGGCAAACTTAGTCACATACATTTTTCCTCTCCGCGAACGTGAGAGTCCCTCTGCATTCGCGATGCTTTAACCCCTGAACAATACTAATATTTCAAAAACGAGGTTTTCTTCCATTTTTAACAAAACTCAAGCTAGAGAGATCAGATTTAAGGGGGTTTTCGAAGGTTTTTTAGAGAACGATTAACGATTCCTTACTCCTCTTCTGTGATGACCCGGCACGTTCCCTTTTTCCCCGTTTTATGCTCCTTTATGTTTTATCATATGTGTTTGTGGAGTTTGAAGTGATTTGGTCAAAATTTAGTTGGAATTGAGATAATTAGTCTCTTTAAGAGAATGCTAATTTGGAAAAAAAGTCAACAGGATGTTGACTTATGAGTTATAAGGATCGGATTGGATTTCTAATGATTCGGTTAGTTTCGGGTAGTGATTTATGACTTAGGAGTGAAATCGGAACTGAATTTGGAGGTTCGGTGTAGAATTAGGCTTGAATTGGCTAAGTTTGAATTTTGGTGAATTTCGGTTGATAGGTGAGATTTTGATCCGGGGGTCAAAATGGAATTCTGAGTATTGTTGTAGCTTTGTTAGGTGATCTTTGATATGTATGCAAATTTTCAGGTCAATTGGACGTCATTTGGTCAGGGTTTTGATCGAATGTGCGTTTCGGAAGTTTTAATTTAACTTAGGCTTGAATCCGTCATGAATTGATGATTTTTGTATTGTTGGTCGTGTTTTTATAATTGGAACAAGTTTTATGATGTTTTGGGGTAGGTTGGTATTTTTGGTTGGGGTCCCGGGGGCCTGGGGGTGTTTTCGGAGGTTTAAATTAGAGGTGTCAACCGGGCCGGGTTGACCCGGGACCGGCACGGACCGGCCCGGTCAAACCCGGCCCAGACCGGACCGGTTTATAGCGGGGGGGGGGGGGCTGGGGTAGGGGGAGGAAAGGGGTTAGGACGTTAGGCGATTCCGTCCAATTGACCCGGACCGGACCGGCCCGGGAAGGAAAATTCCGGGCGAACCGGTCAACCCGGACCGGCCCGGACCGGTCCCCAACGGTAATTTTATTTTATTTTTTTAAAAAAAAATTTTTCTGAAAACATGGGGCCCACTTGACCGTTGGCAACGGTCCAGCACCGTTGCCCAACGGGACTTTTTGCATGTTTGGCCAATTTTGAGTTTTTTTTTGTTTTTTTTTAAATTACATTATTAACCCTTCTTAAAATCTATAAATACCCTCCCCTCTTCTTCATTTCCTCACTCAAAATTATCTATCTCTCTCTCAATTCTCAAATTAGCAAATATCAATCACTCTCTTCTCTTCAATTTTCAAGAATTCATATTCTACTTTCATAATTTTATTGTCTTTATTTTCCCGAATTTAATTTATCGTAATTTCTTATTTGGAAATCGGCATTCGAAGCTTGATTCTTGAAGTTCAAGTGTTCAACATTGAAATACTTGCTTGACGTTTGTTCGTGGTAACACCGGATTTGCGTAATCAAGTGCTCAATTTATTGTCGAATTCGGTGCACTCTCTCCAACTCTTTCTCTTATTTAATATTTTAATTGCATATTTGATTTTAGCTTATATATTAATTTTTCCAATATGTTGAATGCTGCTAAAAGAGCGTGTAGAAAAGTTACTGGTAGGAGTGGAAGTGGAAGTGGAAGTAGTAAAAAAAGTCCTATAGCTTCTGGTAGTAATAGTAATAATGAACCAATAACACATGTTTCTGAATCATCGCCTAATTTGCAAGATGTAAATATTGATTATGAACAATTACACCAAGATTTCGGAATAGAAGATAACGAAATTGGAATAGAAGATGAGATACCACCTACACCTACTAGTGGAAATGTTGGTAGTATTGGAGTTGGAGTTGCTAGTGCAACAAGGGGTAGAAGACCACCAGTCGCTCAAACTTCTAAATCTAATCGTAGAAAAAGAAGTCCTGTTTGGCAATTTTTTGATGAGATAGAAGATAGTGATAGAGTTAAGTGTAGACTTTGTAATGAAACGTTTAAACATTTGACCGGAGGTAATTTAGGGGGGACTGGCACACTTATTAGACATATGCAAAATTATCATCCTATAGAATGGGGAAATAATGGGGATGGAAGTGCAACAACACTTAACCCTACTACTGCAGGTCTCCTAAAATATGATAAAATGAGGGATCGAGAGGAATTAGCGAAAATGATTGCTTTGGGTTGTCTACCTTTTTCATTTGCTTCTTCCTCTTATCTTGTTACGTATATTCAAAGGATATACAATCCTATGTTTAAAGGTATCCCTAGAAGTACCTGTAGATCAGACATCTTTAGACTTCATAGCCAATATCAAACATACATACGTTATTTGTTTAGTCACCTTCCTTCTAGAGTATGTCTAACTTCTGATATTGGCCATGCTGTAAATGGAAATGATTATTTAACAATTACATGTCATTGGATAGATGACAATACTTGTATGCAAAAACGTATTATTGCTTTTAAATATGATGAAGATCAGAGTCATACTGCTGCATTTATTAGTAGTACAATTGTTGAAGTTGTCGAATTTTATAATCTAAACCAAAAAGTTTTGTGTATGTCTTTTGATAATGCTTCAAACAACAATGCTGCAGTTTCAATTTTAAAATTGAATTTACATCCACCTCTTGATGATATTTTTCATGTTAGATGTGCATGTCATATTTACAATTTAATTGTTAAAAGTGGGCTCGATTTATTTTTACATGAGATTACTCTAGTTAGAAGAGCAGTTGGAGTAATTCAGGGAAATAATAGACAATCTAGAATAAGAGAATTTAAGAACAAGTGTATGCAATATAACCTTACACCTAGATTCATGCCCGACGAAGTAGTTACTAGATGGAATTATACGTATATATTTTTAAAATGTTGCTACAAATATAGATTTCCAATAACAGAAGTTGCTAATGCACATTGTACTGATCCTAGGCGTATGTTAACAACTGATACCTGGGAGGTCATTAGTGATGTGATTAAATTTTTACATAAATTTTATACTGCTACTGTTGTATTTTCTGGGGCATATTACCCAACTATTACTTTGGCTTTAGTACATATAGCTGAAATTTCTTTGCTACTATATGAATTTAAGAAGAAAGATAGATATACGGATGCTGTTGCAAGTATGCAAGCAAAATTCAAAAAATATTTCTTTCCAATTCCTCCTGTTTACTTAATTGGTGCAGTTTTAACTCCTTCAATTAAAATGTCTGATTGTCAACAATTAATGAATGCTTTATACACTTATATGGAGATTGGGCCCACTGAAAGCCCAAATTTGTATGAATCTATGAACCAACTAAATGAACATTTACAATATCTATATACTTATTATGCAACTCAATGTGATAATGCTCGTGCTTCAACTGCTGCAATTCCCACTATGCAATGTAGCACTTCTAATGTAGTCGAAGATGATGATGAAGGCATTGATAGTTTTAATATTTTTTCAACTTTTTCTAACACTCAAAGTAGTAGCAGGAATATAGATGAACTTCAATTTTACTTGCAGAAGCAAAAGGAGCCTCGCACCAAGGAATTTTCACCGTTAGGCTGGTGGCATGAAAATTCAAAGCAATTTCCCGTTCTTTTCGCTATGGCGCGGGATGTCCTGAATGTCCCAATTTCCACTGTTGCATCCGAGAGTGCATTTAGCCAAGCAAGACAACAACTTGGAGACACACGGCACTCATTGGGAAGCAATGCTTTGGAAGTCTTAGTGTGTCTAAGAGATTGGATAAGATCTGAACGAAGAAATCAAGGAAAGGAAGATCTTGATAGCCCGGAAGACGAAGAACTTGGAGATATATTAACGCACGGAAACCCATCCGAATTTAACTCTCCAGAAGAAGGTCATTCGGTTCATATTAATTTTGAAGAACTTTCTATTGCAATGCAAACCATTTGATGTAAATTGTAAACTAATTATGATACATTTTAGTTTTGAAATTTTGAATTTAAGAAATAAAGTAGCACTTGCAATAAGTGCAATTTTTTCCCCATCTTTTGTTGTGTTCATTCAATTATTACAAAGTATTAATATAACTTAATATTTATACTATACGTAATTCCAAAAAAAAAAAAAAAACCCGGCCCGGCCCGGATCAACCCAGCCCGTTAACAACCCACCTCTAATTGAACCCGGACCGGACCGGCCCGGACCCGGACGGGTCAGAAAAATTGGACCCGGACCCGGCCCGGCCCACCCGTTGGTCACCTATAGTTTAAATGGATCATTTTTGGTTAGCTAGGAGATCAGATTTTGTTGTCATAAATGTTGCAAAATTTTGTTCAATGCGATCGCATAGAAGGTTTGGGAGGCCTTGGAAATTGTTCTATGCGATCGCATTCAGGGGTATGCGATCGCATAGGTGGAGGAAGTTGCTCTCTGCGATCGCATGGGTCTTATGCAACGGCATAGTGTTGGGTTCTGAAGCAATGTGATCGCATAGTATGGGTTGCGATTGCATAGGCCAAATTGGAGGCCTAGAAGAGTTGTTCAATGCGATCGCAGGAGAGGTTATGCGATCGCATAGAGGAAATTCCTAGGCGGACATAAGGGTTTTATTACATATCATCCGCGAGCTAATATCATTTTCTACTATTGTTGAGCACATTTTGGAGCTATTGGACGAGGGAGTAAGAGGATTTCACTTAGGTTTCGACTTGAGGTAAGTTTTATGAGCTAATTACGTGATTTTATCGAAGAATCATCATCTAAATCTCTGAAAATTGGGTGGAAATTGGAGAATTTAGGGCTTGGTTTTTGAAATAAAAATTTGGGATTTGATGGCCCATTTGGACTCCGATTTTGATGAACTTTATATGTACGGACTCGTGTCAAGACGAGGATTCCGGTGTAAATTTTGTAATTTTTCGAGAAGTGGGCCCGGGGCTCAGGTTTTGCCAACTTCGTATTTTTGGGTATTTTTCGAGTTCTTTCTATTGGGTTATGTCCCATTAGTGCATTATAACATATTCATTGTGATTTTGATCAGATTCTACACTCGAGGAGGTCGATTTGTGAGGAAAGAACAAAGTGAGCTAGGATTTTGGCTGGTTCGAGGTGAGTAATGTCTATGAATGATATACTGAGGGTTTGAAACCCCATATTTGCACTATACGATGCTATGTTGAGATAAGACACGCGTCTTGTGTTGAGCGTGGTGATGTATTGCTGGGGACTCTGAATTGGTCCATCCCGATTGATGACTTAGTGTATTTCTCGATTGAGACTGAGCTTGTACTCGCATAATTTGGGCTAGTTGTCATGTTTGGGGCCTTGTAACGATTTGCAGAACTCCTAGGGTGTATGTTGAGCGGATTGACCTCACTTTACCCATTGGACACATACCAGCTGTCCTGACTTTTGACTGTAAATCATGAAACAAAAAAGACTTTGTAACTTGCATCGTGAATGAGCAATACCTAGGGTTGAATACCCTGTATTAGCTAAGTGGGCCCGAGAGGCCAAGTCTATAATGACTGAGAGGGATCAAGAACCCCGTAGTGAGGCTAATTGACATATATTTATACATCGGGTCGGGCAGCATGGTGCAGCTGTATATACATACACATGTATTTGGATCGGACTGCACGCCATAGTAATATATTATATGGATCGGAGTGCACACTGCAGTAGTATATTATATGGATCGGACTGCATGCCGCCGTAGTATATTATATGGATCGGACTCTACGCCGCAGTAGTATATTATATAGATCGGACTGCATGCCGCATTAGTATATTATATGGATCGGACTGCATGATGCAGTAGTATATTATATGGATCGGACTGCACACCGCAGTGATATATGGATCGACTACACGCTGCAGTATTATAGCGCTTGGGCTGAAGGAGCCCCTTCGGAGTATGTACATACCCCCAGTAAGCGCAGTCGACTGTATTTATTGGATCGGACTGCACGCCGCAACATCTTATATATTATATTGGATCTGGCTGAGCGCCGCAGCAATATGTATTTATATAGATATGGTGTTGGATCGGTCTACGCACCACACCAGTGTTAGTAACTGGTCGGACGGAAAGGGAAGTATGTATCAGATTCTTTTCCCTGTTTGGTACTTATCCCCTGGTCTTTACTACTAGTAATAGAACTGCATAGTGATTTTACCGGATTTCTATCATTCAGTTGTTATTTATTGCTATTACTCACTGAGTTGGAAGTACTCCCTCTACTCCCTGCACCTTGTGTGCAGATCAAGGTACCTCAGGGCTGAGTTGATCTTGGAGCGGAGATTCAAAGTATTTCTGGAGCTTGTCGAGGTAGCTGTCTGGCGTCCGCAGGACCCGACTCCTCCACTACTTCTGTATTTTGACATTTCCGTGTACTCAGATTATGATATTATTTTGTGTTATTATGCTATACTGGTAGAAGCTCTAGACTCATGACCCCTAGATCTATGGGAGGTTGCTATTACTAGTTGTTGGGATGTTTTTCTATATATAACTGCTAAAATTTCGGATTTTCTCTCGTTATTCATGATTATGAATTAAGGATGTGAGCTTGTAGCTCGGGACGTGAGTGAGATTGGTCGGGCTTACCTAGCAATGTGTTAGGCGCCATCACAACCGGGTTGGGGTCGTGACATCTATGATTAATACCCACTAATCTAATCTCAAATTCAATCTTTAATTTCGGATTTTGAATGAAAATTGGGGTAAAGTTCTTAGACATAGTTATGAGGATTTGATGGGGCATTTGACCTCCGATTTGGGAGATTTTTATATGGTTAAACTCGTGAGAGTACGAGGTTTCTAAAAATATAAAAATTATTTGATTCCAAGACGTTGACCTGAGGGACGTTTTAGTCGTTTTACCTATTTTCGCGCCTTAGCTTCAATTCTTATAGTGAAATTTGTTGCTTGCAATATTATTTACATTATGTAATTTTTTGAATATATTTGGGCCATTCAGAGTTGGATACTCATGGCAAGGGCATCGTTTCATAGTGATTTTTATATCGTTCGAGGTAAGTGGCTTGTCTAACTTTGTGTGGGGGACCTCTCCCCTTAGGATCTATTGCTTGTTATTTTAAATGCCCGATACGCGAGGTGACGAGCGTGTACTTGTGCAATTTGTTGAAAATCAATTTTACTTAAAATATTAACTGTGTTTTCTTGCGAATTTGCCTATTCTAAATGCCATTTAACCTGTGTTAGCTTAGGATAAGCATGTTTAGCTTATTTACTTGCTTAATTGCTTAAACTGTATTATTTGTCCTACGTGAAACATGTTAGACTAGAAATTCTGTTAATTGTTCTTACTTATCACTTATCTTATTTGAATTGTGTGGTATTACAAATTCAGACTACGTGACGGCATTCCGATATCTCCCTTTGTACGTGTTTTGTTTTATGATTGAGAGTGTGGGATACCAAGAGATCCCTGGCATAGATATGATTATAAAATAGAGGATACCCAGGAGATCTTCGGGATACTAAGAAATCCCTTGTGTGAATGAAGGACACTAGGAGATCCTCGGGATACTAAGAGATCCCTTTAGTATATGATGAGGATACCAAGAGATCCTCGGGATACCAGGAGATCCCTGTTGATAGATATCAGGTGGTGATTTGAACTTCTATTTACTTACTATGCTAGTTCTCGGCTATCGTCTTATCTATTAGTTTTTGCTAGATTCTCGCAGTAGATTATATGGTCTTTGCTTATTCTATTGATTATTATATTTTTTTAATCTCAGTAGGGCCTCGACATTTCCTCATCACTACCCGACCTAGGTTAGACTTGGCACTTACTGAGTACCGTTGTAGTGTACTCGCGCCTTTTCTGCGCATGTTTTTCATGTGCAGACCCAAGTACCTCTACGCAGGCGCATTATCAGTAGCTGCAGGGAGCATTTCGGAGACTTGAGGTATATCTGCCGCGTCCGCAGACCGGAGAGTCTACCTCTCACTCTGCCCCTTTAGTCAGTTAGATGATATTTTGTTCTTCCTAATTATAGAATTTTCCGAATGATTAGAGTAGTGTTATGTATTACTCTTAGCTTGTATTTGCCCATAGGTTTCCGGATCTTTGGGATAAATTTCAGGATGTATAGTGTTAAAGTGTATGTGTCAGGTGGCAACTATATAAATTACTCATGTTATTTAGTTTTGATTATAAATTTTCGTAAATGTTGTTACTTCCGCAATATGTTAGGCTTACCTAGTCGTGAAGATTAGGTGTCGTCATGACATGTTCACAGTTGGTGAACTAGGGTCGTGACACAAAAATAAACTTATCACTATGAGAATTGAGAAAATGTTATTCTTTTTTCTTGTAGTGTTTCTTAATTAATATCTGACACTTATCTATAATTATTTATAAGGTTTAAATGTTAAGGTTATTTACATATAATTCAAATAACTCAGATATTTAGCATAGTTAATGTCAAATATCAAAATGGAGTAAAAAATATTCACTAGCTAAGGAATATTTTATATTTTTAGATAGCCAATTAAAATGAGTTTTGAATTAAGAATAATGTTTTCAATTACATTATTATAACATCAATTATTATTGAAAAATAATATTTTAGAAACTAAAATTTTAAGAAAGAGTTTTTTTAAGAGATATCAACAGACCAAATAAGAATACACATAGTAGTAAAAAAGTTAAGTCTTATCCAAAGAATCATTCATTGTTCCGATATTTGGTTATTTTGCCGTAAATATGGGCTATTATTTTGCTTCCGACTATTTTTAAAATCCAATCATACATAGAAGAATGGTATAAAAAATAGAAAAAATGGTTAATTTTTTTCATGTAGTTAATATACAATGATTATCTATTTTACTGAGAAAGTGTAAAATTTAAGATTATTTACGTACAATCCAAATAACTTAACTATTTTATATGATTAGTGTCCGCACATCCGCACAAATACTAATACTAGTCAATTAAGTGGAAAAAACCTAAAAATTTGTTGCTTCTGCCTTTCACGGTTGACATTTTTATTCACATTTAATGACAATGACTCGTTGAAACTGTTACCAACAACAACAGTCTTTTAGTGAATTCTCACAGACATTTAAAATGAAAAGAAATGTAAAATTCTTACCATCTGTATATATTATTCGTGAAGTTCTGATCATTTATTAGAGAAAAGAGAACGAACGGATCTTGTAGGATATTAATCATCTGCTTCTTACGTTTCGTGAATACCCGAGACATTAAGAAATATCCAGAAAGACGTTTCGGGAATCGGCCTGATTCTATCAGTTCATTCGAACCTGACTCTATCCTTTAGTCCCAAACTCATCTGAGTCCAAAATTTTAAAATTTTGTATCCAAAGAAAAGGGTGGATTTAAAGAAAGACAGGTGAACTATTAAGAATTATGATGGAATGAGTAGGATTCAGTTTTCAAAATTTATGATGGAAAATGGTTCAACTTTAATGAACTTTACGCGACACAAACTTAAAATAATTGATACCTCAAAACGATCACTAGACACCTATCGGAAATAAAGAAAAGGGAGGTGAGTGATAAGTTAAAAGGCAAATAGGAAAATATGAGAAGGTGCGCAATTCCAAAGACATTTAAAGGTGGGAGCAGAGTGAGACTCCAACAAGGAAAACTGTGTGGAGAGATAACAAAGGTGGCCAACCACGTATCGCATGCCTCATGACAAACAAATGGAACTCAACGCAACACAATGCCATAAACGCAACACGCAATGCCACAAACGTTTTGTCTCCTTTCAGTTTCTTTCGAGAAACTGAATCATCAAGGCGTGGTTACGTATTTTCCTAACGCGACGCAACCTCACTCTACCTACTCACCCGTTTATCCATTCATTTCATATTCATATTCATGTTCACTAATTCGAGGCAGATGAAGGCTTAAAAGGCATCGGAGAGAGGTGATTAGAAAGTATATGGCTAACATACGAATTTTCGAGGAGATGACCCTTGATAGGAAAATCTGGATGTCTGGTATCAGGATTGCAGGATATAGGTTTTTAGAATTTTCGTACTCCTTTTCCGGGGTTGGGTGGAGATTGGTAGGGCTCTCCATAGATGATTCATGTATTGGATTGTGTCCCCTTATGGTAGTTATTATCGTAGTTACTGTTTGATACTATTGCATGTTATTTTATTTATGACTCTTATGTTTAGATAATTATTTATGCGATTTCTGCTGTAGTTACTAATGCTCTTTCGTTTTTGTTTTTGTTTTTGTTTTTGTTTTTCCTTTCCTTCTCTGAGCCGGGGGTCGATTGAAACAACCTCTCTGCTCTTTCGAGTAGGGTAAAGTCTGTCTACATATTATCCTCCCCGAACCTCATTTTATGGAACTATACTGGGTAGTTATTGTTGTTGTTGTTCATTGATTCGACTAATGCAAATTTGCTTCGAATAAACCACTTAATAAGAGGAATAAAGCACACACTATCAAAAAGTTCTTATTATAAAAGTCTAGAATTTAAATTCGAGACTCAAATAGAGTTGAGGGTGGAGGGTGGAGGGCGGGATGAATTCAAGTTGTATCAGATAGTGGTATGTTGAGAATAACAGTGATAATGGTGGTTAGTTTGTTAGTTGTTTATTTGTAGTTATAACTAACTTAGATTATGCTAGAGTTAGAGTAACTAAAATTAGCTTTAGCACTAACCGCATATATATATATATATATATATATATATATATATATATATATATATATATATATATATATATATATATATATATATATATATATATATATATTTGACACCTGGAATAAAATATTACATTTCTCTTTCTTCTTCTAGAATATTCCCTCAGATTTATCTCAAAATCGTCTCTGTAAATCGACCTCCTCTTAGCTCAAGGTAAAAGTAAAAAAGAAGCATAATATTATATTGTGTAGCTGTGTCAAAAAATTATTTTTATGCATACATACCGTATGTTGACCTTCCTTAACTTTTTCTTACTTCTATATATATTGATACACATTAATAAAATTTCTGGTTCTATCATTGATGAAGCTCTTTGTATTTCCAATAATAATATACGCATGATTTTAATATCGGGTTTAACTTATTATACTGAATGAAAGAAAGATTTTTGTTAGTTGTACTTCAACCGATTAAAAGCAAGTTAATCTCCAAAAATTAGCACAATTGCACGTTAGACTCTTTTTTCAATGGTGGGATATATGAGGATTTAAGAGGGATGTTTGAGAAGAGGTGTCTAGAGTATTTAGGTGACGGAATGCGACATTGGCAGAGCCGCAGAGGCGATTGGTTATGGGTTTGTCAGAGCCCGATAATTTAATTTAGTTTAAATTTTATATTTTTTCTATAAAATTTAATGACATAAAAAATGAAACTAACACTAAAAACTTTAAATTCTAGTCCCGTTTCTAAAAACAGGGGTGAGAAATCGGCTTTACATTAAGACATATGAAATGAAAATATTAAAATTGTGAGTACGTGATTCTTACCCTACATGAATTATTTTCAGAAATTCAAATAAAATGATTTCTTTTATTATTTATGTAATTTGGTGGATTTTTATGACATTTTATGTTAATTGTTTGCATTTTATTTGTGCATATTAATTAGTGAAAAATACAAATATACTTGACATTTTCACTTTGAGTTTAATTTCCCATTTTAGGATTAATTAGTAATAAAGAAAATAACAAAAATAGTTCAACTCATATTTTTTATTTTGTTTTTAGTAGTGTTTCTTTCGAATTTATTTGGTGTTATTAGTCTAGGATTAGTTGAGTATTAGGAGTTAATTTATTTTTTTAATTGAATATTAGGAATCAATTAAAATGAAAAATTGAATTGAAAGATAGAAGTGTGGGTTGTTCAGATTTAATTCAACCAGGCCGAATAGACACCCCTTTAAACCCGCACAACCCAGGCCCAAAATGACTTAGCACAGTCCGGCTCAGAGACGCCGAAACGATGCCGTATTGCCCAAATCAATATCAATCGACGAGGCTGATTAATCTAACTGATGGGAAGCCCCCATCATTAACAATATAATTGTCGGATCCCCTACCTCATATCCCCTACCTCATATCCCCTATCTCCGTCTCTCACAACCTCATACACGCAAACCCTAGCGCCACCGGCCGGAAATTGTCACCGTCGGGGCGAAGCCCCAAATCCAACCAAAAATACACCACTTACGCCGCATAATCTCCTCTTTTCAAATCCCAAACCACCATGACTCGAATCCCTGTCTTGCTCTTCCAATCTTCGAAACTGTGGAGCCGCCTCCTCCGCCTACGGCGGAGACACCACCCAAATCCGTCCAAATGAACACCCTAGGATATCCTCAACCTCCTCATCCCAAATATCTAACCCATTTCCCCCCAAAGCATTACCAATATCTTCGAATCTTCATTTGAAATTCCGACCAAAACCCTACTTCTTCCAAATCCGGTCAAGATCATACCCCCACAGTCTCCCGGGTCTCCTCATTCCAAATCCCAAACCAAAAACCTTCAAATCCAAGCGAAGCTCCATGAATTCCGGATCTAGGGTTTAGACGTTCGACGTGTTTTGGGGAATTTTAAGTGCTCCATTGATTTTGAATTAGTATTATATGTCTATTTCAGACGAAATAAACATGCAACATTAATTAAAAGTCAAATTCGAGGTCGGCTCAGTCAAGACGAATCAGTGAGTTTCTGTTCTAGTGATTATTTTTGGTTTAATCCTGTTTTGATTTTGTTATGATGTGTGTTTTACTTTAATTCATGTGTTGTTCTTACTAGTTTAGGTTTAAGTCTCCTTTAATCTTAGGCTGCCCTGTTTAATTGATGCTTGAAATAACAAAATCGTTAGCTTATTAAATGTCTATCAGTGTTAGATTTCTTTGGTAGTGATTTTGTTTTGATGTCATTCATAGATAATAGTAGTTAGTTTAATTTTTTTTGGTTAATCTATTTCAATAAGGTTTTAATCGATCTTGTTTGGGCTTTTGTTTAGTTTTAATCTGTTCTCAATACTCTTTTATGGTTGTTATTAACTGGTTTTAATTAGTTCAGCTTAGTTTAGTTTAGGATAATCAATAATTTCTATTAATACTACTTTCGTTCAGTGCTCAGTTCAATTAGCTGTTATAATTAGATAAATTTGGTTATATCTAATAGTTCAACTAAGGTTAAGGGGTTGAGGTTTGGTTAGTATTAGACTGATAATTTCAGAATAAGTTAGGGATAATAGGGGGTTATTCAAGGGCAGTGAATCTTTAATAACTGATTTAGAATTTCTTAGAAGCTTCTAGATAGGGGTTTTAAAGTAAACTTCAGAAGATAAGTGTATTAGCTTGAGCAACAAGTCAGGAAATAAGGGACATGTAAGCAAAAATAAAAATTAAAAAAGGATTAAATTTAAAACTGAAAATCTGAGGGCTGCCCTCATTTTTGCCTATAGAAAGGCATGTCATTTCCTTGTTTATTAAGTTTTTCAGCCTCTAGAATTCACCCAAAAACATTCCATAGCTTCCATCAGCTGAGAATTTGAATTTCAAATCAAAAATTTTAAAAAACATTGTTCCATTGAAAAATTTTAGGTTAATTTCGATTTCTAGTTATTGATTCATATCTTCTAGTTCAATATCTGTTTACTGAAGTTTCAGAGGTTCACTGGGTTGATTTCGAGTGCTTTTGGGTTTAACTAAGCTGGTTTTGGTTGAGTTTTGGTTTGCTGAAAGGTTCAGAAGTATTCTGGGTGCATTTTCGAGTCAATTTGGTGTTATTCAAGCTGTTTTGATTGGGTTTTCTGTCTGATTTGGTGTGAAATATCTACTGGGTCATTTGAGACTATTTCTGAGTTAAAATTGCTGTTCAGATTTTGAACTTGTTCCTGTTTGCTGCTAGTGTGAACTCCGATTTGCTGAACTACTGCTGACCTCTCCTTCTCTTTTTATATTACAATTTATCGATACAAATTCTAAATTGTGGTGTTGTATATCTGATTTGAGAAGTTGAAATGGGAATCCACTCAATCGTTGCCTGAAATTATGTTATCAGCAAGCATTCAGCTTAGTTTAGTTAAATTCCACTTTAGTAGTTAAATGTTGTAACTAAATTGGACTGTATGAAACTTTTCGAACTTTTTGTACCTCAGTTGGTTGGTTATTAATGTGAGGTCCAATCTAGCTTTTATATTTAGAGTGTTAAAGTTAGTTTCATGTGTGTTAAGAGTAGGATCATAAGTAGTAATAGATTAGATTCGATCATTTGAATTGAATTCATCATATAGCTGACAATCCTTCTAGCTAATCATGGTTTCTCATAGTAGTGTATGTTAATTCATGGCTTAATAACTTTATGCGAATAATTGTCTCTAAGTCTAATTGACTATATGCACTCTTGGCATGTTTCAAAAACAAAAATGATAGGTTTATTTCACTTATTCGACTCTAGATTCAATCTGCAAATATGTTTTATAATAAATAATGGTTTCAATCAATGAGTTGTTAAAAATTTTCAGAACAAGTATGTTCGACTCCCAAATTGCACATGAGTGGCATATGTATGAAAACTTGGTTTAATTTCATAATTAAGCTCGTGTGTGTGGTTAAATTGAGTAGCCCTTTGGTTAAATAGAGCCTGGGCTTGCTTCCGTCATGACGAGGCCCATGTGCACGCAATGTTTCTTTGAACAAGTGGGGTATTTGCAGTCATATCTGTTTTTTGTGTCACATTTTAATTTGTGTTTGTTTTGTCTTTTTCTTTACAAGCATACCCGCTTTTTCAACACACTTAAGCTGTTAGGCCGAAGTGTTCCTCCTTAACTGGCTAGTTCACTTTGGCCTAGCGGCTGAAGTGCTTTAGTTGTTTATTAAAAAATTCGGCTGTTAGGCTTAAGTTGTCCAGTTATAAAATAAACACTTAGGCTGTTAGGCTTAAGTTTTCCAGTTATAAAATAAATACTTAGGCTGTTAGGCTTAAGTTGTCCAGTTATAAAATAAACACTTAGGCTGCTAGGCTTAAGTTGTCCAGTTATAAAATAAACACTTAGGCTGTTAGGCTTACGTTGTCCAGTTATAAAATAAACACTTAGGTCATTTCCAACTTAAGTTGTCCAGTTATAAAATAAATACTTAGGTTGTTTCCAGCTTAAGCTGTCCAGTTATAAAATAAACACTTAGGCCATTTTCAGCTTGAGTTGTCCAGTTATAAAATAAACACTTCAGCCCCGTGGGCTGAAGTTATATGAGAAAATGGGTACGGATGCAAACAAAAAGATAAAGCGGTTATATGTTAAAAGGGGGCGCCCAATTGGGTGCCCCGTGAAATTTTTACGAACAAGTGGTGTTGAACCTGTTTAGGGCCTGTTTTAAGGCCCAAAATGCTGAGGCTTCCTTGAAGTTGCTTTGTTTAGATTTGACACTTATTTAAATGGGATTTTTACATATCTATATCATATGGCAAACCTTATTACCATAATTGTATATGGTTTGGTATTTACCCGCATATACCATGTTTTGTTTACAAAAATTGTAGCAAACCAAAAATAGCTGAATTCTATCCTAAAATAGCGCCACTTTTGTAGCTATCAGAATTGATGTGATTCTGTCACAATTAAATTCGAGTTTGAAAATGGAACAAAATCATAAACCAGCGTGATTCTCTCATTTTGTTACAGAAATATATCTCTCATCTATAACTCAAAAAACACGAGAATCTCCAGCAATCAAATTGTAGAACTTCCAAATTGTTGAATACAGTTCTTCTACATCAGTACAGAAATTCTAGAATCTAAATATTTTCTTCGTCTACATCAGTACACAAATTGTCGAATTTAAATCTGTTCTTAGTCGAAATCAGTACAAAAATTCTCTAATTGTTGAATACAGCTCTTCGTTGAAATCAGTACAAAAATTGTCATATTGTCGAATACAGCTGTTCGGCGTCATCAATACAAAAATTGACGAATCTAAATCTGTTCTTTGTTTGTTTTTCTATCAACTACACAAAATTATGTCAAAAATCCCAATAATGCTGAAATCGAATGGTTATTGGGGATAACTATGGCAGATTCCGAGATTTTGAAGTTGATGCCATTTTGGTAGATGATAATGCAAGCTACGGAATTCTCCAATCTACAATTGCAGAACAATTATCGATTGATACATAGGATAAAATTGTAGAAATAAAATACATTGTGAATGATAATTGTCCTCCATTAGGAATGATATGGGTGTTCGTGTATATATGGAAACGAAAAAAGAGAATAAAAACTTAGGTTCGTATCCCTTATGTATTAGCGTAAAATATTTCAATATGGAATTGGCTATCACCAATGAAAGCATCAGTACATGTATGTTTTATTCGACAATCCTGAGAGTTTTTGTGTTACCTACTAATCTATGATTCAACGACATGTATCTACAATTAAACTATGATGATGATATAGTACTGGAAATGACACATCGATGTTGCTTTCAAATTTACCTACATAGTTACTACATTTGTGAATTTGTTGCCTGCAGGTTCTTCAGGATCACTAAGGTTAGTAGAAATCCATCCTCACCAGCTATAGAGGAATATCAAAGTGAAATAATAATTGAATTTACGCAAACATGTATTGAAGAAGGACAAGTGTACCAGGACAAGAAAACAATAGTTGTTGCAATGAAGAATTATGCAGTTATGCACAAGTTTCAGTTCAGAGTGAAAAGATCAAGTAATAGAAGGTATATAGTTATTTATGGATTTGAAAAATTACTATATTATTGAAGATAGGTTTGCGCATGTAATTGTAGTTAAATTGTAGTCAATTTATAGTTAGTTGTAATGTTTACTAAATATGTCTGATTATTGTATTTTTTTAGCTACTGGCTTATATGTGTAGCTGAAAACTGTAAATGGCATTTCAAGGCAACGTCAATTCATGATTCTTCATTTTTCAAGATAAGAAGTTTTAGCCGACAACACACATGCTGCCGAATGGACGAAACATTCATATAGCGCAAATGTACTGCAACAGTAGTTGGTAGCATTATCGTTCCAAAGTATTGTGATCCTAAGTCTGTTTACATGCCAAAGGACATACAAACTGACATGTTATCCGAACATGGAGTGAACCTAAGCTACATGCAAGCATGGAGAGCAAAGGAAAAAACATTACAGTTTTTGAGAGGGAATCCGTCTGACTCGTATAATAGATTACCAAAATATTTTTATATTCTTGAGAAGAATTATCTCGGTTCTGTTGTTAAATTGAAGAATGCGGTAGATGGTTGCTTCTTGTACGCATTTGTTGCTCTTTGTACATCAATAAATGGTTGGCAACATTGTAGGCAGGTAGTAATGGTTGATGGGACATTCTTAAAATCAGCATATAGGGGTATTATGCTGACAGCAAGCACCATGGATGCAGCAGGTACTAGATGCAATAATTTTGTAGTTATTTTGTAGACAGTTTAAACAATGTAGGTAAATTGTAGTTATATTGTTGTTAGTTAGTATTTATATAATTCAATGTAGTTAAATTGCCTAAATTTTCAATACATATTTGTATTTAATAGTTAATCTTATTTTATGTCTACAAATTGTAGGTTCTATTTTGCCCTTGGCATATGTTGTTGTTGATTCTGAAAACAACGCGTCTTGGAAGTGGTTCCTTGAACAATTCAAGGAGGCATATGGTGAAAGACCTTCAATGTGTGTTGTCTCAGATAGGCATAGAGCATATCGAAGGTAACATCAGTTGTCTATCCTGGAATGGCACACTACTTTTGCATGTGGCATATATGGAGAAATATAAGGTCAAAATTCAAGAAGGCACATCTACAATTACATGAATTGTACTTTGATACAGCACGGTCATATACTCTGGATGAATTCAATGAAAGAATGATGAAGATTGAAGAGGTAGATCCATGTGTATCGTCTTACCTACATGATATTGGCTATCATAGATGGTCAAGAGTACATGTAACGGTGAATAGAACTTTTACTATGACGTCAAACATTGCCGAGTCGTTAAACGCTGTGACAAAAGAGGCAAGAGAGCTGCCAATATTTGATCTATTTGAGTATATGAGGACTATTCTAGAACGTTGGACAAACGAAAAGTTATTGAAGGCAAAGGGTACTTTCACATTACTTGGTCACAAATTCAACAAAGAATTGGAAAATAACAATACATTATCCCAGAAACTAAAGGTAATATATTGTTGTTTGGTGCAGGAGAAAAAACAAAAATAGTAGTAGCTGCAGTGTTTCCAGTTTGTAGTTAAAATGTAATCAAATTGTGGGTAAATGTAGTTATCATTTATATGTAGTTTATTTGTAGTTAACTGGTTGTTGCTAATCTAGTTAACTGATTGATGTATTATTATTTCGGTTTGGTCTTGAATTGTAGGTGAGAGCTTCAACAGATCATATACATATTGTGTTAGATGGTGTGAAGCGGTACATTGTATGTCTAGAAAATAAAAAATGTAGCTGTGGACAATTCTATCTTGATGAATTTCCATGTGCCCATGCTTTGGCAGCATTAAGGCATAGGAATGAAAGGCCTGACAACTATTGCTCTCCGTATTACACAAGGAAGAGCCTTCTTCTTACCTATGGAATGCCAGTAAATCCTCTTCTTGATATAGCCAAATGGGATGTTCCACAACATATTTTGGATAAGGTAGTAAAGCCACCGGCAGGAGATAAAAGGCAGCCAGGTAGACCTCACAAGGAAAGATATAAACCATTTGATGAAATAAACTCAAAGAAGTACAAGGTGTCATGTGGCAATTGTGGAGGTGAAGGGCATAACAAAAGAACTTGCAAGAATGCGCCGAAAAAGAAATGAATATCATGTAGCTAGAATAGTTATTCAAAATAAATGTTAGTGAGCTCAAATTATCGGAATTTATTGTGTAATTGTTCTACGTTTTGACGATAATTAAGAAGTATAACCATATATTTGAGTGTCTGCACTATTTACATTTTTTATGTATTCCGTCAAGCATCAATTTTTTTCATTTTTTATTGAATAATTAAACTTTTGTAAAAGCTATATGGAAAACGTCTGATGTTAATAAAGAAAACAAAGAATGTAAACTGTTGCCAGATTGTAGTTAAAATGTAGAGTAATTGTGGTCTAAATGTAGTACCGGGAATCACCTAATGGGAATTTGTAGTTACAATGTAGTTTTTTGTAGTTTAATTGTAGATAAATTTATTTGTTTCTGAAAATAATTGTTGATAAGGGATGGCTAAATTATTTATCTAAGACCTATATACATTTCATCTTTATGCTGTGTAAGAACTGACAGTTATATAAATATATTAAATTGCAACTGACGGTATTATATAAAAATAACTCAAACATTAAAGTGAAATTATAAGACAAAGCTGTTACTGCAAAAATGCTATCAGATAACTCGAATACTCGAGTATAACGTAACCAAGAAAAATTGTTGATTGCAACCAAAATGACTGAATTCATACATTGTTTTCCAATTCAACTACCAAATAGGAACAAAATAGTCTACTTCTTCTTTGGTTGAACTTTAGTCCTCTCATTCTTTGCCGCTGCACCCTTCCTCCTTGCAAGTCTGCCAGTAACCTCACTTTCACTGATTGAACCATCTGTTAGCTTCTTTGTGGCGTAGTCCTACAATAGAGCTCCATAGCGTCTACGGTGTTGGTCAATATCAGTAAGATCTTCCTTTGGGATAGACAAATCACCATTGATAATATACTCCGCAAAGGCATCCACAAATACACCACAATCCCTGCAGAAGATGAGAATTTTTCATCATATAACAAACTATAAAAAAAAATTAAACATATAGAATGGAGATTAGTTTTTTACAGTGAGCCTTCCTTTTGTTGTGGAATCTCAGCAACCATCCATTATATGTCGAGAGGGTCTGTAATTGGTTTCTCTATGTATGACTTTGTAGTCTTGAAATCAATGTCTTTGCGTTTACTATAGAAACCAGTGCATGACAAATAAAGAGGAATAATGACTGAAAATTTCTCAACCAATGTCTGAACTGTTTTATTACACTTTGCTCTCACCAATGAATCATAAACATAAAGTTGCCGGTCCTTTATGTCAAAAACTAGCAACAACCAATGAAAGTTCTCCACAAGGTTAACAGGCATGAGCAAATAGTCAATAAGATCCCATGCTACATTAGCAAGAATTCTTTAGCCCATAATATATTCTCCAATATCATCCTCGGCTTTAACAACAGAATTCCTTTGATCCAGTGGAGAACTAGTGAACTTCTCATAGATTCTTTCAATCTTTCTCTTGAACAAGCAATCGGTTGTTGTAACCTAGTTTGGATGTTGGGGCCATATTTTTCCTTTTTTCTCAGATAGTACATAATAGCATCAATGTGCTGGCAAAGTAAAAGTACAATATACAATAAGTTGTAGTGTGGCCAATCACATCTACAAAATAACTACATATTAACTACAAATAGAAATTATTAGAAAATCTAACAGCTTGCTTCACTTTAACAACACCATAACTACAGATATATAACAGTTAGCCCAAGCACATCACAAAATGTAATTTGATTGCATTTAGAATGAAAGATATGTAAAAAAAGTACTATATCTACAATTGACCAATCATAATTACATAAGAACTGCATATTAACTACATTTTGCACACTGCCGGCATAAGGTTAAAAAAAGCATAATTTTTATGTAATTGAATAAATATAGTAACATATCTATGATGTGTACAATATAACTACATTTAAACATCATAGTTAAAGACAAAACTACAATTAGAAACTATTTACTTACTTACTTGTCCGGGGTGAGCAAGGGCATAGAACCAGTCCTTCTTATAATCTTCTCACAACCAAGTCCAACCAAGGATTGATTTGGTTATCCTTATTTGAAAAGAAATCTTTCCTCCTTAATAATAAGAGAATGAATCAAATACAAAAAAATTTAAAAAAGATTTACAACTTCAAAGATTAAAAAGGGTGAATAGACAGTGTAAATATAAGCACCATACCTTCAAGATATTTTGTCAGTGCGATGGTATAACCAGGTTGTGAACCTGTCTATCAATTCAGGATCTACATCTTCACCTATGACACTTGTGAAAGGGTGCTTTAGGTAAAAATATTTTGGCCCAACAGAGGTGCTACCTTCGGTACTATACAGGGGAGTGAATGGTGATCGTGCATGTTTGCCTGGTAACCTTGTTCTTCCTTGATGAACGGGGGTTGAATCAACTTGCATGGGTTCGCCATACATGACCAACTGTGATAGTTTTCCGGCAGCTCAAAATCATCCAATGTCACACCTTTGTTTACAATACCTTCAGGCACAACTTCAGTCTCCTCTTTTTTATCAAGGCATTCCTGGACAACTTCAGTCACTGTTACACCATGAATTGGTGACTGTTGAATGTTATCTTCAACATTTGTTACATAAAAAATGACATATTTAACAGCATTATACCAGTGTATAATCAACTATTTTATATTAGAAACTACATTATTAAACAAAACCTTCTTTTGCTACCTCAGCTGCTTCTTGGAAGTCAACATACAAGTCAACTTGTGGTTGAACATGTTGTGGAGAAGTGGGAGCTGAAACACATAGTGAAAAAGTGATTAGCAAATCTTGAAGTTTGTAGATATGTATGCAGGAATTATTTAGATACCTGTATTACTTGTGCTTGCATGGAATTGTTCACCAACAATGAACTGAAAATGATTGTTTTTGTCTCCTTGATTTTGGTCATTATATTTTGTTGAACTACCAACAAACTATATTTTTTGGGGAATATTTGAGAATGTTTCTTTGTCATAAGTATTATATGGTCTTAGCATAAATTATATGTAAATTCTTACCTTTGACTCATCCAATTCATTCATCCTGTTTACAGCATTCATTACATTGTTCAAAGCTTGATCTATGAACTCTCGAAGGCTTGAGATTTCATCAAAAACATCCTTCTTAAACTGATCTAACTTGACATCAACCTAAAAATTAATTATGTGTAATTAGTTGGTAAGCATATTCTATTAGTTACACCTAAATAAAAAGAAACTACAATACCTGCTCAAGCCTCTTTTCAAAATTGCTGATCTTGCTACTGACAGATTCCATGGCATTTTGAGAAGTAGTTTCTTTGGGTTCAACTGTCGGAGAAGCAGCAGTTGGTACATTTGATGGTAGAGAGACCTCTTCATCTTCATATTTAATCTTCTCTGGGAGATTAAGCATTCCAAGCTCTTCTCCAGATTCAACCATGTTTGAGAACTGAATGATGGAAGTGACAGTTAATTCAATTGAAAAGAAAAATGTAGATGTAATGCAGTTACTATAACTGTAATTGTAGAATCATACAAAGGTTAAAAAAACCTTGAGCCACTCAGGCTTGATGATCTTGTCTTCGATTACAGTTAACCAAACCTGTCCCTTAGCTGACCATCTTAAAATACGAGGAATCGATTCAGAACACCGTGTAGCAAGCTCGGTGCTGACGGAAGAGCAACACTCGTATAGCCACACTTGTAAGGCTAATGAGCATCCACGTATAAAATAAGAATGTACATTGGGATTAAGACGATGTCGGATAGATTCAATAACCTGCTTGAAGGATTTTGTACCCCATGGGTACGACTCAAAATTACCAGACTTGATAAGAAAGAACATAAACTTGTCTATCAAAGTAACATTGTCCTTATCAGAAGGACAAACAAAGAATTCCAACATATAAAGGACGCACAACTGTACCGCATCCACATCGTTTGTCCATGATTTCTTAGTCACTACATTTTTTAGAAGCCATTTCTCAACCCTTTATTTGTTAGGGAAATATGTATTCATTAAAGGGATAACATAGTTCGAATTGTAACCATAGTCTGAGAAACTATTGACACAATTAAAACCAGTAATCAAACAAAATTCTCTCAAAGAAAAAATCAATTTTTGACCATTTAAAAGAACAGAAAAGTATGCGTCAGTAGACTTTGACAACTCATACTTCATTAGAAGATGAATGGGCTGGTTTTCATACATATTGGGGGCAGATCTAATAAATAACCAAAACACGTTTTCTTGAAAACACGTAATTGGTTTGGGGATAGTAAAGCCTTTATCTGGCTGGGTATTGTAGGATCACACAAGCTGTGAAATCGGAGCACACAATCAACACTTTGTTGAGCAAAGTAAGGTCCATTTTGAAAAAAAAGTATATTAACTGTGGTTAGAAGGATGTTATAGATTTCAGCATTACAAGATAGAATTTAACATATCATACCTACAATTTTAATCAACAGACTACATTTAAACTACAATCTAACTACATTTATAAAATGTATAAAAGGCATGCTCCAATTAAACTACAAAATTGAGCCAAATAATCTACAAAATTAGGACCAGAACAAATCTTACAAAAATACACTTGAACAGACAAATAAGCACAAAATAACAGTTAAATGTAAAAGTTACTTAATATAACCTTGAAAAAAATATAGTATAATTTTATTGAGCATGAAGTTAAATGTAGCAGCTATACAAGTTGCAATACAAAAGTCATAGATACAATTTTACGTAGCAAACTACAAATCAACTACAATCTAATTACATTTATACATTGTCTTTTAATCACAGTTCCAAATAACCCTATAAAATTACAACAAATAATCTACAAAATTGAGACAATATCACATTTTGCCAAAAAATACTTCAACACCAAAAAAAACACTTACAGAATATCTTTTGGCAAAAAAAATTAAACAACAAAATATTGAGGACAAATAAATATTGTTTACCTTTAATGAAATTTTTTGAGGAACCAATTTTGTAGATTTTTTTTAGGGTTTCTTCTTTTTTTGTTTTGACGGTGAAGGAGACACCTTTTGTTTTTTCGGAGTTTGAAGTTTGGGTGAATATTCTACAAAATCATCATCATCTACCATCAAGTCTTTCCCCTTGCGCTTAAGTTGTTTGTCGACTTCTTTTTCTACTCCGCTAGCATCAACATAGTGCAAATACTTGCTTCGCATTTCAGCACGGATTTATCTTGGAGATGCACGACCTCTATTTTTTTCACTTGCATAGAAAGATTGTGGATTTTTGGGTGGTGATTTAGGTATTAAAACACCCAAATCAAAAGACGGAATATCGGATAATACATCTTTCGATTGTTGTTTTTTTGAAGTATTTGCTTTTTTCATCATTTCTGAGTTGAATACAAATTTGGAATGAGGTTTGAAACTGTGGGGGATTCAACAGAAATTCTCGAACTGAAAGTTTAGGGATGTGCGATAATGGTGGAAAACACAATTTCAAACAGAGGTGTGTAAAAATCGTGGGGGAGGTAATTAAAACAGGGGAGGTAAATCGTGGATTTTGATAGACAGAGAGATAAACGTGTGGAGATATGTAAAAATCTGAGAAGATACGATTCCAAAAATAATGCCTACAATTAATGAGGCTATAATTAAAGACTTAAATTGAATTGTGGTACATAAATTGAAAGATGGTATGCTTAAATGTAATAAACACAAACCTTAAACATGGGAGGTAATAAGGTTTGCTATATGGTATATATAGTTAAAAATACCTTGACATGTTAATTAATTAGGGCTTTTTTTAGTATTATTAGAGACAATACATGGTAGAAAAATCGTAGTCTCTTAGGTTGGCCTTAAAATAAATAAGGTGCGCCGCGCCAAATAAAATCACAAACTGCGTGGCCCTTTTACATACTTCTTTAAAAATATTTTAGTCATTGGGACGTGCCATTTAGCAAAATTCATGGCTCCCGCAAAGTTAATAATACGCTAGTTGCTTTAGGCCCGACATTTAATAATAGTACCTTCTTAAATTTGGGTGCACATTTATGTGACCCAAATCCAAATCCTAACGAAGTTGAAATATGTCAAGAACCACGGGTATATTTATGTGACGTGGTTCGAGACGTGTTTTCACGATGTTGCAATTCCCTTTAAAAAATAATAATAAAAGCAGTTCAAAGTTAAAAAGCATATAAGTTGAAACATGTTTTAAAATCATATATTTTAAGCCAAATATAGCAGTTGAGCGACTGTACTAGAACCACGGAATCCGGGAATGCCTAACACCTTCTCCCGAGTTTACAGAATTCCTTACTCGGATTTTTGGATCGCGGACTGTTAAACAAAGTCAATAATTTCCTCGATTTGGGATCCAACCTGTGACTTGAGACTCCATTAATATCTCAAGTGGCAACTCTAATTTTTAAATAAACAATTCTCGTTTCGATTGTTCTTTAATTAAAAAAATTCATTTACACTCTTACGGAAGGTAAAAAGGAGGTGTGACAAAAACCATCTACTTTTTGACACACTCGGAACTTGAAATTTATCGGCTTTACGTTAAGACATAAAAATCTGAAATCCTCCTTCGATAAATTTCTTTTGTTTCCTTCTCATTCTACTTGATAAGACAAGTAATTTCTACTTTCTAATTCCATTTCTCAAAATGTTTAAACAGCCTTACTTTCAAGGTAAACACATATGAAATGCACTTCATAAAGTTCTCGCTTCCTAGCTCTTTCTACTTCAAGATTATTCTGTATGGTTTTATCTTCTTTATTTTTTTGACCTTTTCCACTAAATTATATATGTGAAGTAATTGCTAGCACAATTAATTGCGAAGATACATTAATATATTTCTTCTTTTAGAAGTTTTCGCTAGTGAATTTTTAATATCATTTTACTAGATCAACAATCTTTATCTCATACTCTCGTCAGCCGACGAATAAACAAATATTTCAACTTGGAAAAAAACAGTAACGATACATGCTTTTCCTTTTGGTTGTTGCACTTCAACATGCAGATGAGATTATATATGTATGTTGAAGGTTGTTGACATCTTTCAATGGGATGTATTCTCTTTCTCTCAAAAAAGCAGTAGCAAAACCTGAAGATAAAAATAAAAATGTTATGAAATAATATAAAAGACAAGAACAATAACTCAAGAACAAGAGCAAATAGAGAGAAGAGTAGAGAGAATTCTTCTTATTGATATCTAGAGAATGTTAGGAGTGATTTACAATGGTAGAGAGCACCTCTATTTATAGGGAGGAGGATGATTTATCTACCAAGAATAGAACTCTAGAATCTCTCTAATTAAAGACATTCACCTTAAATAGAAGTGTATTTATAACACTCCCCCTTGAATGTCTATTCAATGATGTGCCTCGTTAAAACCTTAAAACAAAACCCAATGGGAAAAATTAAAGTAAGGAAAAAGAGTACACATGTTTGAATATGCGCCTATTGGTTGCCTCGTTAAAAACCTCGCAAGGAAAACCCGGTGGGACAAAACCTTGTAAGGGAAAAAGAGTGCAACGCGCATTAAACTCCCCCTGATAAGAACATCAATTTATGTCCTTAAGTCTTCGCATCCCGATCTTGTGAACTAGCTTCTTGAAGGTTGACTTTGGTAGAGATTTTGTGAACAAATCAGCCATATTGTCGCTTGAACGTATCTGTTGAACATTGATATCACCATTCTTTTGAAGATCATGTGTGAAGAATAACTTTGGTGAAATATGCTTCGTTCTATCTCCTTTTATGAATCCTCCCTTCAATTGAGCTATACATGCTGCATTGTCTTCATACAAAGTTGTGGGTAGTTTATCACACTTCAAACCACATTTGTCTTGGATATGATGTATTATCGACCTTAACCACACACACTCCCGACTTGCTTCATGAATAGCAATTATCTCGGCATGATTAGATGAAGTAGCCACAATTGATTGCTTAGTCGATCGCCAAGATATGGCGGTTTCTCCACAGGTAAACACATAACCCTTTTGAGATCGAGCCTTGTGTGGGTCGGACAAATATCCAGCATCAGCATAACCAACAAGATCCGGGCTGCAATTCTTGCCATAAAATAAGCCCATATCGGTAGTTCCCTTTAGGTACCGCAATATGTGTTTGATCCCATTCCAATGTCTCCTCGTAGGAGCCGAGCTAAATCTTGCTAAGACATTAACTGAAAAAGATATGTCAGGTCTTGTAGTATTTGCAAGATACATTAGTGCGCCAATTGCGCTAAGATATGGTACTTCAGGACCAAGTAGCTCTTCATTCCTTTCTTGTGGTCGGAATGGATCTTTGTTCACATCAAGTGATCGAACAACCATCGGTGTACTTAAAGGATGTGCTTCATCCATGTAAAACCGTTTCAGTACCTTTTCTGTATAGGTAGATTGATGAACAAAAATTCTGTTTGCCAAATATTCAATTTGCAAACCAAGACATAGTTTAGTCTTTCCGAGATCTTTCATCTCGAATTCATCCTTTAGATAATCAATTGCCTTTTGGAGTTCTTTAGGGGTTCCAATAAGGTTTATGTCATCAACATATACGGCAAGTACAACAAATTCCGATGTTGTTTTCTTTATAAAAACACACGGGCAAATGGCGTCATTTATATAGCCTTCTTTTAACAAGTACTCACTAAGACGATTATACCACATTCGTCCAGATTGCTTTAGACCATACAAGGATCTTTGCAATTTAATTGAGAACATTTCCCGAGATTTTGAGTTGTGCGCATTTGGCACCTTGAGTCCATCGGGAATTTTCATGTATATCTCATTATCAAGTGAGCCATAAAGATAGGCAGTAACTACATCCATTAAGTGCATGTCAAGCTTTTCATGGACAGCAAAACTTATGAGATAACGAAAGGTTATCGCATCCATTACAGGCGAATATGTCTCTTCATAATCGACACCAGGCCGTTGAGAAAAACCTTGTGCAACAAGGCGTGCCTTATATCTTTGTACCTCGTTTTTCTCATTTCTTTTGCGTACAAAGACCCATTTATAGCCGACAGGCTTAACACCATTAGGTGTTTCAACTATAGGGCCAAAAACTTCACGTTTTGCCAGCGAATTCAATTCTGATTGAATTGCTTCTTGCCACTTTGGCCAATCATGTCTTTTTCGATATTCTTCAACAGATTGAGGTTCGAGATCCTCACATTCTTGCATAATGCTAGATGCTACATTATAAGCAAAGGCATTATCCACCACAATATCCACTCGATTAATATTTGCCTCAATATTAATTGGATTTAGGGATAGTTCCGTATTTTCCAGAGTCTCGGGCTCAATGGATTCTTTATGAATCTCAGAATTTGTTAAATCATGAGATTCTTTCGTGGTGTCATTTTGATCGTTCTTTTTCCTCTTTCTAGGATTTCGATCTTTGGAACCTAATGGTCTGCCACGCTTCAGGCGTGCATTCGACTCATTGGATATGACACTAGATGATTGTCCAACAGGGACATCAATACGGATTGGAACATTTTCCGTGGGAATGTGGGATTTCGTTATCCTTTTCAAGTCCGTAAATGCGTCAGGCATTTGATTTGCTATTCTTTGCAAATGGATAATCTTTTGTACCTCTCTTTCACAAATAGAGGTATGTGGATCAAGATGAGATAATGATGCATTTTTCCACAAAATTTCCCGTTTGGTTTCACCAACTTCTCCCCCTAATTTTGGGAAAAGTGTCTCATCAAATCGACAGTTTGCAAATCATGCAGTAAACAAGTCGCCTGTCAATGTTTCAAGGTAGCGAATGATGGAGGGCGATTCAAACCCAACATATATTCCTAACCTTCTTTGCGGACCCATTTTGGTGCGGGATGGCGGTGCTATAGGCACATATACTGCGCATCCAAAAATTGTTAAATGGGATATATTGGGTTCATGACCCAAAATCAATTGCAACGGGGAATACTTGTGGTAATTCGTCGGTCTGAGACGAATTAGCATTGCTGCATGTAAGATGGCGTGACCCCATACCGAAGTGGGCAGCCTCGTTCTCATAAGTAATGGCCTTGCAATCAACTGCAGGCGTTTAATTAACGATTCTGCAAGACCGTTTTGAGTGTGAACATGAGCTACAGAATGTTCAACTTTTATCCCGATTGATAAGCAATAATCATTAAATGCTTGGGATGTAAACTCAGCAGCATTATCCAGTCTAATGGACTTGATTGGATTATCTGGAAATTGTGCTCGTAGTCGAATTATTTGTGCCATTAATTTCGCAAACGCAAGGTTGCGTGATGACAACAGGCACACATGAGACCATCTACAGGATGCGTCTATCAAGACCATGAAATACCTAAACGACCCACTAGATGGGTGAATAGGTCCAAAAATGTCCCCTTGTATACGTTCCAGAAACGTGGGTGACTCAGTCCCAACCTTTGTTGGTGATGGCCTGATAATCAGCTTGCCTTGATAACACGAAGTGCAAGGATATTCATTATTCGAAAGAATTTTGAAATTCTTTAACGGATGCCCATATGAGCTTTCTATAATCCGTCTCATCATGACCGATCCTGGGTGTCCCAATCGATCATGCCAAAGTACAAAGGTATTGGAATCAGTAACCCTTTGGTTTACTGTTGAATGTGCCTCAATTGCACTAATTCTTGTCCAATACAGGCCACAAGATAAAGACGGGAATTTCTCAATAACCCTCTTTTGGCCGGAGACATTCTTTGTGATGACGAGATATTCAATATTATCTTCATCCATTGTCTCAATATGATAGCCATTCCGGCGTACATCTTTAAAACTCAACAAGTTTCTCTTAGACTTGGAGGAGAACATTGCATTCTCTATGATTAACGTCGTGCCTTTGGGCAGAGTTACAATTGCTCTTCCGGAGCCTTCAATCAATTTACTACTTCCAGATATTGTAGTAACGTTTTCCTTACACATATTTAGTTGAGAGAAATACTTCCTTTCTTTGAGTATTGTATGTGTAGTACATGAATCAACTAGGCAAACACTTTTACAGTTGGACGTTGATCCAAGTTCGCTTTGTGAGATATCCATATTTGCTATCCCATAGTTTGACATACAAAAGAGATACACGAACATAAGAATAAACAAGTTCAATTCGTTTGTGTCACATAATATTTTCAAAATCTGCTGCTAACAGTTGACTAACAAAATCAGATATGTTATCCATTACTTTGCAGTTTGAAAATTCCAGTTTAAACGTTTTCTTCAAACAATCGATTGTTAAACACAAACAATCGATTGTTGAACATTGACAATCGATTGTTAAACACACACAATCGATTATTTGCTATTTTGAAAAACTTCAGATCACACTGTCTTAAGACAATCGATTGTTATGCATAGACAATCGATTATTGGCTATTTTGAAAAATTCCAGAGCACACTGTTTTAAGACAATCGATTGTTAAGTATAGACAATCGATTGCTGGCTATTTTGAAAAATTTCAGAACACACTGTTTTAAGACAATCGATTGTTAAGTATAGACAATCGATTGTTGGCTATTTTGAAAAATTCCAGATTACACTGTCTTAACGACAATCGATTGTTAGACAAAGACAATCGATTGTGGATGATTTTTGAAAAATTCCAGATTACACTATCTCAACGACAATCGATTGTTAGACAAAGACAATCGATTGTTGATCAATTATTTTTCAGTTTTAATGCGAAAATAGTAGATAATCGACTAGTTTTTCAGGCTAGTCGATTAACATAACATGAATCTTATGAACATCCAAATTATCCAAAATGAAGGTGGCTCTGATACCAATTGTTAGGATTATGATTCCTACTAAAGACAATAACCTTCATATTGAACAATTCGGAATTAAACTACATGAGCGGAAGCTAACCTGAATCCATGTGTGGAAATTGTTGAACCTCCTTTGATGATTGTCTTTACGTCCTTATGAAGATTGCTCCTTTAACCTTTCTTCAAGAATGTCTTGAAGTTGTATGTCACCACAAGAATGCTTCACAAGACTTTAAACAATATGTGAATTTACTCACAACAATAATATGACAATGATCAAAATTGGTATATGGTTTTCCATAATTATTTGCGAGACAACAATGGTGTATTTTTGCTCTTGATTCAATGGGAGGAAGAAGAGTCTTGTCTTGCTATAATGTGGGAACCATAACCCCCACTTTATAACTTCAAGAGTTACAAAACTCAAGAGTCACAAGCATGTAACCATGGTTACATATATGTAACCTTAGTTAGCCCATCATTAACTAAGGTTACCCTTTTGGATATCTACACATTAGTCCTACACTTTATGTGACAATACATTGGCCCCCTTAACATAATGTCCATAAGACCACAAAATTAGGCCAAACCAAAAGATAGCACATAACATATAATTTATCCATATATTGTTCATATGTATGTAGATATAAGTCCATATATCTAGATATAAATCCATATATCTTACAATCTCCCACTTGGACGAGATAAATAAACATATGTACAAACCTTAGCATTATATGTTACAAAATAACCTTAGGAGCTCAAAAATTGCTATCATAATAAAATTGTCATGAACAATCCGGTCCATCAATCACACCAACATAGGAACTAAGTGCTCTTCGTTACTCATTCGTAACTAGAACCGACATAGATCACGTATATCAATATAACCAACGACATGGATCAAGTGTAGGTATGTAGCATGGAAATAACATAAAGTGTGGTCAATAGAATGTCTATTTCCAACTGGTTCTCTTTATTGAGATCAATCATAAACTGTAAGAGTACAAAACTTTAAAACTGAATATCTGCGCAGATATAACTGAATTACTGAATTTCTGAATATAATAGACAATACATTAATGTACAATACAAAACTCCCACTAAAATACATAATCCTTATCTGATTTGACACCCATACAAGCAATATGCTCATGAAATACTTTTGGTGTCAATCCCTTAGTGAGCGGATCTGCAAGCATGGAGTTTGTACTAATGTACTCAATGCACAATTGTCCATTTTGTACTCTTTCTTTAACAACCCAAAATTTGACGTCCATATGTTTTGCTTTCGTCAAACTATTGTTGTTATTAGCAAAAAGGCAAAATCGGAGTCGGTATACCCGATGATCTCAAGCTGGTCCGATCTCCGATATGTAAGCATGTAATCCTTTGTTCTCTGTAAGTACCTCATGACCCTTTTGGCTGCCAACCAATGGTCCATTTCCGGATTGCTAAGATATCTGCCTAACATCCCAACAAGGTATGCTATATCAGGTCGTGTACATACCTGAGCATATATCAGACCACCTACAGCCGAAGCATAAGGCGTCTTCTGCATTTTCGAAATTTCATAAGTATTATTTGGGCACTGTTTGAGACTAAATTTGTCTCCCTTAGCAACAGGGGTGTTACCTGATTTACAATCCTGCATGCCAAATCTTTTCAGAACCCTATCGATATAGCCCTTTTGTGACAGACCGAGAACACCTTTGGAGCGATCTCGTTGTATCTGAATTCCTAATACAAAAGAAGCTTCACCAAGATCTTTCATTTCAAATTTCTTTGAAAGAAATTTCTTAGTTTCATGCAATAATGCTATATCATTACAGGCAAGCAGTATGTCATCGACATATAAAACCAGAAAAATATACTTACTCCCACTGAACTTATGGTATATACAGTCATCAGCAGTATTCGGTTCAAAACCAAAAGATGTAATGACTGCATGAAACTTATAATACCATTAACGAGAAGCTTGCTTGAGCCCATAGATGGATTTCTTTAATTTTCAAACCTTCTTCTCTGATTCATCCGAAACAAAGTTTTCAGGTTGCACCATATAAATTGTTTCCTCAATGTCACCATTGAGAAACGCTGTCTTAACATCCATTTGATGAAGCTCAAGATCAAAATGTGCTACTAATGCCATTATAGTCCTGAAAGAGTCTTTCGATGAAACTGGAGAGAAAGTCTCTTTATAATCAATGCATTCCTTTTGAGTGTAGCCTTTTGCGACAAGACAAGCTTTATACTTAATAACATTGCCCCCTGAATCCCTTTTGGTTTTAAATATCCATTTACAACCAATAGGTTTAATACCTTCGGGCAATGTAACAAGCTCCCAAACGTCATTATCGCTCATAGACTTCATCTCATCATTCATGGCATCAATCCACTTTTGAGAGTTAGAACACTTAATGACTTGACGGAAGTTGATTGGATCATCTTCCTCAAGTCCAATATCACTTTCTTGTTCTTGGAGAAATACAACATAATCATCCGGAATTGCATTTCTCCTCTCTCTAGTGGATCTCCTTAATGGCATTTCAGTTTCTTGAGGTTGTTGATTTTGATTTTCATTAGTTATATCAGGGTCCTGATGGGGGAGATTTTCGAGATTGTCTTGAACCGGAGTTGTGTGATCCGTGTCAGGAATGTGATCAAGATCAACAACTTGAGGGAAAGACACATGTTCTTCCTCAAAGACAAAATCTCTAACAACTTTATCTCCCCACCCCCCAAATTCAATATCCTCAAAGAACCTAGCATTACCCGTCTCAAAAATAGTTCTAGAAGTGGGATCATAAAACTTAAAACCCCTGGATTTTTCAGAGTATCCAACAAAATAGCTACTAACCGTCTTAGCATCCAGTTTCTTTTCATTCGGCCTATAAGGCCTTGCCTTAGCTGGACAACCCCAAATGTGTAAATGCCGAATACTGGGTTTATGCCCAGTCCAAAGTTCATATGGGGTTTTGATTGTAGCTTTAATTGGAACTCTATTAAGAATATAAGCTGCGGTTTTAAATGCTTCGCCCCAGAGTGAGTCTGGCAAAGTAGTACGAGAAATCATACTTCTTACCATATCCTTAAGGGTCCGATTTCGTCTCTCAGCTACACCATTCATCGTAGGACTTCCTGGCATAGTATATTGAGGGACGATCTCACACTCATCTAGGAATTTAGGAAAAGGCCCTGGACGTTGTTCACCGGAACCATCATATCGACCATAGTATTCACCACCACGGTCAGATCTAACGGATTTAATTCTTTTGCTTAGTTGATTTTCAACTTCAACCTTAAATGATTTGAACACGTCTATGGATTGGGACTTTTCGTGAATAAGATATAGGTACCCATAACGAGAGTAATCGTCTATGAATGTGATAAAGTATTGTTGACCATTCCGACAAAGAGTAGGAAATGGCCCACAAATATTCGTATGTATCAATTCTAAGACGTCCGAAGCTCTCTTAGCACCTAATCTAGTCTTGTTTGTTTGTTTTCCCTTGATACACTCAATACAAATTTCCGAATTTGAGGAATCAAGAGAATCAAGAATTCCATCTGACACGAGTTTCTGAATTCTTTGAATGGATATGTGACCCAAACGTTTATGCCAGAGTGATATAGAATTCTCATTAGTTAATTTTCTTTTGGTACCACTTAAACTTATATGCAAAGTTTCTTTATTTGAAGTTATTGTATCAACCAAATATAAGCTATCAAATGTTGATAAAAGACCAGTACCAATAAGATTTGAATTCTGAAAGAGACTAACTTTATTATCACCAAAAGAACATGTATAACCGGATATGTCCAATTGGGGAACCGAAATTAAATTCCGTCTAAAAGACGGTACAATAAAAGTCTCATCCAAATCTAAATGAAAACCGGTCTTAAATAACAGCCTAAATTTGCCAATAGCCTCAACTGGCACCTTCTTGCCGTCACCCACATAGATGTATCTTTCACCATCATTTGGTTTTCGGCAGTTCAGGCAACCTTGCATAGATATACTTATGTGAGTAGTAGCAGCAGAATCTACCCACCAAGTATCCTTAGGTACCGAAATTAAATTAACTTCAGAACAAACAAGAGAAAGAAATGTACCTTTTTTCGCACGCCAGGCATGGTACTTGGTACAGTGTTTCTTCACATGATTAGTCCCCTTACAGAAAAAGCAACCTAATTCAGTAATTTCAACCTTAGGTTCCTTATGTTGCTTAATCTTGGGCTTTGCAACCGCAACTTCCTTACCTTTCCTCTTCTTAGTTTCCTTAGAAGAGGATGCCAAATGAGCACTTTCAGTCTTATCTAGCTTATCCTTTCCTCTTCTTGCACACAATGTGAAATGAGCTCATTTAGAGTCCATTTCTCCTTCAGGCAGTTATAACTAACCTTAAACTGATTAAAGTGTGCAGGAAGAGATATCAAAACAAAGTACACAAGCAGTTCCTCAGGTAAATCCAGCTTGAGTGACTTTAGTTTCGAAGCAAGATGAGACATTTCCATAATGTACTCCCTAATGTTTTCCTTGCCCTTATACCTCATGGAAACAAGTTTACTCAATAGTGTACTTGTTTCCGCCTTTTCGTTTTGCATAAAACGCTTTTCAAGGTTTTCAAGGAAAACTTTGGCATTAGCTTTATCATTCATAGTGCCCCTGAATGATTCTGGAATTGCACGTTTCATAATCATTAGACTCATGCGATTCGAGCGTTCCCACTTCTCCATCACCCTCCTTTCATCAGGAGAGGATGTATCCTCAAGAGGAGTAGGTTGCTCGGTCCGAAGTGCAAGGTCAAGATCCATGCAACCGAGAACGATCATGACATTCTCTTTCCATTCCTTAAAGTTAGTGCCGTTAAGCACAGGGATGCTATTGATGTTGGCAGATATCGTAGAAGCAGAAGAATTAACTGAAATAGAACAAAAGGATTACTGAATACATGCTTACAATTACTTGAACTTTAACTTTACTTTATAGATTCAAAATAGGCATATCCCATTACAAGATACCTAGCACAATATTGATTTTAGTCTTTGGACAGAAAAACAACTTGTAAGTGGTACTCTTGGTGTAGTGATCAAACATAGACAATAAACTCCTGTCAAATATCAAATCTTCCTTTGGGCCGATTTAATATTCACATGGAAAACCAAATAATTGTCTCATATTTATCACCACAAGCATGTTCGAATTCCTGCCAAATAACAACCTTCCTTTGGGCCGGTGTTAAACGCATGGAAGACTAACATCCACAGTCATCTTATATTTTAAGATTAATCAATCTACACAATAGAGGTTACTTTGGCAACATAATGCTTCAATTGACTAATTAAAATATTAGATGCTATAAACTTTAGTTTCTTAAGCCATATTATGAATCTTTAACTTAATATGTTACATGTTTTGACATGTAACACCTGAATATTATGTATACTTGAGAGGACAATTCCAAAAATTATGAGAATTGATGGACTTTAAAACAATTAATATTCAAAACTTAAATAATTTAATGTATAATACATTAAAAAAAACTTAAATATTTTAATTGAATAATAAATAATATGTCAATTAAAATCTAAAACTTAAAAGATTTGAAACGTTTTTAACCTTACTGGACAAAAATAATCGATTATCTGCTTGAGATAATCGATTATCTTTGGCATAAAAAAATAATTTCAGCTACTGGACCAAAATAATCGATTATCTAAACCAGATAATCGATTATTCTGGTTTTAAGAAAAAAATTTTAAGTTACTGGACCAGGATAATCGATTATCTGAAATAGATAATCGATTATCTGGTATACGAAAAATGTTTCAATCTCACTGGACCAGAATAATCGATTATCTGAAACAAATAATCGATTATTCTGGTGTTCCAAAAACTGCCAAAATTCTAAAACTTGAGAGATAATCGATTATCTAAGAAAAATAATCGATTATCTTTAGGCAGTGTCTAAAAAATAATCGATTAACTTCCAAGATAATCGATTATTTTTGGACACTGTTTTGCGAAAATTTTTCTGAATAAAACATGATTTTCAACAAGAATCTTTAAACAAGAAAACATGTTGTCTACCAACTAAAATCATGCTTTATACAATGTTTTAATACAAGTAAAGATAACATGGCATTAAAACATCAAATTGCATCAAAACATAACATTCATAATAACATGCTATTTCATGGTACTAGAATTTCATAAATAAAATTCTAACATTTTTTGAACATGAATCCTAACATAACATGAATTTTATGAACATCCAAATTATCCAAAATGAAGGTGGCTCTGATACCAATTGTTAGGATTATGATTCCTATTAAAGACAATAACCTTCATATTGAACAATTCGGAATTAAACTACATGAGCGGAAGCTAACCTGAATCCATGTGTGAAAATTGTTGAACCTCCTTTGATGATTGTCTTTAGGTCCTTATGAAGATTGCTCATTTAACCTTTCTTCAAGAATGTCTTGAAGTTGTATGTCACCACAAGAATGCTTCACAAGACTTTAAACAATATGTGAATTTACTCACAACAATAATATGACAATGATCAAAATTGGTATATGGTTTCCACAATTATTTGCAAGACAACAATTGTGTATTTTTGCTCTTGATTCAATGGGAGGAAGAAGAGTCTTGTCTTGCTATAATGTGGGAACCATAACCCCCACTTTATAACTTCAAGAGTTACAAAACTCAAGAGTCACAAGCATGTAACCATGGTTACATATATGTAACCTTAGTTAGCCCATCATTAACTAAGGTTACCCTTTTGGGTATCTACACATTAGTCCTACACTTTATATGACAATACATTGCCCCCTTTAACATAATGTCCATAAGACCACAAAATTAGGCCAAACCAAAAGATAGCACATAACATATAATTTATCCATATATTGTTCATATGTATGTAGATATAAGTCCATATATCTAGATATAAATCCATATATCTTACAAGGTTATCATATCAAACATGATATATGGAGACGTATATCTTATAGGTCAAGTTAGAAAATATGATAGTGTAAAAATTCTTTCTAGCGTCATTACAACAACAACAACAACAATCCAGTATAATCCCACTTAGTGGGGTTTGGGGAGGGTAGTATGTACGCAGACCTTACCCCTACATGGGGTAGAGAGGCTGTTTTCAAATAGACCCCCGGCATCCTTCCCTCCAAGAACTTCCCACCTTGCTCTTGGTCAGATTCGAACTCACAACCTCTCGGTTGGAAGTGAGGGTTGCTTACCATCAGAGCAACCCATCTTTTCAGCGTCATTATTGTACGGAATATAAACTCGTTTGGACTTTGCAGGATAATGAGAAGAAAAACATCTTAGCAGTTCAAACACTTCGAAACACAATTATGAGAGCAACCTTAATGGCAACCACATCAATCCTTTTATGTTCTGGCCTTGCAGCTGTGATAAGCAGCACTTATAGTGTCAAGAAACCATTAAACGATGCCATTTATGGAGCACACGGTGAATCCATGGTGGCACTAAAATATGTGACACTTCTACTCATTTTCCTATTCTCATTCATTTGTCACACTTTATCCATAAGGTTCATTAACCAAGTGAATTTCCTTATCAATTGCCCAGCAGACAATTTGGGAATAGTGAGTCCAGAATATATCTCAGAGTTACTGGAAAAGGGTTTTTTTCTTAACACTGTGGGCAATAGGTTGTTTTATGTTGCTTTGCCTCTCTTGCTTTGGATTTTTGGGCCTGTCTTAGCCTTCTTATGTTTTATTACTATGGTCCCTATGTTTTATAATCTTGACTTTGTGTTTTGTAACGCAAATGGTAAAATGGACTCTTGTGAGAATGGTAATGGTACTGAATTTGTACCTGTGTAAAGAAAGTGATACTCCTACTTGACTGAGACCATGTATTATCAATATGAATATTGTTGTAATTAATCAGTTTGATATAGTTTGAACTTCGTCCAATCTATATTAATTCTGCATTTGAGTTAGTACTATAAATATTTACTAAACAACAACCCACAACAATATTAGATCCAGTGAAATTTCGCAACTAGAATATGGGAAGGGCAATGTGTACGTAAACCTTAGCATTATCTTATAATAGTGGAGAAGCTGTTTGCGATAGATCATACACTCAAGAACTATAAATATTTACTACCTGTAATTATAATTAATGTTTGTTTGCTAAAAACTTCAAATTCAAGAATCAACTCTATTTTGGAGTTACTTTATGAATATTTCATTTATAGCGGCAACAACAACTATTCAGTATAGTCCCACAAAGTGCGGTCTGGGAGAGTAATATGCAGACAAGCTTTATCTCTATCCGAAAGGGCAGAGAGGCTGTTTCCAATCGACCCTCGGCTCAGGAAAAGAAAAGCAAAACAAAAGCAAAAACAAAAACAAATTAACATTAGTAACTCTAACAGAAATCACATAAATACTTATCTAAACATAAAAACATATACAGATATTTCATTGATAGCAGTCTTAACATTTTGTTCTGGAGAAATAACACTATCCTTTTTACCTTTTGATAGGAAAGAGAATGATGCTTAACCTTAACTAGAATTAGTACCCGCGCGATATGCGGACACAAAGTATGTTGTGATTCGGGTTAACTAAATTATGTGCAAATAACATTAAAATATAAACCTTTCAGATAAAAATTATTTATAATCGATAGATATTAATTAAGAAGCCGAACAAAAAATCATTTCTCAAATCTCACAGGATAGCTTTTTTTTAAAAAAAAATTTGTAATAACTCAACCCCTTGATTTTACTACTTGTATTTTATTTTACTATCAATATTTAAAAATGCTAAACATGTCATGTTCTGATCTGTTTTGTTTGAGCACATTAGATCTTATTATTTAAATAAAGTTCGTACTATCAATTTATTTTTCACATCGGATTCACATATATCTTCTTCAACACTTTTACACATTTTTTTCCTTTTGGTCGTTGCTTATAATTATTATATAATTTTTTACTTAATATTATTATACTGTCATATATTCTTTTATTAGCTTACCATCGACTTAACGTCTTTCTTATTACCCTTTTTAATAATCATCGATAAATATTTTTTTATTTTTAAAACATAATGTGTTTTTATGATTTTATCCTCTTACTTGGAACTCTTTTATCATTTAAATCTAGCAATAATATTTTAAAATACTATTCAAGTTATTTATTTTTAAATTAATTCAAATATGAGTTTCCTCCTACAATCTCTATTTTTGTCTTTATATACTCTTCCCTGCTATAAAATTTTAATTAGCTTTTTGTTTTCACATTTATATTTTACCTACGATTGAAATAATATCACATCTTCTCTACCTAATGCTTAAAAAATATAAAATTATAAATATAAGAGGCAATCTTAACTGATATTTATCATAAATAAAATTTGATCAAATCTAATTTCTTTTAATCCTTATTTGATTTGTCTAAATCTATTTAGATTATGTATGAAAAGTGCCAAGTGGCATTTTCTCAATACGCCATTTAGCTTAATGTCATGCTCTAAATACAAATTAATTCAATTTATTAATAATATTTTTAAATATTCTATTTACTATATTTTATTTTTTAAACTAATATTTTATATAAATATTATTGCATTATCTCTAACTTATTGTTATTATTTAATATTTAAAATTTTAATTATTAGACGCGATGTGACCGTATCCATGCTATGACCTTTTTATCATAATAGATATAAAAAAACAAAGCTTTCTCAATTCAAATTTAAATATGATTGATCCTTATTTTTTTCTTCATTACATTATCACGTGGCTAATTATTAGCTTGTTTTTTAATATCCACTTTTACCGTACGCATTTTAATATATACGGATAATAGTTAAAAATTATTTTAGTAGTAACTTTGACTCTATTGCTCATATTCTAAACTATGATTTTTCTTACCGTAATTTAATTTTTTTAAATCTCAAATTCAAATAAGTCTTATTCTTCTATTTATTAAATTGGAACGCATTTTCAAACAATTATCTTATGTTTTCAAACTTAAATTAACTGCACTGAATTTAGATATTAATGATAATCTTTTTTATTTCTTTGAAAACATTATATCTAATTGTTGTAATGTTATTTTCACTATCATTTTATTTCTCTATGTAATATTTCTAAAATATAAAAATTATAAAATATAAGAAAATGGATCATGTGATTAGTGAATAAATGGTAGGAATCCCTATTTTGAAAAGCTTTCAGAATATACTTACTGTAAATATAAGAGGCAATATTAATTGATATTGACCACAGCTAAAGCAATGTTATTAATTTGATTTTTTAAGCACTTAAGTTTAATTGAATGAAAATCCAATTAATTAATAAATGTACATGTAGACAGATTCCATAAAAATTCATCCAATGTACATGCAAACAAATTCCATAAAATAAGCTCCTTTCTTTTATGGTCCAAAGTTACCATTTCGAAATTTCAATGAAAAGATTTAAATTATCAATTAAAAATTTATGTATAGATTCTCATTAAATTTTTCTAAATTTTTTATCCTAAAAGTGCCAAGTGGCATTTTATCAATACGCCACTTGACTTAATGTCATAATTCACTACTTTCCTTTTAATATAATATAAAAAAATAGATAGACGAATTAAGGTTAAATATCTAAAATATATTATCGTCTTAAACCAAAAATAACTATACCGATGACTATATAAGCTAGAAAATTGAATTATAACTAATAAAACAAACGTAAAGCGACTCTGCGTCTAAGGTGATTTTCACAAATTCCTTCTTGTGATTTTGATTAATGCAATTGATTTTAAAAAAAGGTAATAAATCAAACAGAAGAAGTAAAAAAATCTAAAGATTTACTTAGATTGATCTGCTAATTAAAAACTGAATAATGCCATTTGTTGGGACCATTGCAAGGATCTTGAAGATGGAATAATGAAATTTTTGAAATTTGAACCGCACATGTTATGTTAATTGGCAGGACACGGATGGTCTATACCAAAAACTATCCATGTGCAATGCCATCAATTTTTGCACCGCATCTCCCTTTTCCTTTTGTCAAAGTTGATCTCAGTAATTTTTTGGTTTTTTTGTGGTTAAATTAAGTATTTTTTAAATTTTAAGAATAATTTAATTATTTTTTTATATTACCCTTAGAATAAATAGTATCGAAGTATGTGTTAGGAGTATTTATGTAAAGAGATAATAAAGGTTGTAAGCATTTATATTTTATTGGATTTAAATTCATAAAATAATTTCGACCATATTAATTTCAAGACATTTGTCCAAACAAATATTGTGGCTAGTAAATGGGGCTATTTATTAAAAGTCAATATATGTATTGGGTTAGTCCATTTAATTGGACTACAAATTAAATGATAAGCCCATTGTATTAGTCCAAGGTCCAAATGGCTATTAACTCATCTTAAAGCCCAGGCTCATGCAACGTGTCAAGTGATGTGGCAATCCAAATCAAAAGAACGAGCCAACAAAATCATGACATGCGTCAAGCGATGTGACAATTCAAGACAAGTTAATGAGCCAATGAAATCATGACATGTGTCAAGTAATGTGGCAATCCAAGCCAAATAAAATGAGCCAATTAAATCATGCCAGTTGTCAGGATGGTATTGGTTAGTTCAAACGAACCAATCAAATCGTAGAGCCACATCACTCCCTACAACTATAAATAGAGGTCTTCATAAAGCTAGAAGACACCAGAAGTGATAATAAGAAGCAAGCAGAGAGCTCCTGGATCAAATACCGCAGATTTATCTACAAGCTACAAGTTCAAGCACTCAAGCTACAAGTTCAAGTTCAAGTTCAAGTTCAAGATCAAGAACGAAGCCAAATCAAATACCCAGGTGTTCAAGATCAAATTACTTGTTCATGATCAAACACAAATTCAAGTTCAAGGAGGAGATTCAAGATCAAGCTTTACAAGTCCTTGAATCAAATCAAAGTCAAGCTCAAGATACTTTACATTCTTGAAGAATCAGAGGAATACTATAGAGATTGTAACACTTTCATTATTGAAATCAAATATTATATTTTTTACGCAATTTCCTAGTCCTGATTATTTATTTTTCTCGACGCGAAAATTTGTTGTTGCAAATTTCTGGCACGCCCAGTGGGACGATCTCTACCTCTCATCTCTTCAAATAACCAAATTTCAAGAACGCAGAAATGGCTCCTAAGAAGATCAACTTCAAACTCACTACTGCTAAGGCCACAGTTCCAAGTTTTCATGTGATGTGGAAAACTTGTTGGATGCTACTGTGGAAAGCGTAGGACCTGTCACTAGGAACACATCAAACTTGCTGGGACAAAAAGCATTTCAAATATCATCTGCATCCGTTCCTATATTTGATCTTCAATCCTCAGAGGGGTCAAGATCCTTTCCAACTGAATTTGAAAAAGGGGAGAACATTGCTGAAATTTTTGAAAAGACATTGGCTCTACTTAGCCCTTCTAGATCTAAGAACATCATCACATAGGGCAATGATGATGTCTTGATCACTGAATCTGCTCCAAGTGCTCCACGTGAGTTATTCCACTCAAAGTATGGTGTAAGAGAAAATCCATGCTTTGCTCCACCATCCATGAGGGTTATCCAAGCAATAGTGACTAATACCTCAACTTTTGAAGAACAACTCGCAAATTTAACAAAGGCAAATGAAGGGTTAACGCAGCATATGCAATATCAAGATAATCAAATTGTCAAGCTGACAGATAGAGTTGAAAGCATGATGGAGCGAGATTCAAGTCATGCACCTGAAAAGCTCCCAATGATGCAAGATAAGGAAATCTGCAAGGCAGACAACGGCTCCTAAAGAATTTCAGATTTCATTTGACGGAGTTATTCCCATTGACCAATTGAAATACTTTATTATGGGAACCATCAAAGATAATACGATGTCGCTGTCAAGTATTCTCTCGCATATGCCAAGCCATACACTGTGATAATTGATAGTTTGAAGATGTTTGCAGGTTATCAACCCCCAAAGTTTCAACAATTTGATGGAAAAGGAAATCCAAAGCAACACATTGCGCACTTCGTTGAAACTTGTAATAACGCTGGAACCTATGGAGATTATCTTGTCAAGCAGTTTGTCCGTTCCTTAAAAGGAAATGCTTTTTATTGGTACACTGATCTTGAGGCTGGTTTCATTGATAGCTGGGAGCAACTTGAACATGAATTTCTTATCCGCGTTTATAGCACAAGGCGAACCGTAAGCATGGTTGAACTCACAAATACGCTTCAATGGAAGGATGAACCAGTTGTCGATTTTATCAATCGATGGAGGAATGCGAGCCTCAATTGTAAAGATAGACTTAGTGAAGCTTCTGGAATAGAAATGTGTATCCAAGGGATGCATTGGGGACTTCGCTACATCCTGCAGGGTATCAAGCCTAAGTCTTTCGATGAATTGGCTACACGTGCTCATGATATGGAGCTAAGTTGGTGTTCAAGTGGAAGCATTACTTCCAAGCTCATGTTTTGTGACTCATCTCAAGAACGAACCCTATCAAGTTTGTCATGTCTAAACCAGTCCTAAGTGATCGATTAGCAATGTTGTACCTTTCAACAATTTGAAATTGTGTATGTTCCTCAAAGGCCAGTAAAAGGACAAGCATAGCAGACTTCCTAGCTGACCATCCGATTCCAGATGATTGGGAGTTGTCTGATGAATTGTCTGATGAAGATGCAATGGTCATAGAAATTCAGCCTCCTTGGAAGATGTATTTTGATGGCGCTGCACATCGTGAAGGAGCTGGCGCTGGGATAGTGTTTATCACTTCTCAAGATGAAGTTTTGCCCTATTCATTCATTCTGTCACAACGATGCTCCAATAATGTTGCTTAATATCAAGTGCTCATACTGGGGCTTGAAATGGCTGTGGATATCAAACAATTGCAATTACAAGTTTTTGGAGATTTTGAGTTAGTGATCAATCAGATTTCGGGTAGCTATGAGGTCAAGAAGCCAGAGCTGGTGCCATATCACAGATATGCTCAAAGATTGGTAAGTTGGCTTGGAGAGGTAACTATTCAACACGTGCCGAGAAAGGAAAATAAGGGAGCTGATGCCTTAGCAGCCTTAGCTTCTACATTATCTTTGCCTGATTAGACACAAGTCGCTATTTGCCAAAGATGGGTAGTTCCTCCACCAAATGACTATGATGAAGAATAAAGGGAAGTTGAGAATATTGCTTCCGTTCTTGAGGTTGAAATTGAAGACTGGCGACAACCATTAATAGATTATCTTTGTTACGGTATATTGCCAGAAAATCCCCGAAGGAAAACGGAAATCTGAAGGAGAGCCCCTCGTTTTCTTTATTACAAGAATACACTCTATAGACGATCATTTGATGGAGTGCTCCTACGTTGTTTGGGGGCTGACGAATCCCTTCAAGCATTGTAAGAGGCACACTCTAGAGTATATGGTGCACATCAATCTGGGCCAAAAATTTATTTCCACATAAAAATAATGGGGTATTATTGGCCAACCATGGTGAAAGATTGTTTGGATCATGCTCGGAGGTGTAAAGCTTTCCAATTCCATGCTAACTTCATACATCAACCACCTGAAGTATTACACCCAACTGTTGCTTCTTGGCCATTTGATGCTTGGGGCATAGATGTTGTTGGTCCATTGCAAAAGTCTTCTGGTGGACATCTATACATTTTGGCCGCAACTGACTACTTCTGGAAGTGGGCTGAAGCTGTTTCTCTTAAGGAAGTAAAGAAGGAAAATGTGGCTAACTTCATCCGAGTCAATATTATCTATCGCTTTGGCATTCCTCGATATATATTAACAAACAATGGTAAGCCATTTGATAACAAGTTGATGAATAAAAAATGAGATCTTTTTGTCTTCAAGCAACGCAATTCTTCCATGTATTATGCTGCTTCCAACGAGCTTGCTGAAGCATTTAACAAGACGCTCTGCAAATTGTTGAAAAAGGTTGTCTCTAAGTCTAAGAGAGATTGGAATGAAAGGATGGAAAAATTTCTTTGGGAATATAGGACCATATATCGCACACCAACGCAAGCGACTCCTTATTCGCTTGTTTATGGAGTTGAAGAAGTCCTTCCACTTTAGCATCAAATCCCATCGTTGAGGCTTGACATTCAAGAAGAACTCACTAATGAAGAAAATGCTCGGTTACGCTTTGAAGAATTGGAAGCTCTTGATGAAAAGAGGCTAGAAGCGCAGCAAAGCCTTGAATGTTATCAAGCTCGCCTATCTCGATATTTTAACAAAAGGGTACGCCTTAAATCTTTCCAGGTGGGTGACCAAGTTCTTCTGGTCAAAAGGCCTATTATAACCTCTCATCGATCTGGGGGAAAATTCTCTGCTAAATGGGATGGACCATATATTGTACAAGAGGTATACTCAACTGGCGCTTATAATATAGTTGACTCGGAAGGTTTACGAATTGGCCCCATCAATGGAAAATTTATGAAAAGATGCTATCCTTGAAGAAAACAAACTACTCTCCTTGACGCACGAGCATAAACTAGATGTTACTCCTTGCCCGCAAGAGTATAAACTGTGCACAGTTCAAAAAAGAAGTCCGCTAGGTTGAAAACCTCGAAAGAGGTAGCTTAGGCAAAAGTTAGGACATAAAAAAAAGTTCGCTAGGTTGAAAACCTCGAAAGAGGCAGCCTAGGCAAAAGTTAGGACGCAAAAAAAATCACCCATTTCGAACTACGAAATGACTTGATCCTCTTCACCGAGGTACATAGGCAGCTTAGAGTTTCATTTTAAGTTCAGTCGTATGCGTACAAAAATACATGTTACCCAAGGCGTTATTCAAATGAGGTATGATGGAATATAATTCATCTTATTGACACTTGAAAATTAGGTGTACATGTATTCTTTCGTTGAACCCTCTGTCTTGTATTGATTGCTCAATAAGGGCAAGCCCTCTATGTGAAATTGAAGTCTCTTGTGGAATAGTTGTAGCCTTTTAGTAAGAGGCTAAATCTTCAAGCTGAAGGCTCCAATTCTAAGTCGAGTTGACTTTGTCAAGTCTGTCACATCATTAATTTGAAGTAATCAAGCATGCTAGGTCTTAAAGTTGCAGGCTAAATCCACCAAGTTTCCAGGTTAAAGCATTCAAATCTAGCTAGTGCAATTTGAGGCAATCAAATCACCAAGTCTAGTTAAAATCTTCAAATCTGCTGAGTCTTCAAGTTGAAGTCTTCAAAGTTTATTGCATCTTCAAGTTTACCAAGCCTTCAAGTTTAGGTATTTAAATCCACCAAGTGCAAGTGAGGCTTTCAACTCGTCAAGTCTTCAAGTTGAAATCTTCAAATATTCCAACTTGTTAAATTGAAGCCTTCAAATCTGTCATGTCTTCAATTGAAAGCCAATCAAAAGCCACCATAATAGTTTTGAAGTCTTCAAATTGTATCCTTCAATTCTCTAGTTGAAAGCTTCAATATATCTCCAAGTGTATGGTAGAAGCCTTTGATATAGTCATCACCAACTTTAAATATTTATTCTTGAATTCTTTGAAGGAAGGTTTTAATACATCTTCAAATCTTCTACCAGAAGTATTTAAAATGTTGGCTTGCATGCATGACTTAATTTATGTTGTAGAAAGATGATTCTTCAACTGTGAGGCTTTCTTTAATAAAGTGATATCTTTGGGATTGATTTCTTCTTCTACCTACAAAAAAAAAAAGAGAAGGAGAAACATATTTATATAAAGGATATCACAAAATTACCTGTGAAGATTGAAGTTGAAGAGATATTCTTGGTGGACAGCTTTTTTAAAAAAATAAATCATGCTTCATACAATCTTTGATTCATGTATCTCGAAGCGGACGAATTTTCATTACTTTGCGCCAAAAGGTCAAATCTTTTGGTGGTGAAGTAAAATCTTCAAGTTAGACTGTATAATGGACTTTGTTGGTCTTCGTCTTGGACAAAATATAGTTTTTAGCTTAGACAGTATAATGGTCTTAGCCTAGGACAAAGTAAAGTTTTCAGCTTGGATGGTTGTCTTCGCCTTCGGACAGAATAAATCTTTGGCTCAGACGGTGTAATGGTCTTTTCCTCAGATTAAAAGTAAAGTCTTTGGCTTAGATGATGTAATGGTATTTGTCATAGATAAAGAAAGTCAAGTTTTCGAATAAAGTGAAGTCTTTGGCCTAGACGGTGTAATGATGTATACCTCATATAAAATGAGGTTAAATCTTCAAACAAGATAAAGTCATTAGCTTAGAGGTGTAATGGTCTTCGCTTCTGACAAAATAAATCTTTGGCTCAGACGGTGTAATGGTCTTTGCCTCATATTAAAAGTAAAGTCTTTGGCTTAGATGATGTAATGGTCTTTGTCATAGATAAAGAAAGTCAAGTTTTTAAATAAAGTGAAGTCTTTGGCCCAGACGGTGTAATGGTCTATACCTCATATAAAATAAGTTAAATCTTCAAACAAGATGAAGTCATTAGCTTAGAGGTGCAATGGTCTTCACTTCTGACAAAATAAATCTTTGGCCCAGACGGTGCAATGGTCTATGCCTCAGATAAAATGAAATTAAATTTTCAAGCAAGATGAAGTCATTAGCTTAGACGGTATAATGATATTCGCTTCAGATAAGATAAATCTTTGGCTCAGATGGTGTAATGGTCTTTGCCTCAGATAAAAGTAAAATCTTTGGTTCAAATGGTATAATGGTCTACGTCGCAGATAAAGAGAAGTCAACTCCTCAAACAAAATACAGTCTTCAGCTTAGACGGTGTAGTGATCTTCGCTTCAAACAAAGTAAAATCTTTGGTTCAAACGCTGTAATAGATTTCGCTCAGATAAAGTAAAATCAAATCTCAGAAAAAAGTAAAATCTTTGGCTTAGACGGTGTAATGGTCTATGCCTCAGATTAAATGAAGTTAAATCTTCAAACAAGATGAAGTCATTAGCTTAGACGATATAATGATCTTCGCTTCAAATAAAGTGAATTCTTTAGCTCAGACAGTGTAATGTCTTCACTTCAGATAAAAAATCTTTGACTCGGACGATATAATGGTCTTCGTCTCAGATAAAAGTAAAATCTTTGGCTTAGACGGTTTAATGGTCTTTGCCAAAAATAAAGAAAGTTAAATTTTCAAATAAAATGAAGTCTTCGACCAAAACGGTATAATGATCTTTGGCTCAAATAAAGTAAAGTCTTTGGCTTAGAGTCTTCCCCTCAAACAAAGTAAATTCCTCGGCTAGCACAACATAATGCATTTTCCTCAACTCGAATGATTCCTTTGCCAGAATGGGTAAAATCTGAAGAGAGTAAATCGTAAGACCACTGGCTTCTCTCTCTCAAATTCTAGTTACTCCATATTTTCACTTTAACATTGGCTTCTCTCTATCAAATTCTAGTTACTCCATATTTGTTGCTCTTTTGACCTCCGGCCAAAAAGGGGAGTTCCAAGTTTAAAAAGAATTAAACTACCTGCTTCCGTTTTGTATAAAAAAATTAAGCGGCAATATATTAAGAAGATGTGCTCAAAAGACCTGCAAAAGAAGAGTCTTGTTTTTGCCATCACCAAAATGCTTTTGCAAAATAATGTAAGAAAAGAGCAATACATGAAAGCACTTGGTGTTTGATGCAATATTATTTCAGGCGAGGGCATAAGAGGGCTAGAAAGACCTTGTTTCAAAGGGAAAGTTTTGATAGAACAAGATTCCAGCATGATATTACAAACTGCACGAAGCTAATAATTGGCCCTATACAGATTAGTCCAACGACATGAAGTTTTGGTTCAAGAGTATCGATGCCAATTAGTGAAACGACACATGAATACAACATATACAAGCATCACCAACAGCACAGCTATTGTAGTTTGACATGAGAAATATTGGTGCTAAAGAACAATGCTTTAATGGCTAAGTTAGGTCTTGAACAACAATCTCAATTGCTTAAGTTCTAGAAATCTGGACACTTCTTATACTGGTGGATTTGCCTGAGAAGTTAAAACGCATCCTTCTTCTCCTTTGTAGACCATTCTGCAAAATCAAGGGAGGTATAGGGCGACTTTCTAGCAATCGGGAAGGCACCTCTCACCAGAGGATGAACTTTCAAAGCTAGAACTTTGGTGCGCGAATTTTGCTTGTCGCCAACAATCTCAGGGCACGGTTATGGAGTATCATGTTGAATAAAATTAATATGTTCTGATAGAGTTCAAGGTTCTATACACATTGAGAATCTGCACACAAAAAAAAGGAGTTCATGAAAACACACAAAACTGAAGACGGGCTAGCATGACAGATTCTATCGCCTAACTTCAAGAAAATATCTGGGGAGATATGAGGATGTCTTGATAGTTAATTTTTATATATATCATAGCTCTGGGAGTTTAGTTTTCAGCGCCCCAGACGGCTCGTAATTCCGATGTTCCTACACCAAGATATGAATTTTCTACCAAAGGCGCGCAATCTGAAAAGTTGAACGGGGCAACATCTGAAATGAAAATTTAAAACGTTACCTGAGAAGGTACAGAAGGACTTTTGCTCCGATTTTTGGATATGTTGCAGATATTTATATCTTGTTTTAGGAAAATTAAGCCGCTCGCATTTTTGATGCTCCTATAGCAAAATATGGATTCATTCCCCCAAGAGCGTGAAACTGTAAGGCTAAAACGCGAGGCTGGTACCTCAGCTTCAAAATTTTGTGCAAGCCAAACCAGAAGGAATTAGGCTCTGAGTTTTGAATATGTTGAATGTCTTTGAGTTGTGATTGTGTAACATTAAGTATGTTGCAATTTGAATACTTCTTCATTGGGATATGAATTTTCCCGCCAAAGCATACAAATTCGAAAAGTCAGCGTGACAGATCTCTTGATCAAGTTTAAAAATTAATACCAGCTGATCCGTAAAGAATTTGACTAGAATTTTTTATCAGCCACATCCTTTGAAGCCTGGTTTTAGAATATCATGTGGTTTATACTCCATTGACCTTACATTAAGAAATAGATATCTAAGTGAAGGTGCACAAAAGTTAAGGCGAACAAATTGAAAAGATATGAACGCCTTTTCTCTTAGATTGAATGGAGGGAAATTGTTGTGTGCCGCTTTGCCGAAGCTGGAATGTAGAGATCGCCGTTTACATCTTTGCCGATTACAAGAAGACAATCCTTCCCTGGAGAAGATAGCTAGATATATTTCCACGCAAGGAGTTCAGTGGTGCATATGAAGGCCAGAAACGAATTTTAAAAAAATGAATATTGCCCAAAAAAAAAATTAATAGTGACTTACCTCTAAGAATGGTACTTCTCTAGCCAAATTGTTATGAGTCAAGGCTTTATCGGAGTTTAGATTAATGTATCTATGAATGATATTGCGTCCTATTTATAGGATAAGCTAACAGTGTTTGACTCCAAATCCAATGCTAACTCTGTTAAGCACTCGAAGTTTATGGGAGATTGGATAAAATACAAGAGAGTTACAGTTTAATTGTAACTTGAAAACTCCAAAACCTATCTATATATGATGACTCCATACAAATTCAAATTATGAGGAATTAGGCGTAAAGATGGGAGATGATTGCGTGGAGTTTGGTGGGTTAATAAGATAAGCTCAACTTTTGTTGCTTAGTTTTTTTTTTAAAGCTATGCTCAAAGTAGCTAAACTCATGAGGTGCTTCAGGTGGGGCCATATGTGATATATACATACATATATATATATATATATATATATATATATATATATATATATATATATATATATATATATATATATATATATATATATATATATATGTATATATATATATATATGTATGTATATATATATATGTATGTATATATATATATATGTATGTATGTATATATATATATATATATATATATATATATATATATATATATATATATATACATATATAGACCTTAACTGAGGTTTCAATCTTGAACAAGACTATTAAACCTCTGATTTTATAATCAATCACTCTTCGAAAGCAATTGCAAGAAGACAATTGAAAAAAAAATTGTCTGACTTCAAGGTTAATCTTTGAGGATCAACAAACTTATACCCCGATAAGCCTTGAAGTAGGGGGCAGTTGTAAGCATTTAAATTTTATTAGGTTTAAATTCGTAGAATAATTTGGACTATATTAAATTCAAGATATTAGTCCAAACAAATATTGTGGCTAGTAAATGGGGTTATTTATTAAATGTCAATGGGCTAGTCCATTTAATTGGACTATAAATTAAATGATAAGCCCAGCGCATTAGCCCAAGGTCCAAATGGCTATTAACCAATCTTAAAGCCCAGGCTCATGCCACATGTCAAGTGATGTGGCAATCCAAGTCAAAAGAACGAGCCAACACAATCATGACATGTGTCAAGCAATGTGGCAATTCAAGACAAGTTAATGAGCCAATGAAATCATGACATGTGCCAAGTAATGTGACAATCCAAGCCAAATAAATGAGCCAATTAAATCATGCCAATTGTCTGGATGGTATTGGTTAGTTCAAACGGACCAATAAAATCACAGAGCCACATCACTCCCTACAACTATAAATAGAGGTCTTCATAAAGCTAGAATATATCAGAAGTGATAGCAAGAAGCAAGCAAAGAGCTCGTGGATCAAACACCGCAGATTTCTCTACAAGCTACAAGTTCAAGCACTCACGCTACAAGTTCAAGATCAAGAACGAAGCCAAATCAAATACACAGGCGTTCAAGATCAAATTACTTGTTCGTGATCAAACACAAATTCAAGTTCAAGGAGGAGATTCAAGCTTTACAAGCCCTTGAATCAAATCAAAGTTAAGCTCAAAATACTTTACATTCTTGAAGAATCAGAGGAATACTATAGAGATTGTAACATTTTCATTTATTGAAATCAAATACTATATTTGTTACGCAATTTTTCCAGTCCTGATTATTTATTTTTCTCGACGCGAAAATCTGTTGTTACAAAGGTTAATATGGTCAATTTTATTGTTAATTAATGTTAAAAGATAGATTTTTCAATTTGTGTAAATATAGTTAAAAAATTACTTATTTTGGGATGAGGGAGTATTGTTTATCAGTTTAAGAATCAAACTCGTTAATGTTTGAACAGATAAAAACAATTCATATAGCGCCATTTATGCTAGAAGTTGAACATTAATTCTCAATATTATTTTTTTTACTTCTCTGGCCACAGGGTTAGCTTCTTTTACTATTTTCTTAAACCTCCTCTTTCGCCTTCAGGAGTCTAGATTCAATGAATTTTTAATATGTTTAACAATAGCCTTTAAGTACATTTATGGATAAGATTTTCAAAAATCTATGAGCGACTTGTTTCCAGTTCAAGCTTTTTCCTTGAAATTAAACTTGGCCAATAACACAGCATTAAATTCTGGTCCAAAAAACGCGGAAAACGAGTTAATTCAAGAAACTGTCCAGGTTCAATGAATTATGGGCGGTAAATTAGCGAGTTGAGCTGAATTTGGGAGGGTCATGACGTGTTAGATCAATAAATGGAGTAAAAATAACATGGGTTAGTTAGTTTTTGGACTGGTCATTTAAAAATAGTCAACGTTTGCAATATCATTGAAAAATAACCACTATTTTGTTGCAACACGTAAAGTTCTAGCATAATATACGGGAGATCAGTGCACCTGTATATGAACTTCCACCATATTATGCTAGAACTCCAATATGCGAAAAGTATTATACTGAAACTCTAGTATAATACTGGAGTTACAGTATACCTATGTTGGAACTCCAGTATAATATACTGGAGTATTTTTTCGAATTTTGAACAGTATTTTCATTCGGATTTATCTTTATATGGAAAGTGGCTAAATTTCTATTACTTTTGAAACTGTGACTATTATTGAATGACCACTAGTAAATCTAATTATTTTTGAATTTCTCATTGCTCAACCTTGCCCAAAATGTAATTGGAGAGGATGAATTAAACAACGAATAATAGCTCAACCCGCCCAACTTGGCCCATTTTGTAGAACCATGATCATCTTGCATAATCAAAGTCTTTTAACTTTTATACACATATGTACAAAAAAGTAAATAAATACTAATTAATATTTTGAAAATCAAAATATATTTTCTTAAATAACAAATTAGTATTTAAAATATGTAAGTTGAAGCATATTCTATTTGTCATTTTATTTTAAATATAAACTGTGATTAAATAAGATAGTTTTTATGAGAAATATAATTTATTTTATGATAAGCATAAATAATCATACATTATAATAATTAAGAAATTGATAAAATTTTCTCAGTAAAAAATAAACATAAATAGGACAAAATATTTGAAAAGAAACAAATATTGTCTTCATCCCACGACACTTAGAAAATAGAGATAATATATAAGTTACCTATCAAACTTGTCCGGAAAAATTATTTACACATCTTAACTTTACGGGCGACCTATGTCCTCCCTATTCTTGTTTGCAGTGAATTTAATACCACATTGATAACACTTAGTTAGTCTTGTGGTGGGATGTGTAGTACACACGCGCCACGTGTCAATATCTGCTCAAAAGCGATTTGTTTTTTTGTTTTCACAAAAAAAACTAATTTTTACAAAATAAAATTCTTTTAGAAAACTGAAAAAATAAAAATAATATTTTTCTAAAACGAAAATATTTTGTTGAAAATAATTATTTCAGTTTTTAAAAAATAAAGATATTTTGTTAAAAATAATATTTTCAATTCGGTAGCCCAAGAAACACTTGTTGCAAAAAGAGAGAAGCACGTTAGAGAGTAGCGACAGGCAAGCAAGGCGCCGCCCGCCGCCGGCAACCAACCACCGTTCCCAATCACCCATACTAACCGCTTCTTCACTGTAAATATGGCAAGAGTGATTACACCAGAAAGTGGAATCCCACAACAGTTAACCCCAAGACCCCTTATGCATTGGTTCCCTGGAATGGGGAGTGCCCCGACGGTCATGCAGGCACCTCCGGAAAAGGAGAAGGAGGGTGCAGATGGAGCGACGATGGCTAGGAAACTCACCTACTCCACTGAAACTCAGAAACCTAAAATGGCGGAGAAACCGACAATGGCGGAAGTGGTCAAAGGCAATCGGACCCAAAAACAGGGCATGCAATTGAAAATCTACCCCCGTTGATGAAGGAAGGTGTCAAAATTGCTAAGCTGAACCTGAAGGAGATAGAGAACCAGAATCAGAAATGGAGGTATGCCCTAATTGGTTATGTATTTGGGAGGTAACCCTTCCTTCAAAGAAATGTTGAAGTATGTCTATGGCGTTTGGAATGAGGTTACAACGCCTACTCTGTTGCTACACGATGATGGGTATTTCATCTTCAAATTTGAGTCCATGGAGGAGAAGAACTTTGTCATGCAGAAAGGACCATACACCTTCAATGGCAGAACTATGATTTTGAAGGAATGGAATCCTGAATTTCAGATTAAAAATGAGTCGATGAGAATTGTCCCAATTTGGGCCAATTTCCCTGGACTACCGATACAATGTTGGGCTGAGGAGAACCTAGGCAGAATAGAAAGCTTACTGGGTAAGCTCCTATGCACTGATAGGCTAACTGGTGAGTGTGAGAGAATATCCTATGCGAGGGTTCTTGTAGAAGTGGATATCACTCAACCTCTGCCTGAGGATATCCACATAGAGATTCCAGATGGGAAAGCATGGACACAAAGTGTAGAGTATGAATTGAAACCAACATTCTGCCTTGAATGCAACTCATTTGGACACAAGAATGGTGATTGTCAACAGGAGAAACAACAGACTGTAGACAGCCAGAGACAGAGAAGGAGGAAAAAGAAGGTAACACGAGTACAAAGGCAACCAAAAGCTACTGCTGAGGTGATAGTGGAAGGGCAACAGAGTGACAGACAAGCCGAGAAGCCTGCTGAGAAACCTGATATAGAAAGGAATAACAAAGGCAAGAAATTTGCAGCTATTCAAGGCCCTAAGGACAAAAATCAAACCAAAATGACCAACTATGCTGAGGTAGCCAGGAGGAATACCTTTGCAGTACTCACCATAGTTGAACCCCCTGATGAAAGCCAGGTGCAGGGAGAATGTAGCCTAGAGCCAGTTGATCCAGGAGGAGCCACTTCCACTGTTTCTCTATGAGAATTATATCCTGGAACATTAGAGGACTAAATAAGTCCTTTAAGCAAAGAGAGTTAGTCAAATTTTTGAAGACTAATAGAGTTGATATGATAGCCTGCCTAGAGACTAGGGTGAAACAGCATAATGCAATGGCAATTTACAAGAAACTGGGAGATGACTGGACTGTAGGGAATAACTATATACATGTCCCTAATGGCAGAACATGGGTATTGTGGAAAGAGGTAAATGTCCAAGTGACAATACTGGAGAGCACTGATCAAATAATTCACTGTCAAGTAAAGGACAGACACTCAACATTTAGTAGCTATGTCACATTTGTATATGGTCTTCACACCACTCAACAAAGAGCAACACTATGGAGGAGTTTGAGAGCTGTACAACAAAATGTGCCCTGGCTCATAGTAGGGGACTTCAACAGTCCTCCGGGAGTTGAAGACAGAATCAATGGTCAGCCAGTGCACCCTTCTGAGATTGCAGACTTCCAAGGGTGTATTGATGTAATAGGAGTAGGGCAGCTTACCAAAAGAGGCAGTTCTTTTTCATGGAGTAATAAAAGGGATGCTGCTGACAGAATTTATAGCCATATTGACTGGGCTTTTGGCAATGCCCAGTGGTTCAACTTGTACACAGGAGTGGAAGAAGTTTATATGTTGTCCGGAATCTCGGATCATACCCCAATATTGATATAGACTGACATTGTCAAAGCTAGAGTTAAGAGACCATATAGGCTGTTGCTAACAGTTATGCAACAAACTGACTACAAGGAAATAGTTCAGAGAGTATGGGGTCAACAAATTCAGGGACACACTATGTACTCTATTTAGAGCAAACTGAGGAGAATTGAACAAGAGGCCAGAACTATTCATCAGGAACATTCATCTGTCGACACAAAGCTGCAACACTTGAGGGAAGATATGAGAATAGCCCAAAGCAAACTGAATGAATACTATTTCAATGAAACAGTGATCACAGAAGAGAAGAACATATTACTGAACATTGAAAAATGGTAAGGTATCCAAGAACAAATATTGAGGCAGAAGTCAAGGGCACACTAGATTAAGTTGGGTGATAGCAACACAAAATACTTCCATGCGTATATGAAATCCAGACAAGCCAGAAACAGGGTGAGCAGCATACTTAATGATAACCAGATGAGGATCACAGACCCACATCAGATCCAAGAAGAGTTCACTCAATTTTTCCAACAGCTACTAGGCACAGCAGCAGACCAGCTCCTTGGAATAGATATCAATGTGGCTAGGGATGGGCCATGTCTATCATTGAACTAACAACAGCAACTCCTAGCTCCAGTAACAAAGGAAGAAATCAGTCAGACACTCCACAATCTCCCTAATGATAAGGCCCCTGGGATAGATGGATACCATGCAGAGTTCTTCAAACAGTTCTGGCCTATTGTGGGTGAAGATGTTATAGATGCAGTGCAACAGTTTTTTCAGAATGGGAAGTTGCAGAAAGAAGTCAACTGTACCACTATTACATTGATCCCGAAAGTGAAGAATCCAAATTATGTTAAGGAGTTCAGGCCTATTGCTTGCTGCTCAATACTATACAAAGTCATTGCAAAAATTCTTACAAATAGGTTGAAAATAGTGGTGGACTATCTGGTTGGGCAGGCACAGTCAGCCTTCATTGAGGGGAGGAACATTCTGGATAATGTCATCATGGCCCATGAATTGATTAGAGCCTATTCCCAGAAGGCTGTCTCCCCCAGATGCATAATCAAAGTGGACATCAGGAAAGCCTATGATTCTGTCGAATGGGGATTTCTGAGAGCAGTGCTGTTGGAGTTTGGTGTACCATACAAAATGGTCACCTTAATCATGGAGTGTGTTTCTACAGCAAGTTTCTCTTTACTAGTTAATGGAGGCCTTACCAGCAAATTTGCAGCAAGGAAGTGTCTAAGACATGGAGACCCAATGTCTCCCTACCTATATGTCTTAGTCATGGAATACCTCAACAGAACACTGAAGCAGTTGAACAGGAACCCAGACTTCAACTTCCATCCCAAATGTTCCAAGTTACAACTTACTCATATCTGTTTTGCAGATGACCTCCTGATGTGATGTAGAGGAGATGAAACTTCCCTGAGGCTCTTACTGAAAGAGTTTGATAACTTCTCCCAGATGCCTGGATTGCAACCCAACTTGGAGAAAATCTCCCTGTACGTATCTGGGGTTTCGCAGGAAATCAAGGACAGACTATTGACAGAATTTCATCTAACAGAAGGACAGCTCCCATTCAAATATCTGGGAGTTCCCTTGTCAACAAGGAAGATTACACTTTCACAATGCCTACCCTTGGTGGACAAGATAGTGGACAAGATCAGATGCTGGTCATCCAAGCTCTTATCCTATGCTGGAAGACTCCAATTGATCAAGAGTGTCCTATTTGAGATGCAAACCTACTGGGCACAGGTCTTCCTACTTCCAAAGAAAATCATCAAGCTGGTGGAAGGAATCTGCAGGAACTACTTATGGACTGGGAAACATGAGGCAAGTCACAGGGCACCCATAGCTTGAGACACAGTCTGTAAGCCAGAGGCAGCTGGAGGCTTAAATGTTATTTGCTTTGAAAAGTGGAACAAAGCAGCACTGTCAAAGCTGCTATGGGCACTAATGCAGAAAAAGGACAAACTATGGATCAAATGGATCCATTGCCATTATATAAAAAGGAAGGAGGTGATCAACATGGAAGTACCAAAACAGGCAAGCTGGTTAGTAAGGAAAATATGTGGAGCTAGGGACTGGTGGGCACATGACTGGGCAGCAATGCTATCTTGCTGCCAGAAGGGGAAATACAGTATCAAAAATGCATATAGGTACTCCATCCCACAGTTCACAAAAGTACCCTGGAAATAGTTGATGATGGTGCCAGGCATTCTGCCAAAATAAAAATTTATTCTATGGATGACATTGCATAGACGCTTGGCAATAGTAGACAAACTAGAAAAATGGGGTATACAAACAGATCAGGCCTGCTCTTTATGTGACAGTGGCAACACAGAGACACATGATCACCTTTTCTTTGAATGTCCTTACTCACAAGCACTGTGGCAAGGACAACTAAGGTGGATGAACTTCACTAGAATGTTATACAACTGGGAGTATGAAGTCCAATGGCTATCTGATAGAGTAAATAGTAGGAACCCATGGAAATCCATCTTAGGAGTGGTATTTGCCGCAACTGTATATAATATCTGGATGGAACGGAATGAACTACGATTCAGACAAACGAGCATGGATGCTAAGATTAGAGCAAGACTGATTGCAAAGCAAGTGCAAATCAGTGGAAGGAAGATGAACAAATGGCAGCCTACTCTACAATACTTAAACTATTACCCACTTTGTAATCCTTGATTATAGTCACTGTTTTATAGATTAGAAATTAGTTCAACAACCTTCGGGTTGTATAGTGGATAGCCAATATGTTTTTGAGAGGTGTTCTATAGTCCCAAAGAACACGCGATGTACAGTTACATTGGTTGAAATACAAATTTTTCATTTTGACCAAAAATAATTTTTTCAATTCATTCAAAAAAATAGTTTTTACAAATTTATTTTTCCATTTTTTACAAAAAAAAATTCTTTAAAAAAAAATTAAAAAAAAAAAAATTTTAAAAATGAAAATATTTTTTTGAAAATAATTTGTTCAGTTTTAAAAAACAAAAGATATTTTGCTAAAAAACAATTTTTTCTATTGTACAAAAAAAATAGTTTTTACAAGTTTGTTTTTTCAGTTTTTACAAAAAAAATCTTTAAAAAACTGAAAATATGAAGAAAAAAACTTTTTTCAAAAGCGAAAATAATTTGTTGAAAATATTTTTTTCAGTTTTTAAAAAATAAAAATATTTTATTAAAAACTGAAGGAAAAAAATTAATTTTTACAAATATGTTTTTACAAAAAAAACATTTTGTTAATAAAAATAATTTTTGCAATTGTCAGAGCTCAGAAGAAGAAGAAAATGTGGAGAGAGAAAACAAAAAGAGAAAAAATAAGAAAAGAAGAAGTAAACGAAAAAAGGACCCACACAGTAAAAAAAAATTTCCTCTTACGCGCGAGATTGAGAGAGTGAAGCTACTCTCTTTGCCACGCCACTATTTAGGGTGGTCTTAAATTCACCCCAAACAAAAATAGAGGGGGAGGGGTATAGGTCGGTAGTAAAGTTAAAGTGTGTAAATAATTTTTTCGAACAAGTTTGATAGGTAATTTATGTATTATCTCTAGAAAAATAATACACCAAATTTTGATATGTCCTCGTTTATTATATACACTTCGAAAGTTATACACAATCATATAGATACAAATATGCAGCAGGAATAGAGAATTATTTGCTTACCTCAAATAGTCAATGAAAAGTGCATACGTGAAGACGTGGGGAGTAGCAACGTAGAAATTTTGTTCTAAAAAAGAATATTTTAGGATAAAATAGTAAAAAAATTGGTCAAACTTAAAATATTTTTAAGCTAAAAAATCATAAATTGGGTGTGACTAGCTTATAATTTACAAGTACTAATCATAAGAAACTTTACAAAAATCAAATTTTTACAAGAACCCATTAAGAAAAAATCACAGTTAAAATAGCTGCTGTCAGAAATTCAAAACTTTACACATATTAATCAACTAGGATTTGACAAGAATAGATATATAATATGTAGTTGTCTTACCAAGAATTAATCTTTTCCACACTAAATAGTATTTTACGGAACTTATAGTGTCAAAGTGGTCAAATATTTTATAGGGTTGCTACAGGTTGAGAGGATCTATAGGGTTTACATGAGCAGTTATGCATGGCTTTGGAATAATTGAAGAAGGAGAAAAGAATGGGATGTATCAAAGTATAGAGAAAGAAATTATGTAATTGATTAACGTATTTAGTGGATTAGGACTAGCAGGTAACAAAAATTAAATATTTTGCTATAAATTTTAAAAGGTATTTATAGAATATAATTTTTTTAAATGGTAATTATTTAAAATAAATAAAATATTAATATTTGTTATAGGAGATAAAAATTCCCTTTTTTAACTTATAAGTAATAGGCTTATTAGTATTTTATACTTTATCAAACGCATAAATACACTAAAAAATACTTATAAACTAGTTTAACTAGCTTATACACTTTTAGACAAACACCTCTAAGTTGGGAAACAACGTTTTTGGACTCAAAAAGGCATTCGTTTGTACTGCTCTTTCGTATAATGCAAAATGCCATATATATAAAGTTTGTTGACTCACTCAAATGTCAGAGGTTTGAAGAGATGTAAAATATAATAATAAAATAGTACTTGGGAAATATTAAAATACTATTGTCACGTACAAGGCGTGACATTGATTTTGATAGAGTTAGGTGAAATTGGTTTCTTTTGGCATGGTCTTTGAATGCAGGAATTTGTTCGAGTTAGGTGAAATTGGATTTTTGATATACTAACATAATTTTTAACAAAATGCATTTTACTTTGGGAAATTACTAACTATGCCCATTTAAAAGTATCTTATTATAAAAATTAGTTAATTGATAAAATATTATTTATATTAGTCAAAATAGCCAATTAGTTATTTGTAGCAAAAAATATCAAATTTTTACTTTCTTTTGAGTGGTGCTATTGGAATAGATTGTGTATATCTTAAGGAGCTTGAATATCAGTTTTGGGATGATTTGGTGAAGTTTTGAGGTGGTTTGAATTGAAAATTCGAGGTAAAAATCGAATATGAAAAAAATGATACGTGTATCATACTGTGTATCACATATGTATCATATTTGTATCAATTGCGTATCATATATATATCCATGTATATCTGTGTGGGAGATATATGCGTGATACATGTTTGATACATGTATCACAAAAGAATTTGTTGACATCGATTTAATTATGAATTTTGATACAAAACTAATCCAAATCACCTCTAATCTTTCTCAAATTTTGTATATTGATTTATCTATATGTTTTCAATGAATTTTGATTATACCCATCAAAATTTCTTATTTTTTTTTTATTTTTAAAATATTAGCTAGAACTGGTAAATTAAAACTTGTATGGTATATTTCCTCCGTAAGTTTCCCTTTTACTTTTACAGGCGTTAATCTTATACTAGCCATTTGTACTTTGTATTGGTGCAACTAGTTTTTTTTCTTCCAATAGTGCTCTAGCACCATCTTCTACACGTATTTCATTCGTTTAGTTTATTAAAAAATAATTCAATAAGAATATTTCAAAAGTCAATACGGACTTTCTCCTTTTTTTAAAAAAAAAAATTTGGAAAGAATATTTCGTAACACATACCTTGTTCCGTTTTTTTGAAATACATATATAACCCATTCAACTTCGCATTATTTTCTATTTTTGTATTTTATTTCTACTTTGTTTCATTTTGGACCTTCAACTCTATTTCATATGTTCTATTTAGGTCCTCCAGCTCTATTTCTTATGTTTCACGTAAACACAAAAGTTGAAATCAGTACAAAAAATTTAGCGCATATGTATATACAAAATTGAGGTGTTATAAATATTCAATTAAATATTGCCACCTGATTTTGTCATCCATGTTAAACGGGTCAATACTAAAATACATGAACTCGACCATATTTTTTGTAGGTTTATTTCATCTAAACGGGTCAGGTATGAAATCAAAAGATGTAAGCTTTGGAACTTAGAGAATGAAGATGGGGCAACAACAACAACAACAACAACAACTACCCAGTATACTCCCACCAGGTGGGGTCTGGGGAGGGTAATATGTAGACAAGCCTTACCCCTACCCGAAAAGGGCAGAGAGGCTGTTTCCAATCGACCCCCGGCTCATAGGATAAAAGGAAAAACAGCAGTAAAACAAAAACAAAAACAATAGAGCATTAGTAACTCCAGCAGAAATAGCGTAAATAGCGTAAATAATTACCTAAACATACGAAACATAAACACAATCGCATGCAATACTATCATACAGTAACTACCATAACAAACAGCCATATGGGGGACATAATCAAAACACAAATCATCTATGGGTAACCCTGCTGACCCGCACCCAACCCCGGATGAGGCGTACGAAAAACTCTAGGAGCCCCTATCCTACAACCCTGATTCTAGACCTCCAGACTTTCCTATCAAGGGTCATGTCCTCGGAAACCTGCATTCTAGTCATGTCCTGCCTAATCACCTCCCCCAATACTTCTTAGGCCTCCCTCTGCCTCGCCGACCGCCAACGATCTCCAGCCGCTCGCAGCTCCTCACCGGGGCATCGGGACTTCTCCTCCGCACATGCCCGAACCACCTCAGTCTCGCTTCTCGCATCTTCTCATCCACCGGGGCCACCCCTACCTTCTCTCGAATAACTTCATTCTTAATCTTATCTAGCCTGGTGTGACCGCACATCCACCTAAGCATCCTCATCTCCGCAACCTTCATTCTCTGAACATGCGAGTTCTTCACGGGCCAGTACTCCGCTTTGACCATCCAGCTCATATACGATGAGTGACGTCCCCGTCAATCTCTACGTCCCCCTGAATCACAGACCCAAGATATCGGACACTGTCCCTCTTGGAGATGACCTGAGAAACAATCATCATGTCCCTGCCTACTTCGCTCGGCTCGGCGCTAAACTTGCACTCCAGGTACTCTGTCTTAGATCTGCTTATTTTGAAACCTTTAGACTCGAGAGTCTGTCTCCATACCTCTAACCTTTCAATAACACCGACCCTCGTCTCATCTGTCAATACTATGTCATCAGCAAATAGCATACACCAAGGCACATCCCCTTGAATATGTCAGGTTAGAGCATCTATCACTAAGGCAAACAAGAGGGGGCTCAGCGCCGATCCTTGATGGAGCCCCATAACCACAGGAAAATGGTCTGATTCGCCACCCGCCGTCCTAACCCTAGTCTTAGCTCCATTGTACATGTCCTTGATTACTCTGATGTAGGCTTCCGGCACGCTCTTCGCCTCCAAGCACCTCCACAGCACCTCCCTTGGGACCTTGTCATACGCCTTCTCCAAGTCGATAAGCACCATGTGTAGGTCCTTCTTCTTATCCCTGAATTGCTCCGCCAGCCGCCTGACAAGGTGGATAGCCTCTGTAGTGGAGCGGCCCGGCATAAAACCGAACTGGTTCCCAGATATAGATGTCACCTCCCTCAGCCGCGCCTCAATCACCCTCTCCCAAACCTTCATCGTGTGACTTATTAATTTAATACCCCTATAGTTGTTGCAGCACTGGATGTCCCCTTTGTTCTTGTACAAGGGCACCACTGTACTCCACCTCCACTCATCCGGCATCCTTTTGGACCTGAAGATCGCATTGAACAACCTGGAGAGCCACTCCCCTCCTGACTTACCCATGCACTTCCAGAACTCCACTGGGATCTCGTCAGGCCCGGTCGCTCGACCCCTACTCATCCTACACAAAGCCCCCATGACCTCCTCTACCCTAATGCGTCTGCAGTACCCAAGGTCTCTATGTTGCTCTGAATGCCCCAGCTCCCCTAGCTCTATGTTACGATCCCCCTCCTCGTTAAGTAAGTCCCGGAAGTACGTCTGCCACCTCTGTTTGATTTGAGATTCCCCCATCAGAACTCTACCATCCTCGCCCTTGATACACCTAACTTGGTCTAGATCACGTGCCTTCCTTTCCCTTGCTTTAGCTAACCGGAATAACTTCTTATCCCTGCCTCTCTCCCCTAGTTCCTCGTACATGCGACCGGATGCTGCGTTTTTAGCTTCCGTGACTGCCATCTTTGCTTCTTTCCTTGCCACCTTGTAGATCACCCTGTTCGCTCTCCGTTCTTTCTTGCTTGTGCTCCCTGCCAACCTAGCGAATGCCGCCTTCTTCACTTCCATTTTTCCGTTGACTACATCGTTCCACCACCAATCACCCTGATGTCTGCCTGAATAAACCTTGGCTACCCCGAGCACGTCCCGTGCTACCCCCCTAACCAAGTTCGCCGTCACTGTCCACATAGCGTCCGCTTCCCCAGAACTTCTCCAAGCTCCGCCCTCAACTAACCTCCTTTCCAACTCCTGTGCTTTTTCCTTAGTCAAAGCACCCCATCTAATCCGCGGTTGTCCCCGAGCGCCCCTCCTCTTCCTCTTCACCCAGAGACCGACATCCATCACTAGGAGTCTATGAAGAGTTGAAAGAGACTCTCCCGGAATAACCTTGCAGTCCTTGCACATACCCCTATCGCTCCTTCTGATGAGGATGTAATCAATCTGAGTCCTCGCCGCCAAACTCTTGAAGGTGACCAAATGCTCCTCCCTCTTCTGAAATGCCAAGTTCGCAATCAGAAGCTCGGAAGCCCTGGCGAAATCAAGCAGCGAAGTGCCTCCTCCGTTCCTAACCCCAAAGCCGAAGCCACCGTGCACCTCATCACAGCCACCAGCATCAGCCCCAATATGACCATTAAAGTCCCCTCCAATAACTAATTTCTCAGATTGGGGAATACTACTCACCAGATCATCCAAGTCCTCCCAAAAGCGCCTCTTAGCCTCCTCGTCTAAGCCCGCTTGCGGCGCGCAAGCGCTGATGATGTTGAGGACGCAACCCCCAATAACCAGCTTAATAGACATTAACCTATCATTCACTCGCCTAACCTCGACCACAGACTCCCTTAGGTCCCTATCTACCAAGATGCCCACTCCATTCTTACCTCTCACGACCCCCGAATACCACAGCTTAAACCCATCTACATTCCTCGCCTTCGACCCTTTCCACCTAGTCTCCTGGACACACGCTATGTTAACCCTCTTCCTCTGAAGAACCTTCGCCAACTCTATGGACTTACCCGTCAGAGTGCCTATGTTCCATGACACAATCCTTAATCTATGGGCGCCCGCTACCCTCTTCCCACCCTTACCTCCCGCCCTACCCGCAAGACCACCCCCTGCTCCCCTACTCACTCCCGCCCCCACCCCCACCCCCCGAGGACATGACCTTACGCTATCATCCCCCGCCGCGGCCACTATCCCTCCAACCGACTTTGGGGAACAGTGGCGCACACACGCACTATAACGAAATACGCAAAAAGGTACAAACTAGATAGCAACAGAATAGACCTCACTCGAAATGCTAGCTAAAATATGTAAAAAGGTGCACAATGTAAACAAGAGAGCGGGAGGTACCAACTCCCGGTGGATAAACCTGAAAGTATGCTTTGATGCGCCCAAGTTCTCTGAAGATGGGGCAACAATGGATGAAAAATATGATCAGGTTCAGGTATTTTAGTATTATATTTGACATGGATGAAAGAACCAAGTGACAATATTTTATTGGATATTTGTTACATATCTGATTTTATGTACGCACACATTATATTTTTTGCACTGATTTTAGTTTTGTGTTAAAGTAGAACATAAGAAATAATGTTGGAAGGCCAAAATAGAATATATAAAATAAAGTTGAAGGGCCAAAATGAAACAAAGTAGAGATAGAGTGCCAAAATAAAAAATAATGCCAAAGTTGGATGGGCTGTATATGTATTTGGGCTTTGATTATAAACGCTAATAGATTCGTACATACATATACAAAAAGGGATAATTTCTATAAATACTTCATTCTCCTCCTCCTCCCTAAACCACACACAGAGAGATATAGAGAGAGAGAAAGAGAGAACCATTAAGGAAGAACTAAATACCCACATAGCTCTCTCTTGTCTCTCTATTTGAACAAATTGTGTACAACATAGAGTCAACATTTCGTTTGGAAGGCATTGCATTATATTGATTTGAATATAACAAGATTTATTTGTAAGTATTATATTCGATTTCCATTTCCCCCCCTTTTATTCTTAATTTAGATCATTCTATTTTCTGGGTGTTCATCACATTTTTGCAATCTTATGCATCCCTTTAAGTTTCCAACGAGTACTTTTCCCGTTTTTTCCCCTTCTGTTTATCCGTTTGAAGGGCATAATCATGTTATACATTTAGCTGCAACACTTGTACTATCCTCTTGTTTTGACCCTCTTTTGCGAGTATAAGCTGATTTGACCTTTTCTGATGCCTCGCAATGTGAAAACTAGAAAACCCAGTGGGTCTTTTCTTTTATGACTTATTATTTTTCCACCATTTTCAGAAATACATGTTTGTGTGTGTTTCTTTTCGCCTGATGGAGAAAAATAATTGGTGGATGAATTAATTTATGTTGTTATTAATAGTGCAGGTGTTAAATTGAGGAAGATTCTCAATCATGGTATTTTGGATTTTTGGGTATGGTTCATTGGTATGGAACCCTGGATTTGATTATGATGAGAAATTTATTGGTTACATAAAGGATTACAGGCGTGTGTTTGATCTTGGTACGTTATTTTCTCCTGCTTCATATAGTTGATTTCTATTTGTCTAATAATCTATAGTGTGAAATACTAAAATTTCATGATCATTAGCTTGCATTGATCATAGAGGTACACCTGAACACCCTGCAAGAACTTGCACTTTGGATGAAAGCAAAGGATCCATTTGCGTAAGTTGATATTACCATCCATTACTCCGTTTATGACAATCATTAATATATTAATATGTGAAACCTGATAAAACTATACTATATTTGTCGTAAAAAATCATTTTTTATTTATTGGTAATGATATAAAAGGATCGTTAACTGAAGTTTTGTATTAATTCATAGCCAATCTATTTAACTTATCTGTGGATTTTCCTTCAGTGGGGTGCTGCTTACTGTGTGCGAGGAGGACCTGAAAAAGAAAAGAAGGCCCAGGAGGTACATTGACTAGCAAAAGCGAATTTATTTTTCAGAACTTATATTGTTTGGAAGTGATCCTGATAATTTCTTGTTTGGTTTACAGTATTTAGAAAGAAGAGAGTGCGAGTATGATAGCAAGACGTTGGTGGACTTCTTCATTGTAAGTCGATATCCTTCGATGTTTTGTTTGATATCTGGTCTCATGTTAGTAAAGCTCACTGTATGTTATAACTTGAAATTCTGAACTTGTTATCCTGTTAAAAGGGCACAGAACACATATGACTTAAGTTAACATTGAATTGCATGTTTGGCTTAGCTGAAAGATATTTGTTCTTTCTATTTCAGGAAGAAGACTCCTTGCATCCAGCCTTAACTGGAGTGATAGTGTAAGTTCTTTAGCTGTTGTCCCTTTTTTATATCTTTCTTTCCTGTCTAAGGACAATCTAATAAAGCACTATGAAATGCAAAACAATAGATGGTAGAGAATTACTATAAATGGTCATTGACACGATTCAAATACTTATTTCAGGTTTACATCCACTCCGGACAAAGTAAATAATAAATACTATCTTGGTCCTGCTCCACTGGAAGAGATGGCTAGGTGAGATTTATGCTTCTTTTATCTGCTCCTTCCTTCAATTATTTTCTAAGATAAATCACTAATAATACATCCTAATTTTACATATTGCAGGCAAATTGCAACTGCCTCTGGACCATGTGGAGATAACAGGGAGTATATATTCAAAATGGAGAAGGCTTTGTATGATATTGGCCATGAAGATGATTACATCATTGAGCTGGCTAATGAAGTGCGAAAACTTCTTGGAATTGTGGAATCTTTCCCAAAGGAGAAGAAGTTACTTGGTCCTTCCCAAATCCCACTCAAATCTCACATTTCACCTGTGAAAATCCGCCCCTTGCCAGAAGCTATAGCTGCTGTTGCTGCAGATTCCTGACGAAGGTTCAGGACGATGAAGTTTTCCTCTTCTGACCTGACTAATCTAGTTAACTGCTAGAGTTATGTCTTCCACAATATGTTAAATATCTAGTGATCTGTTTTTAAAGTGTCCCTTGTGTTTTCTCTTTTCCTTTAAATTTAGATTAGGAAGCTAGATCAATGTGCGGTAGGATTAGCGAGTTGAGGTGACATTCTAACCAGCCAGATGAATTTGTGGCCAGCGTGAACATGGATCTTGAGTTATTAGCCCGATAGTATGAAATTTGATTAGTAGCTTATGTTGCAAGTACATGATCAATTTATTCTTATATGAGTATGAAAAGATTGTTTACAAGAACAAGATGGCCATTTCTTTCCCTTGTGCAGGTTGTTGACAATGATCCCTTTCTATCTTTATAATATTAAATTTGTAATTAGTAACATTGTTTACTGCCAACTAGGTGGTGGTGGTTGTTGTTTACCACCAACTAGGGGTGGCAAACGGGCAGGTATAATTTAAAATACAGGGTATAATTTAAAATACGGATAAATTATCCGTCTCAACCCGTATTTGAGACGGATAAAAACGGGTTTATTCGTCGGATAAATATGATCACGTATGAAAGTATTCCTTGCTTCCAAACTTATGGAACTCCAATTTGAGGCTTTACAAATGTGAAAGTTAAACACGTTAGTTATCCACTGGTTATCCATTTGGTTAACTATTTTCTAAGTGGATAATACGGCTCTTTATCCATATTCGACCTATTTTTAAACTGTTCATTATCCAACCCATTTTTTTATGCATAATATGGGTGGATAACTGTTTTTTTTCTAATCAATTTGCCACCTCTACTGCCAACCACAGGGAATTCTTGAGAATGTTTGGAAGTTAGAAACTCTAGAGATATTCATGTGGTGCTTTCTTTGTGTTCTTCGGGTTGTATAATTGTGGCTATACGGTGGAATAATGGAGGGGCAGTGAGAGGGAGGAGGTGGAATTTTTCTAGAAAAGAAAAGAAGAAAAAAAAAACATAATTTAAAACTCTCATGCACTCAAATATAAGTGTAGAAGACTTGATTTTCCATATCAGTGCGAGGGGTTCACAAGCTCACCTTTGTCAAGCAGAGCTCACAAAATGAAAAATTTTAATTTGACACTAATTATAATAACACTAATTATATAATACAATTAGTGTAAGTTATATGAGACACAAAATAAAATTTCTCTCGCAAAACACACCTTTGTCGAGTAGAGGCATCTATAGGTATCTGGTCACCATTTAAGTTGGAATGACTAACTGACAATTCATGCCAATCTAGTCACTATGTAGCCTTGTTTCTTTATTAAAAAAGAATCTTCTCGTGAAGAAAAGAAACCATTTGATGACGACTTCTTTATTTTCTTGCGGGTTAGTATTTTTTTATCTATTGGAAAAAAAATACTACACCTTGCTGTTTGGTTGTTTTCATTGGCAAAAATAGGCTGTGTTTGTCAGTTGACTTGTTTGGTTCCGAAAATTCTGATTTCATTGTGATGATAGATTTAATCTTTATTGACGTTTTGCTTATTTTCTCTTCTCTTGTTTCTTTAAAACTTGAATGGAAGTGAGAACAAGAGACTTCAACCAGTAGCAGTTTTTAGTTACTCTGTGTAAGTGAATGTAAACAGGAAAATGCAAAATCTGTCAACTGTTAGATTGTGCATTTCAGATTTTCCGCGCAATCGTCTCATTGACTCAATCCTTAGGTTTCATGTCACGGCTAGATATTGTTACATGGAGTAGGAGATCAATATCTGAGTCTTCAAGTTGAAAAGGGACTACAATGATCAACACATACCATTCAAAATCATCTAAATTTTGCATAGAACATATTTCACTCTTAAGAAGTCAGACAGAGGAAGGCATCAAGTGTAGAGATTAAGATTCCTGCACTACCGGTTAAGCCCAACTAGTAAGGCGTGACATGACACACGATAGACGTACCATCCAATTTAGCAGACCATGTCGTAACCAAGTTAAGCATCAGCGATTTGGACAGTCACAATCCTAACAGACTTATTAAGATCTAAGGATGAAGTTCCGCTCACTTCTCAACCATCTCTTCCTCTTCAGGCGGGTGGTTAGGCACGTCCAATATCTATAAATGAGGGCCAAGGTCATCCTCAAAAGATATTTCAAACCTGAGTTGAATATGGTTGCTCTGATGGTGGTTGAATGAAACTTGGGAGTCATTCAATTCTTCTAATCCAATTCCAAGAAATAGAAATCCTGAAAAATCAGTCAATAAATTATTGACTGCATGGATGGTAATCTCTAGTTTAACCAGGAAAACTAGCAAAATGAATATACTAGTAAAAGCAATAATCCGAAATAATAGGAGAACTGTGATAGGTTGCTGCCAAAGACATCCAACTCCTAGATCATGTAACCTATGGTTAGTTTCAGAAATGAAATTGGTGAAAACTTAGTTTAAAATTGTCACTGTTTACATTGAGTTGGCCTGAAGTTATTCCCAGTTTCCCACAGTATGATTCTGCATGATTTGTCTCTCTAGGCTTTTGGTGGCTAACATCTTTTGATGAAGTACGGTGTTCAAAAGGACATCTTATATTCAAGCCAGTAAAGAACATGGTGATTAGAAAGGGTATGACATGCTAATGAATTTAATCACTTTGCTAAGTAGTACACTTGAAATAGTGAAGCACGGTGGGTAATAAAGCTCGCGTTATTTTAATAAGTAATTAAAGCATCACTCTCCAAATTCATTATTTAAGGCCAATGCAGCATATATGGCAAAGTTCGATCTATCAAACTTAAACTATAATGCACCAAGTTCACTAAGGAAATAGAATAGTAGTTCAAATATTTAGGATATGAAAGTACTACATGTACCTCTGTCGCTTTATCATAGTTAAGACACCAATGCCTAGTGATGGTAATTCTGTCCTTTAAGAATGGTCCACGCTCTGTCAAAATATTTAGAGCAATGTATCTAAGGTTTCTGGAAATTCATGTAAGGTCATGATAGGATAAACAATCAGATTTGACAAAAGATTTAAAGCCAAGACACTTCTCACATAAGTGGCTGAAAGGAACCTATAAAGAAGGGAAGGGAGAAATTATGTAAATAGTCATTTTAATACTATGTTCGTCGTAGTTGTTGACTACATGCTTCATCGAATCTCGTTTATGGGAAGCTTTGACTTGATTAAAACAATCCTATTGGAGACAGTGTTTAATACAGAGAGGGATGAAAATAGATATTTGCTTTTTAGTTCAAAAGATATATAAGAGCTCTTCAAAAGGAATAATTTTATGTTCTCTTTCTCCTAGGAAGTGGATAGGTAATGAGAACAGTATGACTAGGACTCATGAATACTTCAAGTTGTGAAACTATTTTCTCAAACAATCTTCTCAACATTGAAATGTTTACTGACAGAAATTGGGGGGTAAGGTAAGGAGAGCACAATAGAGAGTGAGAGATATGCAAGAGAGAGAGAGAGAGAGAATAGCAGCACCAATACTTTAAAAGGAGAGTAGCCTGTTCCAGTCTCACCTGTAAAGTTGCTCTATCAGTACAACTACGGCAATCTCATGATTTAAGACTAAAGATGACAATTTGACTGATATGTTAGCTCTCTGCCGCAATTGTCTTCCATGCCCATAAGGTCCACCTATGCAAAAGAGTAAGCTTGATGCACCCTGCAACACAGACAGGAGTAAAATCACACAATAATTCCAGTGTCTTATCTTTTTCGAGTAGATCCTCATCCTACTGATGACAGATGTCTTACTAATCAACTCTTTTGACAGTAGGCACCAGACCAGTAAAGAACTTTCAATTCCCAAGGGTGATTTGCTGCTAAATCATGATAGTAATACCAGGAACAAAAGACTGCCATGATGACGCATCACTCACCTTGTTTCCAGCATCCCCAATTAAAGAAGCCATCTGCTCAGATCCCACATCATGACCACGTTCATCCAACATTACAACCTGGTTTTAAACAGATTAGGGATAGTGAGAATTCAGAAAGAGCAAAAGGGGGAGAATACAACAACAACAACAACCCAGTATAATCCCACTTAGTGGGGTTTGGGGAGGGTAGTGTATACGTAGACCTTACCCCTACCCTTGGGTAGAGAGGCTGTTTCCAAATAGACCCCCAGCATCATTCTCTCCAAAAACTTCCCACCTTGTTCTTGGGGAGACTCGAACTCACAACCTCTTGGTTGGAAGTGGGAGTTGCTTACCATCAGAGCAACCCCTCTTGTCCAAAGGGGAAGAATGTAAGCATTAATTTTGTGAGGGTCAAGAGAGTGCAATTATTGTGTTCCATCTACCAGAAAATCGATTAATGTTGAGGCATGGAAAAAATAAGAAGATATCAACAGCTTCAACAAGAATGAGAAAGCTTCTGAACACCCCAAAGAAAGCAAATATTCCTGTTGAACAAAATCATTTAAACCTGCCTGATATCAAACCACTCAGATGTACAATAATAAAACTAGGTAAAACTTCAGTAAAACCAGTCAAAAATTGCATGCAGCCTAGGAATTCATTTTACAACTCGAGATATAAATGAATTTTGTTACTCCCTTGGAATTCGCTCCTAATGCAACATCACTACAGGAATCCTGACAGTTGGTCTTACATAGCCATAGGTCATCCACCAGTTAGTCTATTATGCAATTTTATTTATAATCAAATCAACTTAATTCCTTTCTCCATCTTTTCACCAATATAAACATTCATTAGTAATACTCCTTTAAGGATTACTTTGTTTCAGCAACCGTCGTCTCCATCCAGGTTGTCACTTCCTATTTAAATTTATACTTCCTCATATTGGTGAATCTACCCAAATTTTGTAGAATGTTCCATTTTTTATTTTGCAAATTTTATTCCAAGAGGGGTTGCTCTGATGGTAAGCAACCCCCACTTCCAACCGAGAGGTTGTGAGTTCGAGTCTCCCCAAGAGCAAGGTGGAAAGTTCTTGGAGGGAAGGATGCCGGGGGTCTATTTGGAAACAGCCTCTCTATCCAAGGGTAGGGGTAAGGTCTGCGTACATACTACCCTCCCCAGACCCCACTAAGTAGGATTATACTGGGTTGTTGTTGTTGTTGTTGTATTCCAAAGTTCTTCCCCCATTTCCGCTCTGAAGGTGAAAAGTGTTGGTTGAATACCAAAATTCTAGTTTTTAAATAGACCACATTGGTCAATAGTTCCTTCAAAACATGGCTAACTACTACTGGAAGTAGCCTTTCAATCATAAAATGCTCGGATGAAAATTTTCTTTTTGAATACAATGTGTAATAACAGGGATCATTTTGTAAGCCAGCTTTATTTAGAAAGAATTCTTTCACAAACTGCTGTGTACATACTACCCTCCCCAGACCCCACTAAGTAGGATTATACTGGGTTGTTGTTGTTGTTGTATTCCAAAGTTCTTCCCCCATTTCCGCTCTGAAGGTGAAAAGTGTTGGTTGAATACCAAAATTCTAGTTTTTAAATAGACCACATTGGTCAATAGTTCCTTCAAAACATGGCTAACTACTACTGGAAGTAGCCTTCCAATCATAAAATGCTCGGATGAAATTTTTCTTTTTGAATACAATGTGTAATAACAGGGATCATTTTGTAAGCCAGCTTTATTTAGAAAGAATTCTTTCACAAACTGCTGTCAGTGCGAGTTCTTTCTTCAAAAAGAATAGTTCGGCAACATTTAATTTTGTCAGTAAGGTATATATCAGTTAATATATAGAAGGTTCTATAAGTTATGAATCAGAAAGAGTAGTATTCCAAGCAGTTTGTTCAACTTCACCTTTTGCAAAATGAAGAGAGTTTTTTGACAAGTAGAAGAAGTACATCCACACAGAAAAGAAAAACTTCCAGCGAGCTAAATGCTTCTGAACTCTTACCCATTCATCAGGCCTGATGTGGCCCATAACAGCCATGTCCTCATGTTCAATTTGAGCCACTACATCACTGTTACAAATGTAAAGAACAAGCTTCAAAAGTATATTCTGCCTAACAAAATGCTGAAGGTTAAGCATCCAACAGAAGTGAACTTTACAATGTATATAGATGATAATCAATCAAGCCTCTGTATCTACCAAAAAGTACACAGACTATGAACTAAAGTTACTCAAATATGTCAATGTGCTCATTACAGTAATACAGTAAAGAAATCCGAAAAATTCCATTAGTGGCCCGACAAAATAAAATGAAACTTAACCATAGAGCAAGATAGCGATTTGTCGATTTAGATCATAGCTTACTGGTATACAAGTTCAAAGCTTATGCGAGATGGACCACATCTAGCTAGGTTGTGTTTGGTATGGAGGAATTTTTTTAATTTTCCCACATTTGGTCAAAATGTTCTCAAAAACATTTTTTTCAAGGAAAACAAGTTCCTTAAACATCGTGGGAGTAGGGAAAACAAGTTCCATAAGTGGCATTCCACAGTGATTGTCTCCTCCCATCCCATACCCGCCTCCAACCCCTCACCTCCAGCCCCTGCCAACCCACTGACCCTCCTCCAGAGGTGGAGTCAGAATTTTAAGTTTATGGGTTCGTCATTCTAATTGTTTTAAGTTACTGGGTTCTAAACCAATAATTTATACATATTCAATGGATTTTTTAAGACAAATACAGGTTCAAACCAAAGCTAATGGGTTCGACCGAACCGATAGCGGCACCCTAGCTCCGCCCCTGACCTCCTCCCATGCACCCCAACCCCAAACCAGCATTCCCACCCATCAACACTCATAGTGTTTGCCTAGATAAAAAACATAAATGCTCCTGAGACAATATTTTCTGCTTGCTTACCAAACACCAGAAAATAAGTAACAAAATCACTTATTTTTCAGGAAAAGATATTTTCCGTAAAAATCTGTCCCACAAAGACCAGAATTCACAAATTTTATTAAAATTTGAAGTAAACCAACTTGACAAAAGAAAGGCCAGAATTCAAACACACCGTGCATTTCTAGGATTAGACTTAATCCGTACATCCTCAACACTACAATAATGTTTGAGCTTCTTCATATACTCGTCAACTATTAGCTGCACTCCTTGTGACCGCTTCTTTCCAACCGTCAATACGCGTATAGGTATTGCTCTCTGTATCAAAACCAGCCAAAAATGCAAGCAAACGCGCTCATACTAGTAGGATTCTTCTTTTTCTTGTTTTAGCTTAATTAAGAAAAGAACAGAAATTTAAGGAATTTCATACCACTGATTGGCCAGCGAATTTGGACTGCTGCTTACCTGGAGAAATAATTGTAAAATATTAAAACCCAAAAATACACATACAAGAAAAGATTGAGATTTCTGTGGAAAATTTACGAACTTGAAGGAATTGAAAGGTTGTCGAAACCGGCTAGAGGTGACACTGCCATTTTCAGGTGAAAAGTCTGAATTATCCTATCACACTGATGATGGGTTTATTTTAGGGAGCATTTTCTAAGTTTAAAATGATATTTTAATGAAAAAATTGTTTCAGAATGCTTTTGAATGAATTCCTGTCAATTTTGCATATTCTTTCTTTTGTGTTTTGTTTTTATAACTGGGTAAAAAATATTCTTCCATAATCATATTTTTTAATGCGGGGTGCTTTGTTAATTTTAAAAATAGTCAGATTTACAATTCATCATTCAAAAATAGCCCAGTTAATTAAAATTTAGCCACTTCTCATGTAAAGATAAACGCGAGCGAAAATACTATTCAAAACTCCGAAAAATACGCCAGTATATTATACGGGAGTTTCAGCATAAGTATGCTTGAACTCCAGCATATTATACGGGAGTTCCAGGATAACTGTGCTGGAACTCTCGCATAATACGTTGGAGTTCCAGCATAAGTACACTAGAACTCCCGCATAGTATAGTGGAGTTTCACCAAGTATAAATCTCCAGTATAATATACTGGAGTTTGGAACACAGGTGTTCCAGTCTTCCATATATTATACGGAAGTAAGCACAGTATACCGGTCCAGCTTAATATGCTGGAGTTCGTACACATACGCACCGAACTCTCGTTTATTATGGAGGACCGATTTCTATTGCAGCAAAATAGTGGCTATTTTTTATGTGACGACCCAAAGGGTCATCACTTGTTTTAGTCATTTTGAGATTCAGAGGCCTTGAAAAGCTCACTATTAGTTGCCTCGATATTGCGTGTGCAGGCCGGGCGCGAAGCCGAAATTTTTTTATGTTGAAATATATGAATTATGTTAAAAATTTGAAGAATTTTGATATTAATATTGATAACGTTAACTTTGGTCAACATTTTTGGTAAACTGACCCAGACCTGCGATTTGACGGTCTCGGGAGGTCTGTAGAAAAATATGGGACTTGGGCGTATGCCCGGAACGAATACCGAGGTCCCCGGCCTGAGAAAAGAATTTTTCTGTGAAATTGTTTCCTGAAAATATTTAAGGAAAATGAAAATGAAATTTGATCAAAAGTAATGGTATCATGCTCGTATTTTGGTTCCGACACTCGGTACAGGTCATATATGTTGGTTAAGCACTTCCTGTAAAGTTTGGTTGAAAACGGACACCGTTTGACGCGTTTCGGCTTTAAATTAAAAACTTTGGAAGTTTATGAAATTTGAAAGATTTCTTAGATTTAAGGCTTAATTCATTGAATTTGATGTTATTTTTACGATTTAGTTGATAGAACAAGTTCGTATAGTATTTTTGAGTCAGTGTACATATTTGGTCTGGAGCCTCGAGGGCTCGGATGAGTTTCGGATAGATGTCGGAGTGTTTTGGACTTAGAAAATCTGGTGTTTTTGCTGGTTGCTGGTGCCCAGGTTTTTGTTCTATGTGATCGCATAGGCATGTCTGCGATTGCATAGAGTTAATTGGGAAGTCATTAATTTGTTCTATGCGATCGAGTTCTTTCGCGATCGCATAGAGTTAATTTGGTAGTCATCAGTTTGTTCAATGCGATCACATTACCCCTCCGCGATCGCATAGAGTAAATCTTGAAGTCCAGGAAATTCTTTTATGCGATTGCATTACTCCTACACGATCGCATAGAGTAAATGTTGAAGTCCAGAATTCCTTTTATGCGATCGCATTACTTCTCCTTGATCGCATTGAGCAATGTTTAGCCCCCCTTTCTTTCTTCTATGCAATTGCATCCCAGGCCCTGCGATCACGTAGAGCAATTTCGCCCAGTGATTTTAAAGACCCAAAAACAGAACACTTACGGGATTTTCATCCCATTTCTCAACTCTCTTTTCTTCAACAGCTTCTTTGGGCAATTTTGGGGTGAATTTCATCGAACTTCTTGGGTAAGTATTATTTAACTCATCTACTTCATTTTTCATCAACATCAATCAAATCCTTAGGCCTAAACATGTGAAAATAGGTAGAAAATTAGATAATTGGGTATAGTTAGGGTTTTCAAATAATTTGTGATTTAGACCTCGTTTTGGGGTCGAACTTACGAACAAATTATATATTCGGGCTCGTGAGTGAATGGGTTGTCGGAAATTGGTTCGAACATCGTGTTTTAACAACGAGGGCCCGGGGTTGGTTTTCACTATTCCGAGCAGAATGTTGTAAATTATATATTTAGCCCTTTGGATTATTTTGTTGAGTAGTATTGATGATATTAAATCAATTGTGTATATATACAACCGAATTGGAGCGAAATTCGAAAGGGAAGGGCATTTCATAAGGATTGAGTTTGCCGTAAACCTTCGAGGTAAGTGTTTGATCTATCCTAGCTTGACAGAATATGAGTTGAGTCTATTTGCTAATTGCTATGTGCGGAGTCCGACGTATAGGCATGGTGACAAGTATCTATACGTTGGGGGTCTAGTATGACCGTGAGTTTTTACTCGTGACTATTTGATAATGATGTAACTCTTCCACATCTAATTGTTGATTGCTAAATAACGTGAAAGGTGTGAGAAGAAAATTATGAATTGTGAATTCCGTGAAGCGTTGGTTCAAACAATGATTTGATAATTGAGTAAGAAGTGAACAAAAGATAAAGAATTAATGTTGAGCCTTGGTACCGAGTTATTGTTTTCTCTTGCCAATAATATATATTTTGAACTATGTTGAAAGTAAAATAGGATCTTGTGGCACGCCGACCACTTATACATTGAAATGGGATCGTGTGGGCGGCGCCACTTATATATTGAAATGGGATCGTGTAGCACGCCAACCACTTATATATTGAAAAGGGATCGTGTAGCACGCCGTCCACTATATACATGATACATTGGGATCGTGTGGTATGCCAACCACTTATAATTGATAAATTGGGGCAATACCTTTTATATATATATATATATATATATATATATATATATATATATATATATATATATATATATATATATATATTGAAATGACATCGAATGGTACGTCTACTGCAATTTTTATTGTGATGAAAAGGGGTTGCACGCCTGCAGCAAGATGAGCTGAACTTGAGAGTGAATTAAATTCCATTATTCTATTTATGATATTATATTTTCGTTGCTACCTCAGAGCATGCTTTCCTTTCCAAATATTTAATGTTGCTTCCTGTTATTTTGTTGTATATATATATATATATATTTTGAATTGTACATGTTTATGTGAGTGTCTGGTTCTAGCCTTGTCACTACTTCACCGGGATAGGCCAGACACTTACCAGCACATGGGGTCGGTTGTGCTGATTCTACACTCTGCGCTATTTTTGCGCAGATTCAGGTTACTGGCAGCAGTAGCGATAATGTGGGTGTTAGCATTATGATCATCGAGACACCAAGGTAGCCTTGCAGGCGTCCGCAGGACCCGACGTCTCTTCTATCTTTATTTTCAGTCTGTTATCTCATGTATTCGGGATAAAAAGTTTTATATTTCTTTCAAACAGTTGTGTTTAGTATTCATAGAAGTTTGTGAGCATTGTGACATCAGTTCTTGGGTAGTGTACATGCCGGGATTTCAGTATTGCATCTAGTAACATTTACTAAGTCTTCCGCTAAATATAATTATTCCAATGAAATTTTAATATTGTTGATAATAGCTTCAAATAAGTATTGTTAAAGATGAAAATATAAGTAACAGTTGGCTTGCCTAGCTCCTATTAGTAGGCGCCATCACGACTCCCGATGGTGAGAAATTTGGGTCTTGACAAGTTGGTATCAAACCATTAGGTTAGATAGGTCTCACAACTCACGAACAAACTTAGTAGAGTCTGAGGGATTGGTACGGAGACGTCTGTATTTATCCCTAGAGGCTACAGAGTTAGGAAAATTTCACCTTCATTTTTTCCAGTCGTGCGAATCTGTTCTTCAAATACTAATTGAATTTCTGCTCTGCTCTTCCACAGATGGCAAGAACACGCGCTTCCTCATCTACTGATCCACAGCCCGAGGCCCCAGCAACATCTCCATCTACGGGCAGAGGCCGAGGTCGAGGTAGGGGTAGAGCTCAGCCACGAGCAGCAGCACCAGTGGCGGAGCCTCGGATTCAGATTAAGGAGGAGGTTCCGGCCGCAGCTGATCCAGTGGGCCCAGCTCAGGTCCCAGAGGGGTTTCTTGCCACCCCGGTTCTTCAAGACGCTTTGGTACGATTGGTCGATTTTATGGAGGGCATTTCTAGAGCGGGTTTTCTTCCAACAGCACCAGACATATCTCAGGCTAGAGGAATGACCCCTACTTCTGCTACACGTACTCTAGAACTAGTGGTTCCCCGGACTCAGGCTCCAGCAGTTCAGCTAGTTATGACCGCTCAGCCAGCTGCGGCAATCCAACCAGGTATGGTATTTCGGACTGGTGAAGGTACAGCTATGTCCGCTGATGCTTAATGGAGATTGGACAGATTCACCAGACTCTTCACTCTCACATATAGTGGCACTCCTTCTGAGGATGCTCAGAATTTCATATTCAGCTGTCATGAGCTTCTCAAGAGTATGGGCATTTTGGAGACCAATGGGGTCGACTTTGACACGTTTCGCCTAGCAGGATCCGCCAAGACTTGGTGGAGGGATTTCTGTTTAACTAGGCCAGCACAGTTGCCATCATTGACCTGGAACCAGTTTTCAGAGTTATTTCTAGGGAAGTTTCTCCCAGTCACTCACCGGGATGCTTGCACAGGCAGTTCGAGGGTGTCCATCAGGGTACTATGACAGTCACCCATTATGAGGCTCGCTTCATTGATCTCACTCTCCATGCTACTGTGATACTCCCCACCGAAAGCGAGAGGGTGCGGAGGTTTGTTGATGGATTGAATCAGCCAATTCGTGTTCAGATGGACATGAGTGCCGGTAGTGAGATTTAATTTCAGGAGGCGGTGGATGGTGCCCGTCGGATAGAGATGTCACTTGCTCATGGAGGTGGTCATGGGTTGGCTAAGAGGCCCCGTAGTTCAGGCAGATTCAGTGGTACCTCGTCTGAAGGTGGAGATTCTCATGGTAGAGGCCATCCTCATATGCCTTTTCAGTAACTCTTCAGGCTTCTCACGGTTCTTCATGTTATCGTGATTTCCAGTCGTAGTATTCTGACCAGTAGCTCTTCTGTTCACCCTCAGCGCCTACCAGTGCACTGCCACTTTGCTATTCTCAGCAGTCGAGGGCTTGTTACACCTACGACGATACGAGGCACATTGCCAAGTATTGCCCTCGAGCTTCCAGCAGCTCCTAGCAGCAGGGTTCTCGTGCTTTGATTGCAGAATCAGATGCTCCACAGCCTGACTAGCCAGATAGATGAGGTGGCAGGGGTAGTAGAGGTGGAGGTAGAGGTCATAGAGGTGGAGCTCATACCGACAGAGGTAGAGGTCGACAGTAGCTTATCGTTCCAAAGGTATTCCTCAGGGTAGTGGGGCCCAGCCCCGATGCTGTGCACTTCAGGACAGACCAGAGGCTGAGTCCTCAGATGTAGTAATTACATGTACTATTTTGCTTTGTGATAAAGAGGCTATAGTGCTATTTGACCCTGTATCTACATATTCGTACGTGTCTTCTTATTTTACATCGTACCTAGTTCAGCTTAGTGATCCATTGGGCGTTCTTGTTTATGTGTCTACACCAGTGGATGATTCTATTGTAGTTGATTGAGTTCATCGATCTTGTGTTGTGGTGATTGGGGGTCTTGAGACCCCCGTTGATTTATTGATTCTAAATATGGTTGACTTCGATATCATATTGGGAATGGACTGGCTATCTCCATATCATGCTATCTTGGATTGTCATGCCAAGACCGTAACTTTAGCTCTGCCAAATTTGCCTCAAATAGAATGGAAGGGAATTTTTAGTCACATTAACCGCAATATTATTTCATATGTTAAGGCTCAGCGTATGGTTGAAAAGGGGTGTTTGGCTTATCTAGCCTATGTTCACGATTCCAGCGCCAAGGTTTCTTCTATTGATTCGGTGCTCGTGGTTTGCAAGTTTCCTGAGGTATTCCCTTCGGACCTGCCGGTTATGCCACCCAACAGGGATATTGATTTTTGCATTGATCTAGCTCCGGGCACTCAGCCCATTTCTATTCCTCCATATCGTATGGCCCCATCGGAATTAAAATAATTGAAGGAACATTTGCAGGATTTACTTGAAAAGGGTTTCATCAGTCCCAGTGTTTCCCCATGGGGTGCGTCAGTATTATTTGTTAAGAAAAAAGATGGTTCGATGCGAATGTGCATTGATTACTGGCAATTCCACAAGGTTAAAATCAAGAACAAGTATCTACTGCCGCAGATTGATGATTTATTTGACCAACTTCAGGGTGCCAAGGTATTCTCAAAGATAGATTTCAGATCTGGCTACATCAGTTGAAGATTAGGGAGTCGGATGTTCCAAAGACAGTTTTCTGCACGTGGTATGGACATTATGAATTTCTGGTCATTCTTTTGGGTTGATAAATTCCCCAACAGCTTTTATGGAATTGATGAACATAGTGTTCAGGCCTTATTTAGACTTGTTCGTGATCGTCTTCATTAATGATATATTGATATACTCCCGCAGTCAGGAGGAGCATGCACGGCATCTCAGAGTGGCTCTTCAAATTCTGAAGAATAGTCAGTTATATGCAAAATTTTCAAGTGTGAACTCTGACTAAGTTTAGTTGCATTCCTGGGTTATGTTGTGACGGAAGAAGGTATTCAGGTTGATCCAAGAAAGATTGAGGTAGTCAAGAATTGGCATAGACCAGCATCAGCCACAGAGATTCGGAGTTTCTTGGGATTAGCAGGTTATTATCGGCGATTTGTGGTGGGGTTTTCATCTATTACAACCCCGATGACCAGATTGACCCAGAAGGGTGTCCAGTTCAAATGGTCAGATGAATGTGAGGCGAGCTTTTAGAAGCTCAAAATAGCCTTGACCATAGCATCGGTGTTGGTTTTGCCCACAGGTTCGGGACCTTATACTATTTATTGTGATGCTTCCCGTATTGGGCTTGGTGCAGTTTTGATGCAAGATGGCAAGGTTATTGCCTATGCTTCGAGGCCGTTGAAGAATCATGAAAAGAACTATCCAGTTCATGACTTGGAGTTGGTGGCGATTGTTTACGCATTGAAGATTTGGAGGCATTATTCGTATGGCGTGGCATGTGAAGTATTCACTAATCACAAGAGCCTTCAGTACATGTTTAAACAGAAGGAGTTGAATTTTAGGCAGAGAAGATGGTCGTAATTGTTGAAAGATTATGACATTACCATTTTGTATCACCCGGGAAGGGCAAATGTGGTGGCCGATGCTTTGAGCAGGAAGTCAGATAGTATGGTCAGTCTTGCTTATATTCCGATCAGTCAGAGGCTGCTTGCAATGGATGTTCAGGCCTTAGCCAATCATTTTGTGAGATTGGATATTTCTGAGCCTAGTCGAATGCTAGTTTGCACGGTCTCTTGCTCTTCATTATTGAGTGTATCCGCGATCAACAATTTGATGATCGCCATTTATGTGTCCTTAAAGACACTGTTCATCGAGGAGGTTCCAAGCAGGTCACCTTAGGTGCCGATAGAGTTCTGAGATTGAAAGGGAGAATTAGTGTGCCAGATGTTGATGGGCTTCAAGAATTAATTCTAGAAGAAGCTCACAGTTCCCGGTACTCTATTCCTTCAGGCGCAGCAAAGATGTATCAGGATTTGCGGCAATATTATTGGTGGCGCAAAATGAAAAAGGATATTGTGGCATATGTAGCGCGGTGCTTGAATTTTCAACAGGTTAAATATGAGCATCAGAGACCTGGTGATCTATTGCAGAAAATTGAACTTCCTGAGTGGAAGTGGGAGCGGATCACTATGGAATTCGTTACTGGCCTTGCGATGACTCAGAAAAAGTTTGATCTGGTTTGGGTTATTGTTGATAGGCTGACCAAGTCAGCACATTTTGTTCATGTTGCCACCACTTACTCGTGCGAGAGGTTAGCGGGGATTTATATCAAGGAGATTGTTCGCCTTCATGGGATGCCTATATTTATCATATCGGATTGAGGTCCTCAGTTTACCTCACATTTCTGGAAAGCATTTCAGAAAGAGTTGGGCACCCGGCTCAGCTGAGTATGGCATTTCATCTCCAGACGGACGGTCAGTCCAAGAGGACTAATCAGATATTGGGGGATATGTTCCGAGCTTGTGTTATTGATTTTGGAGGTTTGTGGGATCAGTTCCTACCTTTGGCAGAGTTTGCTTATAATAACAGCTATCAATTGAGAATTCAGATGGCTCCTTATGAAGCCTTGTATGGTAGACAGTGTCGTTCTCCGGTTGGATGGTTTGAACCGGGAGAGGCACGGTTGTTGGGTACAGATATAGATCAGGAGGCCTTAGATAAGGTTAAGATTATTCAGGATAGGCTTCGTACAGCTCACTCCAGGTAGAAGAGTTATGCAGATCGCAAGGTTAGATATTTAGCTTTCATGATTGGTGAGCGCGTGTTGCTCTGTGTATCACCTATGAAGGGCGTGATGAGATTTGGTAAGAAGGGCAAGCTTAGCCCTAGGGTTATTGACCCATTCGAGATCCTTGATCGTATGGGAAAGGTGTCTTATAAACTTGCTTTGCCACCTAATTTGTCAGATAAGCATCCAGTGTTTCATGTATCCATGCTCCGAAAATATCACGGCAATACATCGCACGTGTTAGATTTCTGCACTATCCAATTGGACAAGGATCTGTCTTATGAGGAGGAACCAGTAGCTATATTGGACTGGCAGGTTCGATAGTTGAGGTCGAAGAGTTTCCCTTCTGTGCGTGTTCAGTGGAGAGGTCAGTCTCTAGAGGTATCGACCTGGGAGTCAAAGTCTGACATGCGGAGCCGTTATCCTCTTCTATTCCCTGACTCGGGTACTTCTTTCATTTGTCCATTCGAGGACGAACGATTGTTTTAGAGGTGGAGAATGTGACGACCCAAAGGGTCATCACTTGTTTTATTAGTCATTTTGAGCTTCAGAGGCCTTGTAAACCTAACTATTAGTTTTCTCGATTTGTGTGCACAGGCCGGGTGTGAAGTCAGAAATTTTTTATGTTGAAATATATGAATTATGTGAAAAATTTGAAGAATTTTGATATTAATATTGATAACGTTGACTTTGGTCAACATTTTTGGTAAACGAACTTGGACCCGTAATTTGACTGTCTTAGGAGGTCCGTAGAAAAATATGGGAGTTGGACGTATGCCCGGAATCGAATTCCAAGGTCCCAGGGCCAAGAAAAGAATTTTTCCGTGAAATTATTTCCTTAAAAAGTTTAAGCAAAATAAAAATAAAATTTGATCAAAAGTAAGTGTATCGGGCTTGTATTTTGGTTCCGACGCCCAGTATAAGTCATATAAGTTGGTTATGCACTTCCTGTAAAGTTTGGTTGAAAACGGACATCGTTTGACGTGCTTCGTCCTTAAATTGAAATTTGAAAGATTTCTTATATTTAAGGCTCAATTCATTAAATTTGATGTTATTTTACCGATTTGATCGATAGAACAAGTTCGTACAATGTTTTTGAGTCAGTTTACATATTTAGTTTGGAGCCCCGAGGGCTAGGATGAGTTTCGGATAGGTGTCGGAGTGTTTTGGACTTAAAAAATCTGGTGTTTTTGCTGGTTGCTGGTGCCCAGGTTTTTGTTCTATGCGATCGCAAATGCATGTCTGCGATCGCATAGAGTTAATTGGGAAGTCATTAATTTGTTCAATGCGATCGCATTGGTTCTTCCGCGATCGCATAGAGTTAATTTTGTAGTCATCAGTTTGTTCTATGTGATCACAATACTCCTCCCTGATTGCATAGAGTAAATCTTGAAGTCTAGGAAATCCTTCTATGCGATTACATTACTCCTACGCGATCGCATAGAGTAAATGTTGAGGCCCAGAAATCCTTCTATGAGATCGCATTACTTCTCCGTGATCGCATAGAGCAAAGTTCAGTCCCCCTTCTTTTCTTCTATGCGGTCGTATCCCTGGCCCTGCGATCGCATAGAGCAATTTCACCCAGTTATTTTAAAGACCCAAAAACAGAACACTTACGGGATTTTCATCCCATTTTCTCAACTTTCTCTTCCTCAACAGCTTCTTTTGGCGATTTTGGGGAGATTTTCATCAAACTTCTTGGGTAAGTATTATTTAATTCATCTTCTTCATTTTTCATCAACATCAATCAAATCTTTAGGCCTAAACATGTGAAAATAGGTAGAAAATTAGAGAATTGAGTATAATTAGGGTTTTCAAATAATTTGTGACTTTAGACCTCGTTTGGGGTCAAACTTAAGAACAAATTGTATATTTGGGCTCGTGAGTGAATGGGTTGTCGGAAATTAGTTCGAACCTTGCATTTTACTATGTGGGCCCGGGGTCGATTTTCACTATTCCGAGAAGAATGTTGTAAATTATATACTTAGCCCTTTGGATTATTTTGTTGAGTAGTATTGATGATGTTAAATAAATTGTGTATAGATACAATCGGATTGGAGCCAAATTCGAAAGGAAAGTGCATTGCTTAAGGATTGAGTTTGCCGTAAACTTTCGAGGTAAGTGTTTGATCTATCCTAGCTTGAGGGAATAGGAGTTGAGTCTATTTGCTAATTGCTATGTACGGAGTCCGGTGTATAGGCATGGCGACAAGTATCTATACGTTTGGGGTCTAGAATGACATGAGTTTTTACTCGTGACTATTTGATATTAACATAACTCTTCCACATCTAATTGTTGATTGCTAAATAACGTGAAAGGTGTGAGAAGGAAAATATGAATTGTGAATTCCCTGGAGCGTTGGCTCGAAAGAGGATTTGATAATTGAGTAAGAAGTAAATAAAAGATAAAGAATAAATTGTTGAGCCTTGGCACCGAGTTATTGTTTTCTCTTGCCAATAATATATATTGTGAGCTATGTTGAAAGTGAAATGGGATCGTGTGACACACCGACCACTTGTATATTGAAATGGGATCGTGTGGCTCGCCAAACACTTATATAGTGAAATGGGATCGTGTGGCACGCCGATCACTTATATATTGAAATGGGGTCGTATGGCACGCCGACCACTTATATATTGAAATCGGATCGTGTGGCACGCCGACCACTTATATAATGAAAAGGGATCGTGTGGGACACCATCTACTATATACATGATTCAATAGGGCCAATATTGGTATCAAATTCCATAACTTATGCCACTTAGGCATATTATCAAACACCTTGTAGGCATAGAAACCTCATAACTATGGTATTGGTTCCTCCAATTATCACCATTACCCAAAAATTCATCTCACCATCATTCCTAAACAATTTATAACTTCCAACTACACATGTATGACCATCCATTCATACCCAACCAACAAATTCCATCCAATAAACACCTTTAAATCCCTACCATGTTCATGTATTTAAATTGGAAATTTATGGCCTCCAATCAACATACAATAAGTTGTAATACATGATTCGTACTCATAATTCCATATTAATCACATATGTGTAAGTCTAAGGTGTAGGATTACCTCTTGTAGACCAAATCTTGAAAGTCAACTTTGGGGTGTTCTTGAGATTTTGAAGAAATCCTATGAAATCGAATCACATTCATGTTGTCACTAGTGATTGAGAAGTGAAATCACCATGGAAACACACTTAAAAACTTTACCTTAGGAGTGCAATTGAGTGCCTTGGTCGAATTGGGGATGATGGGGATGCCCTAGGCTTGAGAAATAACTCAAATAATGTCATTTCCCGTCCTTTAGTGTATTTAGAGGCCTAACACTAGCGCTTCCGCACTAAATATTGCGCTAGTGAGGCAGAATAAAACTCAATTAGCGCTAGCTATGCGCTCCCGTGCTAAGGCCGCGCTATTGACATATGCCCAGTTAAATGATCATAATTTTCTGTATACGACTCCAAATTATGAACATTTTATTGCGTTGGAAACTAGACTCAAAGGGATTTAATTTGATAGGTAGATAGTAAAACAAATCTTTATATATAATGAGATATGATCGTTTAAAATGAGGTCTTGTGAACACTCATTTACAACTTCGTCGATTATGAAATTTTCCAACTTCAAAAGTCCCCGTTAGCCATCCGAAATCACCCCGATGTCCCCGTGACCCCAACCAAAAGTGAAAACCCCTCTTAAAGCATCATATGAACTTGTTCTAATCATAAAATACATCCAACAACACAGAAATCACTAATCCTCAACGGATTCAAGCCTATGTTCAACCAAAACTTCTGAAACTTGTATTTAATCAAAAACCCGACCTAAACACGTTCGAATGACTTGAAATTTTGCACACATATCCCTAATGACTTAACAAAGCTATAACAGCTTCTTGAATTCCATTCCGACTCTCGATCAAAATTTCACCTGTCAACCGAAAATCGCCAAAATACTAACTTTCGACATTTCTACCCTAAACGAGCTACGGACTTCCATGATTACTTTAGGTCACACTCCTAAGTCAAAAATCACCTCGTGGAACTAACTGAAAAGTCGATATTTACATCCGAGCCCTTCAACTCATAAGTCACATACGGTTGACTTTTCCAAATTGAGCCTTCTTAAAAGAGACTAAGTGTCTCATTTCTTATCGAAAGCACTTCAAACCAACTCGATCACATGAGATACAGATAATGAGGCATAAAGAAGTTGAAAATGGGAAAAACGGAGCAGTAACTCATGAGATGATGGGTCGGGTCATTACATTCTCCACCTCTAAAACAATCGTTCGTCCTCGAATGGAAAAAAGAAAGAAGAACTTGAGTCAGGGAATAGGTGAGGATAACAGCTCCGCATGTCAGACTCGGACTCCCAGGTAGATGCCTCAGGAGGCTGACCTCTCCATTGAACATGCACAGAAGGAAAACTCTTCGACCTCAATTGTCGAACCTGCCGTTCTAATATAGCCACCGGTTCCTCCTCATAAGACAGATCCTTGTCCAATTGGACAGTGCTGAAATCTATCACGTTCGATAGATCGCCATGATATTTTGAGAGCATGGATACATGAAACACTGGATGCACAGCTGACAAATTAGGTGGCAAAGAAAGTTTATAAGCCACATTTTCCACACGATTAAGGATCTCGAATGGGCCAATAAACATAAGGCTAAGCTTGCCCTTCTTACCAAATCTCATTACGCCCTTCATAGGCGATACACGGAGCAATACCTGCTCACCAATCATGAAAGCTAAATCTCTACCGTTGCGATCTGCATAACTCTTCTTCCTGGACTGAGTTGTACGAAGCCTATCCTGAATAATCTTGACCTTATCTAAGGCCTCCTGAACTATATCCGTACCCAACAACCGAGCCTCTCCCGATTCAAACGATCCAACCGGAGAACGACACCGTCTACCATACAAAGCTTCATAAGGAGCCATCTGAATGCTCGATTGATAGCTGTCATTATATGCAAACTCTGCCAAAGGCAGGAATTTATCCCGCGAACCTCCAAAATTAATAACACACGCTCGGAGCATATACTCCAATATCTGAATAGTCCTCTCGGACTGACCATCCGTCTGGGGATAAAACGTTGTACTCAGCTGAACCTGGGTGCCCAACCCTTTCTGAAATGCCTTCCAGAAATATAAGGTAAACTGCGGACCTCGATCCGATATAATAGATATAGGCACCCCATGAAGGTGAACAATCTCCCTGATATAAATCCTCGCTAACCTCTCGGACGAGTAGGTGGTGGCAACAGGAACAAAATGTGCTGACTTGGTCAGCCTAACGACAATAATCCAAACCGTATCAAACTTCTTCCGAGTCATCGGAAGGCTGGTATGGAAGTCCATAGTGATCCGCTCCCACTTCCACTTGGGAAGCTCAATTTCCTGAAACAAACCACCAGGCCTCTGATGCTCATAATTAACCTGTTGACAATTCAAACATCGCGCTACATATGCCACAATATCCTTTTTCATTCTGCGACACCAATATTGCTGTCGCAAATCCTGACACATCTTTGTTGTGCCTGGATGAATAGAATATCGGGAACCATGATCTTCTTCTAAGATCAATTCTCGAAGCCCATTGCATTTCTGGCACACAAATTCGCCCTCGCAACCTCAGAACTCCATCAGCATCTAAGGTGACATGCTTGGCACCTCCTCGCTGAACTATGTCTTAAAGGACGCATAAATGGCGATCATCAAACTGTCGATCGTGGATACGCTCAAATAATGAAGAGCGAGCGACCGTGCAAGCTAGAACTCGACTAGGCTCAGAAATATCCAATCTCACAAAACGATTGGCTAAGGCCTAAAAATCCATAGCAAGCGGCCTCTGACAGACCGGTATATAAGCAAGACTGCCCATACTGGCTGACTTCCTGCTCAAAGCATCGGCCACCACATTTGCCTTTCCCGGATGATACAAAATGGTGATATCATAATCTTTCAACAATTCCAACCATCTCCTCTGCCTCAAATTCAACTCCTTTTGTTTGAACAGGTACTGAAGGCTCTTGTGGTTAGTGAATACTTCACATGCCACACCATACAAATAATGCCTCAAAATCTTCAATGCATGAATAATAGCCGCCAACTCCAAGTCATGAACTTAATAGTTCTTTTCATGAATCTTCAACTACCTCGAAGCATAGGCAATAACCTTATCATCCTGCATCAATACTGCACCAAGACTAATTCACGAAGCATCACAATAAACAGTATAAGGTCCCGAACCTGTGGGCAAAACCAACACCGAAGCTGTGGTAAAGGCTGTCTTGAGATTTTGAAAGCTCGCCTCACATTCCTCTGACCATTCAAACTGGACACCCTTCTGGGTCAATCTGGTCATCGGGGTTGTAATAGATGAAACCCCTCCACAAACCGGCGATAATAACCCGCTAATCCCAAGAAACTTCGAATCTCTGTGGCTAATGCTGGTCTAGGCTAATTCATGACTGCCTCAATCTTCCTTAGATCATTCTGAATACCTTCTGTCGTCACAACGTGACCTAGGAATGCAACTGAACTTAGCCAAAATTCACATTTTGAAAATTTTGCATATAGTTGACTATTCTTCAAAGTCCGAAGAGCCACTCTGAGATGTTGCACATGCTTCTCCTAGCTGCAAGAGTATATCAATATATCGTCAATGAAGATGATAACGAAAAAGTCTAAATAAGGCATGAACACTCTGTTCATCAATTCCATAAAAGCTGTTGGGGCATTTGTCAACCCAAAGGACATGACCAGGAATTCATAATGCCCGTACCGAGTTCGAAAAACTGTCTAAGGAACATCCAATGCCCTAATCTTCAACTGATGGTAGCCAGATCTCAGGTCTATCTTTGAAAATACCTTATAACCCTAAAGTTGGTCAAGTAAACCATCAATCCACGGTAGTGGATACTTGTTCTTGATTGTAACCTTGTTTAATTGTCGGTAATCAATGCACATTCGTATCGACCCATCTTTCTTCTTAACAAATAATCGGGGGCACCCCACGGGGAAACACTAGGTCAGATGAAACCCTTTTCGAGTAAATTTTGCAAATGTTCCTTCAATTTCCGGCGGTGCCATACGATATGGAGGAATAGAAATGGGCTGAGTGCCCGGAGCTAGATCAAAGCAAAAATCAATATCCCTGTCGGGTGGCATACCTGGCAGGTCTAAAGGGAATACCTCAGGAAACTTGCAAACTACAGGCACTGAATCAATAGAAGGAGCCTCGACGCTGGCATCGCGAACATAGGCTAGATAATCCAATCACCCTTTTTCAACCATACGCTGAGCCTTAACATATGAAATAACATTGCAACTAATATGACTAGAAATTCCCTTCCATTCAATACGAGGCAAATTCGGCAGAGCTAATGTTACGGTCTTGGCATGACAATCCAAGATAGCATGATATGGAGATAGCCAGTCCATTCCCAATATGACATCGAAGTCAACCATATTTAGAATCAATAAATCAACACGGGTCTCAAGAACCCCAATCGCTACAACACAAGACCGATGAACTCGATCAACCACAATGGAGTCACCCACTGGTGTAGACACATAGACGAGAACACCCAATGGATCACTAGGCTGAACCACGTACAGTGCAAAATAGGAAGACACGTACGAATATGTAGATCCAGGGTTAAATAGAACTAAAGCCTCTCTATCACAAACTAGAATAGTACCTGTAATAACTGCATCTGAGGATTCAGCCTCTGGTCTGTCTTGAAATGCATAGCATCGGGGCTGGGCCCAACAAACCTGAGCAATATCTCTGGGACGATCAGCTGCTAGCTGACCTCTGCCTCTGTCGGTCAGAGCTCCACCTCTACGACCTCCACCTCCAACTCTAGTACCCCGTCCACCTCCTCTAGCTGGCTGGGGAGGATGTGGAACTTCTGGTGCCTGAATCATAGCACGAGAATTTTGGTGCTGAGAACTACTCGAAGCTAGAGGGCAATAATTGGCAATGTGCCTCGTGTGTCCACACGTGAAACATGCTCTCGACTGCTGGGGATGACGGCACTGGACACTCTGAAGTGGTGGTGCACTGATAGGTGCTGATGGTGCACTGTACAACTGCTGATCAGAATAATGCGGCTGAGAACCATGAACACCTGAAGTACCGTGAGATACCTGAAGGGATGACTGAAAAGGCCTAGGAGGATGGCCTCTCCCATAAGAATCCCTGCTTCCAGACGAGGTACCACTAAATCTTCCTGCATTACGGGGCCTCTTATCCGGCCTATGACCTCCTCCCTGAGACAGAGCCATCTCGATCCAGCGGGCTGCATTGGCTGCCTCCTGAAAGGTAATCTCACTCCTGGCCCCTATAGCCATCTGGAGACGAATTGGCTGGATCAAAGCATTAATGAACCTTTTTACCCTCTCTCTATCGGTAGGGAGTATGACAGTGGCATGCCGAGCTAGGTTAATAAATCAGGTCTCATACTGTGTAAATGACATGGAGCCCTGCTGAAGACGCTCAAACTGCCTGCAAAGAGCCTCCCTCTGAGTCACTGGAAGAAACTTCTCCAAAAATAATCCTGCAAACTGGTCCCAAGCCAAAGATGGCGACCGTGCTGGTTTGGATAAACAATAGTCTCTCCACCAAGTCTTGGCAGATCCAGATAGACGAAAGGTGGCAAAGTCAACACCGTTGGTTTCCACAATACCTATAGTCCAGAGAACCTCATGGAATCTATATAAGAAGTCCTGGGGATCCTGTGAAGAAGTACCATTGAATGTAGTGGTAAAGAGTTTGGTGAATCTGTCCAATCTCCATAAAGCATCGGCGGACATAGCTGCACACTCACCAGTATGAGTCACTATCTCTGGCTGAGCTGCCACCACTGGCTGAACCACTGGAACTTGAACCTGGGGAGCTACTAGCTCCGGAGTGCGTGTAGCGGGAGTAGGGGTCCCTCCTCCAGCCTGAGATGTGGCTGGTGCTGCTGGAAGCAAACTAGCTCTAGAAATGCCCTCCATAAAACCAAACAATCAGACCAAAGCATCCTGAAGGACTGGAGTGGAAATAAACCCCTCTAGGACCTGAGCTGGGCCCACTAGATCAGCTGGGACCGGAACCTTCTCAGCATGAATCTGAGGCTCCACCACTGCTCCTGCTGCTCGGGGCTGAGTTCTGCCCCTACCTCGGCCTCTAGGAAGGCCTCGACCTCGGCCTCTTCCCCTAGCTAGAGCTGCTGCTGGGGCCTAGGGCTGCTGATCATTAGATGAGGAAGTGCGTGTTCTTGCCATCTGTGGAATAACAGAGTAGAAATTCGATTAGCACTTGAAGAACAAATTCGCACAACAGGAAAGAATGAAGGTGAAATTTTCCTAACTCTATAGCCTCTGGGGATAAATACAGACGTCTCCGTACCGATCCCTCAGACTCTACTAAGGTTGTTCGTGAGTTGTGAGATCTATTTAACCTAGTGCTCTGATACCAACTTGTCACGACCTAAATTTCCCATCATAGGGGGTCGTGATGGTGCCTACTAATAGGAGCTAGGAAAGCCAACTCAAACTTATGTTTTCATTTTTAACAATACTTATTCAAACCTACTATCAACAATATTAAAATTTAAACAGAATAAATAAATTTAGCGGAAGACTTAACAAATTTTACTAGACGGAAATTACAACGTAAAACACTACCCAAGAACTGGTGTCACTATACTCACGAACATCTAAGAATAATACACACAACAGTCTAAAAGAAATACAATAGTGTTGTCTCGAATATATGAGATAACAGACTGAAATTTAAGATAGAGGAGACGCCGGGTCCTGCGGACGCCTGCAAGGCTACCTCAGTGTCTCGATGATCAAAAGCTAACACCCGCACTACTGCTGCTGCTACTGTCCAAAACCTGAATCTGCGCAAAAAGAGCGCAGAGTGTAGAATTAGAACAATCGACCAGATGTGCTAGTAATTGCCCGGCCTATCCCGGCGAAGTAGTGACAAGGCTAGGACCAGACACTCACATAAATCTGAACAGTTCAAATATATATACAACAAAAATAACAGGAAGAAAACATTAAATATTTGGGAAGGGAAAACATGCTCTGGATTAACAAAAAATATAATGGCAGAAATGGAATAAAGGAATTTGATTCACTTTCAAGTTCAAATCATCTTGTTGCAGACGTGCAACACGATCCCATTTTATTTCATATCTTGTGGTAGGCATACCACCCGCTCCCATTTCGATAATATCTTGTGGTAGGCGTACCACTCGCTCCCATTTCATTTAATATCTTGTGATAGGCGTACCACCCGCTCCCATTTCATTTAATATATTGTGGTAGGCGTACCACCCTTTCCCATTTCATTTAATATCTTGTGGTAGGCGTACCACCCACTCCCATTTCATTTAATATCTGTGGTAGGCGTACCACCCTCTCCCATTTCATTTAATATCTTGTGGTAGGCGTACCACCCGCTCCCATTTCATTATCAACTCAGTTCACAATGTCACCGGCGACAATGGCCAATAACAATAATCAATACAATACATTACCTGCAGAAAACCAATAGTAATAAATCAACAAAATATATATGTTACCGGTATGAACCCAATAATAATAAATCAACAAAATATATATATTACCGGTATAAAACCAATAATAATAAATCAACCATATATATGTTACCGGTATAAAACCAATAATAATAAATCAACAAAATATATATATTACCAGTATGAAACCAATAATAATAATTCAACACAATATATATATATTACCGGTATGGAACCAACAATCTTACTTTTCATATAATCACATAAGATTTTTAAAAGTTAACTAATTTAAGACTCACGGTCATGTTCGACCCCCAGCGTATAGATACTCATCACCATGCCTATACGTCGAATCCACATGTAGCAATAAGCATATAGACTCAACTCATATTCCCTCACATTAGGATAGATCAATCACTTACCTCGAAGGTTTACAGCAAACTTAATCCTTAAGTAATGCCCTTCCCTTTCGAATTTTGCTCCAATTCAATTGTATCTATACACAACTGATTTAATATCATCAATACTACTCACCAAAATAATCCAAATGGCTAAATATATTTTCTAAAATATTTTGTCCAAAAAAAATCACACAAACATCAATGAAGCTCGATTTCTAAAAGACGGGGTATTAGCCATACATATATAAAATTCGCCCCTTAATGATACTACGATGATCCAATACAGCTATGTAACTTCAATCTACAATACAACATTCAATAGGGCCAATATTGGTACTAAATTCCATAACTTATTCCACTTAGGCATATTATCACACCTTGTAGGCATAGAAACCTCATAACTATTGTATTGGTTCCTCCAATTATCACCATTAACGAACAATTTATCTCACCATTATTCCTAACCAATTTATATCTTCCAACTACACATGTATGACCATTCATTCATACCCAACCAACAAATTACATCCAATAAACACATTTAAATTCCTACCATGTTCATGTATTTAAATTGAAAATTTATGGCCTCCAATCAACATACCATAAGTTGTAATATATGATTCATACTCATAATTCCATATTAATCACATATGTGTAAGTCTAAGGTGTAGGATTACCTCTTGTAGACCAAATCTTGAAAGTCAACTTTGGGGTGTTCTTGAGATTTTGAAAAAATACTATGAAATCCAATCAAAACCATGTTGTAACTAGTGATTGAGAAGTGAAATCACCATGAAAACACACTTAAAAACTTATTTTAGGAGTGCAATTGGGTGCCTTGGTCGAATTGGGGCTTTAATGTGATAGGTAGATCCTCACATAAATGCTCATATAACTGGAGATATAATTGTTTAAAATGAGGTCTTGTGCACACTCATTTACAACTTCATTGATTATGAAATTTTCCAACTTCAAAAGTCCCTGTTAGCCATCCGAAATCACCCCGAGGTCCCCGGGACTTCAACCAAAAGTGAAAACCCATCTTAAAAAATCATATGAACTTGTTCTACTCATAACACACATCCAACAACACAAAAATCACCAATCCTTAACGGATTCAAGCCTATGTTCAACCAAAACTTCCGAAACTTGAATTTAATAAAAAACCCGACCTAAACACGTCCGAATGACTTGAAATTTTTCACACATATCCCAAATGACATAACAAAAACTTCTGGATTTCCATTCTGACCCTCGAATCAAAATTTCACCAATCAACCGGAAATCGCCAAAATACTAACTTTGGGCATTTCTAGCGTAAACGAGCTACGGACTTGCAAAATTACTTTCGGTCACACTCCTAAGTCAAAAATTACCTCCCGGAACTAACCGAAAAGTCGATATTTACATCCGAGTTCTCTAATTCATAAGTCACATACTGTTGACTTTTCCAACTTGAGCCTTCTTAAAAGAGACTAAGTGTCTCATTTCTTATCGAAACCACTCCAAACCAACTCCATCACATGAGACACAGATAATGAGGCATATAGAAGTTGAAAATGGGAAAAACGGAGGGGTAACACATGAGATGATGGGTCGGGTCATTACAGAACAAGCGAGCGAGCTGCGACGATGACGGTACGAGGCTTGTCTTCTTCTCAATACTTTAAGAGCTAGAAGAAGAGCAATTGCTTATATACCCATAAAAACCTCTTTCTCTTCCAATATGGGACAATGTCCATTTACCAAGGGGGAAACTTAAAATTTCACTCAAAATTTTTATTTTTTTCCATTTTCCATTCACCCTCTTTTATGTTTTTAATATATCAAATAAATACAAAACCCAACATAGTTAACATATCAAAGTTTTGTAATAGCAAAGTAAGTTTGATCAAATCTATTTTATAAGTCAAGAGCATTCAATAAATTATCGAAAAATGGTTCATTTTTTCTTTAATCATCTGCTTTTAAAGTTATCGGTCTGATTAATTCAGATTTTAATTGTGCAAGCTCCAATGATTACATGAAAAACTACAAATAAATCCACGTTAACAGTTAAATTGACGGCCCATATACCTCAAAACCAAAATAAAAATAGAATATAAAGAAAGAAGAATTTCTTCTACAGAAGAGAAGGCATGAAGATGAAGTCAAATTACCAAAGAAACATATTGTAGAAAACTGCAAAAGTGATATTATATGTTATGTACGATCACAACTAAAACAACTGCAATACATTTTTTTGGTAATAAATATAGCCATTCTATTAAACTAACATATGCGCACAGAGGTGTTTGTGCTCCGGTTGCACTACATAAGGTAAACCATTACTACTATGAGCTATATTGTTTGTAGTTTTAGCAAGCAAGTTACTATTACAACATTTCAAAATATTATGACTACTGCCATAGCTTCATATGTACAAAGTGGTAGCAAACGTGTAGCAGATACACCAAGCTTGTCCTTATCCCATATCGTACTAACAAAAAGTGGTGGTTCAGCAAAAATTTACATAGTAGAGTTTCCATTCAAAAAGATTCCTTCATTTGCTAGTCGATCTGCTAATCGAATCTGCTCTCCGTACGCATGGCGTACTACTGGATCATGTAGATGCCTCAGTAGGTACCTAAACCCGTCAACCGGGCCGGGTTGACCCGGACCGGCCCGGACCGATACAAATCGGGACCGGACTGGCCCGGATTATAGGGGGCCGGGTGGGCTGGGTTGGAGTGGGGGAGGGGGTTAGGCCGGTTAGGATTTTGAAAAATGAAACCGGCCCGGACCGGACCCGGTAGCGTCTACAGTGCCTTGCACCGGGTCGCCCGGCCCGGCCCGGTTCAACGGTAAAATTTATTTTTTTTATTATTTTTTATTTTTGAATATGTGGGGCCCACATTACCGTTGGCCAACGGACAATTTTACAAAAATGGCCACTTTTTTCATTATTTTTTTGTATTTATTAATTTACAATATTAACCCTTCTTAAAATCTATAAATACCCTCATCTCTTCTTCATTTCTTCACTAAAAATTCTTATCTCAATCTTAAATTCTTAATTCTCAAATTATAAATCTATCTCTCTTCCCTTCAATTTGCAAGATTTCATATTTGATCAAGTGCTCAATTTATTATCGAATTCGGTGCACTCCCTCCAACTCTTTCTCTTATTTAAAATTTTAATTGCATATTTAATTTAAGCTTATATTTTCATTTTTACAATATGTTTAATGATGCTAGTCCTGTAGCTTCTGGTTGTAATAGTAATGACCCGACTTCTAATCATAAAAGAAGAAGTCCGGTGTGCAATTTTTTGAAATAATAGAAGGTACTAATAGTGTTAAGTGCAAATTTTGTAACGAAACTTTTCAACATTTGACCGAAGGAAATTTAGGAGGGACTGGAACACTTACAAGACATATGAGAGCTGCCCATCCCATAGAATTGGTCAATAATTTTTAAAAGTGGCCTTGATTTATTTTCAGACTTTCAGTTGGGAATTGGGATTTGGGAAGCAATGATTGGTAAGTTTTAGTATGTTTCAGAGATTGGATTTGATAGATCGGAAAGGAGAAATCAAGAAAAGGAAGATGTTCACAGTTCATAGCCTAGAAGATGAAGAACTTTAACTTGGAGATTTTGACTATGATGAAGATGAACTTGCCAAGGCGATGCAAAACATTTGAAATTACTACTTCACTAGAAAAAATGTAAACATTTCATTTTCTACTTAAACATTTGAAATTGAGAAATAAAGTAGCACTTGCAATAAGTGCAATTTTTTCCCATCTTACTTGTATTCATTCAATTATTACAAAGTATTAGTATAATTATAACTTAATAGTTATACTTAATTTCATAAAAAATTGAAAATATACTAAACCCGGCCCGGCCGGCCCCTTTCAACCCGTAACCCGTATGGTTCAATTTAAACCCGGAACAACCCAGCCCGTTAAACCCCGTTACTGTTCCGACCCGGACCGTTAACCGGACGGGTCAAATTTTTTTGACCCGAAACCGGCTCGGTCAGCCCGTTAGTCAAGCATATAGGTACCTGCAATCATTTAGGAGATTAGCATGTGTTATATTATCATTGTGCAATAGGTTAAGTACTTCTTTAGCGTCAATTTCCACTTGAAGTGGTGTTAAATTATGTTGTATCGCCAATGTAAGTCCCTGTAATAGAGAAAGCATTTCTGGGGTATTAGCGATTGAGAAAGTACTATACCTGAGAAGCCCAGTATCCAGTTTCCCTCATGATCCCTAATTATTCCGCCAATACCGTTTTTATTAGTGAGTGGCAAATGTGTTGCATCTGTATTTAATTTATATAAGTTAGGCTCTGGAAGTATCTATTTTAGTGGTACTCTAATCCTTTTTTGTATTTTATATGATGAGGTGATTAGATAACAAAATTCAATAGCTTGTTGAGTAGTAAAATTCTTATTAAGGAAATTATGTCTGCCCTCATACATATTTTTATTTTTAGTTATCCAAATATTTCTAAGACTTAATATTACTGCTATCCCTATGTAATTATTACTTCTTACCTAAATCCCATAAACTAATAGAATATTTAGTTATCTTGTAGATCCAACTGCAAGCACAAAAGAATTTTTCTTTGTTGTGTGTGATTTGTGCTTTGCTTTATGAAGTTGAAAGTGGGGTGGAAGATGAGGATTCTTGATACAGTTCCGTTAGTTATGATTTAGGAAAAATAATTGTTGCAACTTAAATTGCTATCATCATACTCATAAATACAATAATTGCATTACTATTTTATTGTTAAAGTGTTACAATTTATTAATAAAGAAAGGCTATCAAAGCATTATTTTTTTAATGTTGGACCGTTGCGTCATTTTATGAAAGGAAAAAAATACACATTTGATAGAAAAATGAGAATAAATAGGCTCAAAAAACAAAAACAAAAAAAAAGAAAATGGAAAATAGTTGACAAAAAAAAATAAATTTCTTTTTGAAAATTATTACCCTGCGAGCCTCCAATCATGCTCATTAACCCCTATATGGTTATATTATATACCGTTATTTCACGGAATTTCTCTCTCAATAATCATAAATTCTGTCAGTAATAAGCAAGCAATCGAAATGACCTTTAGCCACACCTTCCTCAATTTTCGTTGGCCCATCGGTAACTCTGCAAACATTGTTACACAATAGAAAATATTTATTATAAGGAAGGAGAAGAGAGAACCAAAATAATTAGAGTTATTAGGGGGGGGGGGGGGATTTTTAAAACGAGAACTTTTTGTTGTTAATCGTACATCGTTTTTGAAGGGGAAAACCGACTAACACATACACATATATTATTGTGATGACTCAAGAGGTCATTACTTATTTTAAAATGTAATTCTATATTCCAAGATCTTAAAAATCTATTTTAGCATCACCTCGATTCGTGTGCGTAGTCCGGGCGCGTAGCCGAAAAGCCTATATGTGAAAATTTGTGAAAAATGATAAGTTTTGATTGTAAAGTAAATTAATTTAACTTTGATTAATATTTTGGGTAAACGAATCCGAACCCATAATTTGACTGTCTCGGATGGTCCATAAGAAAATATGGGACTTAAGCGTATGCCCGAAATCGAATTTCGAGGTCCCAAGCCCGAGAAATAAATTTTTAAAGAAAATTATTTTATGAAATTGTTTAAGGGAATTTGAATTGAAATTTGATTAGAACATGATGGTATCAGGTTCGTATTTTGGTTCGAGTGTCCGGTACAGGTCTTATATGATTTAAGATTATTTCGTGGAATTTGGTGAGAAACGGATATTATTTGACGTGATTTAGACCTTAATTGAAAATTTTGATGTTTAAGAAGTTTTGATAAATTTTATTGATATTGAGGTTTGATTCGATGTTTCTGATGTTATTTTGGTGATATGAGTACACGAATAAGTCCGTGAGATGTCTTTGAGGTTCTGTGTATATTTGGTTTGGAACCGCGATGCTCAGATGAGTTTTGGATATGCCACGAGGTGCATTTTGAACTTAGAAAATTGCATGATTTTAGCTGGTGTACCCAGGCCTGCAGGCTTTGCATGGCTCGTAAATGCGAGTTCGCAATTGCGAGGCTAGATCACAAATGCAAAAAAATAGCCCAGGTGCCTTGCTCGCAATTGCGAGTACTCCTTCGCAAATGCAAAAATCCCCGTTCAACCTTGGGTTGAAAATGCGACACATTCCTCGCAATTCCAAAGTCGCAAATGTGACATGCCTATCGCAAATGCGAAGATCCCATTTTCCTAAAAGGTTCGCAAATGCGAACCCTCTTTTACATTTCCTAACATAGCAGAGGACGGGGTTCGCAATTACGAATCCCTGTTCACAATTTTCATACCTGCGACCTGAAACTCTTATACTTAGCCGATTTTAAATTCATTTTTCATATCCTCTCAAAATATAAACACATTAGGGTGATTTTTCAAAAACTTCTTATAAACACATTAGGGTGATTTTTCAAAAACTTCTTCTTCTCCAAATTGGGTGTTTTGGGTAGAACTATGTTTTTCAAAAATTGGGGATTTGGATCTCGATTTGAGGTCCGATTTCAAAAAAAAATTACATAATAGGGTTCGTGGGGGAATGGATAATTGGGTTTTGGTTCGAACCTCGCGTTTTGACTATGTGGGTCCGGGAGCGATTATTTTTGGGAAAAACTTTTGGAAATTCATTTTCATGCATTCAAATTGATTCATTCAGCGTTTATTGATGTAATTACGTAACTTGTGACTAGATACGTGCAAATTGGTGGTGTAATCAAGGGATAAAGATATAGTTGAATCATGATATATGTTCGTGGCATCGAGGTAAGTATTTGGTCTAACCTTAGCTTGAGAGATTAGGTGTTGTGTCTATTTTCTATGTGTTAATTATGGAGTACGACGTATAGGCATGGTGACAATTATCTATATGTCGGTGTCAAGAATGCCCGTGAGTCTTGTGTTATAAATTGTTATGACTCCATTGTGGTTTACTGTGCCTCGCATTTTATTATAATTATTGTTCCTTTGTCGGGATATTTGTTTGATATTATTGATCCCTTGCCGGGAAATTGTTGAGATACTATTGTTCCCTTGTCCGGATGTTTGTTTGATATTGTAGTTCCCTCGCCAAGATATTTTTGAGATGCCATTGTCCCGTTTTTGGGATGTTTTTTTTGATATTGTTGTTCTCTTGACGGGATTCCTTGTGATTATTGTTATCTTGTAACTGGGAGCGTATGGTACGCCTTCCACAAGATAAATAAAATGGGAGTGGGTAAATAAAATGGTAGCGGGTGGTACGCCTACCCCAAGATATAATGAAATGGTAGTGGGTGGTACGCCAACCATAAGATATAATAAAATGGGAGTGGGTGGTATGCCTACCACAAGATAAATAAAATGGGAGCGTGTGGTATGCCTACCACAAGATAAATTAAATGGGAGCGAGTGGTACTCCTACCACAAAATATAATAAAATGGTAGCGGGTGGTACGCCCACCACAAGATAAATGAAATGGAAGCGGGTGGTATGCCTACCACAAGATATAATGAAATGAGAGGTAGTGGTACGCCTACCACAAGATATAATAAAATGGGAGCAGGTAGTATGCCTACCACAAGATAAATGAAATGGGAGCGGGTGATACGCCTACCAAAAGATAAGTGAAATGGGAGTGGGTAGCACGCCTTCCACGAGATACATGAAATGGGAGCGGGTGGTACGCCTGCCCCGAGATACAGGAAATGGGATCGGGTTGCATTCCTACAATAAGATGTGAAAAGAAAGTGAAATATGCTTTTGCTTTCCTTATTTTTTTTTTCAGTGGTTGGATTTTGATTCCTTTATAATTCTCTTGATACTCTATTTTTACCTGTTATTCTCCAAAGCATGTTTTCCCCTCCCATCTTTATTTGTTTATTTTTGTATTTCTTTTCCGCAATATATATTTGAACTGCACAGGTTTATTCGGTAATCTGGTCCTAGCCTCGTCACTACTTCATCGAGCTTTGGCTAGGCACTTACCAGCAGATGAGGGAGGTTGAGCTGATGCTACACTTTGCACTTTTTTTGTGCAGACCCCGGTATTGTGAATTTTGGACCGTAGTGAGATTGCTGATTCTTAATCATCAGGCGACCCGAGAAGGTCCTGCAGGCGTCTGCAGGCCTTGGCGTCTCCTTTCTATCTACTATTCCTATTTTTATGCATTTATAGAGACGGTGTTGTATTTATTTCTTTCAGACCCTTTATTTATAGTACTCTTAGATAGTCTAAGAAACTGTGACACCGGTTTTGGGTAGTCGTGACTCAAACAGTTGTATTAGATATTCATGTTCAAATAGCTTATCAGTTTTCTTCCGCTTATGTTAAATTTCGTTATTTAAATGTTGTTACTTTGCAATTGTTAATAAATATAAAATAGGTTAAAAGGTAAATTGTGCAATTGATTGGCTTGCCTTGCTCGTATTAGTAGGTTCCATCATGACTCCCGAGGGTGGAAAATCCGGGTCATGACAAGTTGGTATCAGAGCTCTAGGTTAAATGGGTCTCACAATTCACAGACAAGCTTCGTAGTGTCTGAGGGATCGGTACAGAGACGTCTGTATTTATCCCCAGAGGCTACAGAGTTAGGAAAAACTTCACATTCATTCTTTCCTATGGTGCAATTTTGTTCTCTTGGTGCTAAATTTAAACTCATACTCCTGTCCTTTCACGAATAGAAAGGTCACGTACCACTTCTTCAGCCAAACATCAGCACAGACCGGTGATGGAGCAGCTATGTTTGCCGATGGTTTGTGGAGGTTGGATAGGTTCGCCAAGCTCTTCACTGCTACTTTCAGCAGTGCATCTACTGAGGATCCCCATGATTATCTAGATAGTTGTCACGAGGTTCTCAGGAAATGTGGGGATGGTCAAGACCAATAGGGTCTATTTTGCTACATTTCGCTTGTCCGGATCCGCCAAGACTTGGTGGAGGGATTTCTACTTGGCTAGACCAGCCGGATCGCCAGCTTTGACTTGTGAGCAGCTTACACAGCTATATCTGGAGAAGTTTCTCCCCATCAATCAGAGAGAGGCCTATCAGAGGTAGTTTGAGCGTCTCCAGTAGGGTTCCATAATTGTTACCCAGTATGAGACCAGGTTCATCGACTTGGCTCGTCATGTTCTTGTCATATTTCCTACCAAGAGAGAGAGGATGAGGAGGTTTATTGATGGTCTTATTCAGCCGATTCACCTTAAGATAGCTAGGGAGACTGGGAGTAAGATATCTTTTTAGGAGGTTCCCAATGTGGCTAGGAGAGTGGAGATGGTTCTATCGCAGAGAGGTGGTCATGGGTTAGATAAGAGGCCCCGTCATTCAGGCAGATTCAGTGGTACCTCATCTGGAGGTAGGGATTCATATGGTAGAGGCCATTCTCCTAGGCCTTTTCAGTCGGCACTTTAGGTTTCTCACGATGCTTCAGGCGGTCGTGGTCCTCAGATGTAGTATTTTGATCAGCATCCCTACAATGCACCACCGCTTTAAAGTTTCCAGGATCGCCATCCCTAGCAGCCGAGGGCTTGTTTTACTTGTGGCAACATGGGCACATTGCTAGCTATTGCCCTCGAGCTTCGAGTAGTTCTTAGCATCAGGGTTCCCCGTGCCATGGTTCAGGCACCAATTGTTCCATATCCAGCGCTGCTTGCTAGAGGTGGGGGTAGAGGTGCTAGAGGTGGAGGTAGAGGTCTTAGAGGTGGATCTCAAGGCGCTAGAAGTGGAGGCCAGACAGCAACACACCATCCTAGAGATGTAGTTCAGGGAGGTGAGGCCGAGCCTCGATGTTATGCTCATCTAGCCAGGTCCGAGGCTCCAGATGTAGTCATTGCATGTACGGTTCTGGTTTGTGATAGAGGTGCTTTAGTGTTATTTGATATAGGGTCTACATACTCGTATGTGTCATCTTATTTGGCACAGTATGTGGTCATGCCTAGTGATTCTTTGAGTGATCCTATTTATGTGTCTACACCGGTGGGTGATTCTATTCTGGTACATCGAGTCCATCATTCATGTATAGTTGTGATTGGTGGTCTTAATACTCGTGTAGATTTGTTGCTTCTAGACATGGTTGATTTAGATGTCATATTGGGGATGGACTGGTTATCACCTTTTCATGCTATCTTGGACTGTCATGCCAAGACTATGACCTTAGCTTTACCGGGTTTACCTCATCTAGAGTGGAGAAGGACTATTCGTCATTCTACCCATAGTGTTATCTCATATGTGATGGCTCAACGTATGGTCGAAAAGGGGTGTTTGGCCTATTTGGCATATGTTCGTGATTCTAATGCCGAGGTTCCTCCTATTGATTATGTGCTCATTACTCGTGAGTTCCCTGAGGTTTTCTCTTCAGACCTGTCAGGTATGCCAACTGACAAGGTCATTGACTTTTGAATTAATTTGGCTCCGGGCACTCATCCCATTTCTATCACGCTGTATTATATGACCTCGCCTCAGTTGAAAGAGTTGAAGGAGAAGTTGCAAGACTTGGTTGAGAAGGGTTTCATTAGATCTAGTGTTTCGCATTGGGGTGCGCCAGTGTCATTTGTTAAGAATAAGGATTGGTCGATGAGGATGTGTATTAATTACCGGCAGTTGAACAAGGTTACAATCAAGAATAAGTATCTGTTTCCGAGGATTGATGATTTGTTTGATCAACTTCAGGGTTCCAAGGTATTTTTCGAATATCAACTTGAGATCTGGCTACCATCAGTTAAGGATTAGGGCATCCGATGCCCTAAGGCAGCTTTCATCACTCGGTATGGGCATTATGAGTTCTTGGTTATGTTATTCGGGTTGACAAATGCCCCATCAGCTTTATGGATTTGATGAACCGAGTGTTTAGGCCTTATATGGACTCATTCGTGATAGTATTCATTGATGATATTTTGAAATATTCCCGCTATCACACCTCCTTTTTCCTACACCCCGAGAGGGTATAAAGGAGTTCTTTCAATTAAAGGATAATCGAAATGGAATTTATTATTAAAAGATTCAGAGTCGCCACTTGGGATATTTATGGTGTCCCAAGTCACCCGTTGAATCCCGAATCGAGGAAAAGATTGACTCTGTTTAACAGTACGCGAACCAGAAATCTGAGTAAGGAATTCTGTTAACCCGGGAGAAGGTGTTTGACATTTCCGAGTTCCGTGGTTTTAGCACGGTCGCTCATCTGTTATATTCAGCTTAATTATCTGATTTTAAATAATTATGAACCTATGTGCAAATTTTAGTTTTACCCGCTTTTATTCATTTTTTAGAGAAAATTGCAACGTTATTAAAATACGTCTTGAACTATGTCATGTAAATGCACCTGTGGTTTTTGACATATTTTAACATTGATGAGATTCGAATTTAGGTCACATAAATGCACACCCGAATTTAAGAAGGTAGATTATTAAAATGCGCGCCTAAATAACCTATGCGTTTGCACTTTGTGAGGGCTATAAAATTTTCTAAATGGCACGCCTCGAATTCTGAGGATCAATACAAAATTAATTAAATTAGGGCCATGCATTTATCATTTTATTTGGCACGACGCATCCTGACTTGTTCTAATTTATCGGTTTCTAAACTAAATTATAAAGACCATACACTATGTGATCTCATTTATTTATGCACCTCAATGTCAAAAAGACTTAGCTAAAAAACTAAAGAATCTTCGAGATATTTATCAAAGTTCAAACAACGTGTGGTAGTCAAACCGGCTACCTTTCCTCTTTTAAAAGCTTAAGCCCAAACCACCTACTGTATTCTAATAAATAGAGGACCGATTCCTATCCTAATTTTGGTCCCGAAAGGGAGCCCAACATTGCTGCAAACACAGGCCCACTTCAGCGAAATGGCATATTGGCAAATCAGGAATGAATCCCTACAGCAGCTGAAAAAACAATTAAACTCTAACGCCAAATCGAAGCTAAACCAAAAACTGTTGCACATGCCGAGGATCGAAGGAGGTCCATTTTTTACGGAGTACGCTTTCATCAAATGCAAAGGGATAGGGGATCCGGCCCAAATAACAACAGAAAACACTCGATTTTGTTTACAGATCCTCAACCTTGATTTGAATCAGAATTGAATCTATAATTGCTAATCACTGATGTAGTGATTAACTAAAGCCACTTAAGTCAGCCATACTCATATGAAAGTCATTCACACCACAGATATTAAGACTTATAAAAATGAACTAACTAGATAGACATTCTCAATGCTTGTGTTTAAATAGACCAAACAATAACTTTACTACCAAGAATGCACGATGTAAAAGCTAAGCACAAGGCAACCCGGTAGTTCACTGAATTCTTCAAATTCTTATAGCACATCAGATCTAAGGGTAAAAATGAGAGTTCGTTTATTACAAGACAATTAGCGGACTACAGAATTGATCTAGAAACAATATGAATCCTTGTTGACTGCAACTCGATTATTGCATTCTAAAATAAATTCTTTAATAATCATGCACCGTTAAGCGTCATGTAAATGTAGGTGCACAGCCACAACTTAAACAAAGTTTAACAAAATAAAATCTACACATAAGAATCAGCAGGGCAAGAGGATTCGAAGCCATTAATCATTTTTGTATTCCAGAATCAATACTTCACGTTACACTTAGGTGATATCTATAGGAGCCAAAATATATATGGAAAGTGGAAAGAAACAAGGGTGAATGATCAGCAATACATAGCAAAATTAGCAGCAACAACCAACCAAAATAAACTCGCTCCCCAACAATCAAAAAATAGACAGCAGAATGATTTTTGAACTCAAAAATGAAGTAACACATCCCATAAACCAACTTCAAACAAACAGCTAGCCCAGCAAATTTTCGGATTCAACCTTGACTAGACTTCATACCATTTTAATGTTCAAACAATTAGAACTTGAATCAAGAGATGAATTAAAACTACCAAACTAAAAAAAGGTCAATGGAACAGTATTTTTCTACAGAATTTACAGCTTTTTTTATTTTTATTTTTATTTTTTGATTTCTTATCTCTTAGCTTCTTTCTCAGATTTTTAGAATGTTCAGCCTTTGTATTTTTCTGGATTTTCAGCTTTTCGAAAAAATCCTCCTTCCAAGGCAAGAAATGAAGCCTTCATAGGCAAGCAAATAGGACAGACTAGATAATTTAGTATTTATCCCCTTAGTCCCTTTCCAATTCTCATTTTTGCTACCTAATCCCTGAAATTCTGACTTTCTTGCCAAGTTAAACTACTCAAAAGCATGAAATTGACTAGAAACCCCTACTAGAAACTTCATATTTCAGTTATGAAAAGATTCCCTAACCTGGACTACCCAAACTATCCTCTACATCCTTGTTAATTACTTCAAAAACCTATAGGTATGGATTGTGGGTGAATGACCCATATGTTTAGGTCAAAATGAACGAATCACATGAAACCAACCCAAATTCAGAAAAAGAAAATATCTAAGCAATTTTAGAACAAGTAATCTAAACTACGAGTGATAATTTTTCTTTTCTTATTTTTCTTAAGCCAACATACTAGATTGAAATTAAAATTAAACTACCAATTCAACAACAATCTACCTAAGCTAACTATTAGAAAACTTTATTGCCTAAAATAAAATCAAATAAGAATAGAGAATATCGACTAAGAAAAAACAACATAAAGATCTGGAACGAAAAACTGGCAGAGACCAAGGACTTAACCAAACAAATATCGATCCCTTATTCTTTGTCAAGAACAAATGAACGATGTTAATTTTGCCGAGTCCAATCTTCAAAATTCGAAAGAACAATACACCAAGATCATGCATGTTACCAAACCGATGAAAATATTACCTTGAATTTTGGGGATTGAATTTTCGGATTTAAGAATCGAATGATTTGAGGGAAAAAGGTTGGATATTTGAGATGGAGAGATGAAGAGGGTTCTGGGGTGTTGTTTTAGGGTTGAACAGAGACGACTCCGCCACCGAAAAATATAGGGGCGGCGCTAGGGTTTTCTTTTTAAACCAAGATTCGAGGCGTTCTAGGCTTGTTTGATGGAAAGTGCTTTCAGATTTGGGATGTGGGGGTGATGGTGGATGTGGGGTGTATTTTTGGCGGGGGAAAGAGGTGGCGCCACCAGGCTTCGGGTGGGGAAAGGGGCAGCAAATTTAGGGTTCATGGATACTAGTCTCTGAAAGAGACGAGATGGGGGGAGGTAAGGGTGTTGGACATTGATATACTTGAGGACCCCAGCTTCAGGACTGTCTAATCAAAAAACCTCGACGGTCATGATCTGTCGCCACTGAAACGACGTTATTTGGGTCTGGGAGGGTTGGACCGAGTGAGCTTATTGGACTACGGGGTTGAAACGGGAAAGGAAAGATTTCGGCTTAACCTAAATTTGCCCAATTCCGAATTTTAGAACCCCATTCTCAATTAAACCTTTTTTTCCTTTTCTTTTCTTTTTTTTTCTTCTCCTTTTCTTTTCAAAATTAATATAATTCCTAAATTAATTCTTAGAAACTAATTAACTCAATAAAACCACTAATTAACCCTAAATGATAGTGAACTCAATTAATTAGAAAACAATTAAAAGGAAAGCTACTTAAAAGTAAGCGCTAAAATTAAAAGTGCAAATTACACTATTTTGTGATTTTCTCTTTTTAAATAAAATAATTCAATTAATCCTAACATGTCAAATTAACTCCTAAATGCAAATGCACATATCTTTTTATATTTTTGTTATTTAAAATACACAAACAAATGCAAACAATTAACAAAAAATGCCACAAAAATCCACAAAATTGCAAACCTCGAAAGAAATTATTTTGTCTTGAATTTATGGGAATAATTCGTACAGGAAAAAAGTTACGTGCTCACACGCGGAGCCGGAAGTAGCACGAGCATCATCTTAAGGTGGTTGTTCAAACCTTAAGGGATAGTCAGTTATATGCTAAGTTCTCAAAGTGACTTCTGGTTGAGTTCAGTTGCATTCCTGGGTCATTTGTATGAGCAGAGGATATTCAGGTTGATCCGAAGAAGATTGAGGCCGTCAAGAACAGGACTAGACCAGCATTAGCTATAGATATTTGGTGTTTCATGGGATTAGAAGGCTACTATTGTCGGTTCGTGGAGGGGCTTTCACCTATCGCATCCCCGATGACCAAGATGACCTAGAACGGTGCCCAGTTCATATGGTTGGACGAGTGCGAGGCGAGCTTTTAGAATCTCAAGACAGCTCTAACTATGGCACCGATTTTGGTTTTTTTCCACGGGTTCAGGGCCTTATATAGTTTATTGTGGTGCATCTCGTATTGAAATTGGTGCAGTGTTGATGCAGTATGGCAAGATCATTGCCTATGCTTCGCGAAAGTTGAAGATTCATGAGAAGAACTATCCGGTTGATGATTTGGAGTTGGCATCCATTGTTCACGCATTAAAGATTTGGAGACAATATCTGTATAGCATGGCATGTGAGGTGTTCACGGATCACAAGAGTCCTCAGTATTTGTTCAAGCAAAAAGAGTTGAATTTGAGGAAAAGGAGGTGGTTGGAGTTGTTGAAGGATTATGATATCACCATCTTATATCATCCGAGAAAGGCCAATGTGGTGGCTGATGCCTTGAGTAGAAAGTCAGTCAGTATGGACAGTCTTTCTTATATTTCAGTCGGTGAGACGCCACTTTGGATGTTCAGGCTTTAGCCAATCAATCAGTGAGGTTCAATGTTTCTGAGCCTGGTCGGGTGTTAGCTTTCACGCTATTCTTTCTTCTTTATTGGAGCGTATCCAAGATCCGTAGTATGATGATCCCCATTTGTGTGTCCTTAAAAATACGGTGCATCACGGAGGTGCCAAGCAGGTTACCTTAGGTGATGATGGAGTTTTAAGATTGTAGGGTCGAGTTTGTGTGCCTAAGGTGGATGGCCTCTGAGAATTTATTTTAGAGGAGGCCCATAGTTCCCGGTACTCTATTCATCCGGGCACCATGAAGTTGTATCAGAATTTACGGTAGCATTATTGGTGGCGGAGAATGAAGAAAGATATCGTTGCATATATGGCTCAATGTTTGAATAGGTTAGGTACGCACGTCATAGGCATGGTGGATATTATTAGAGGATTGAGCCTTCCAAGTGGAAGTAGGCGCGGATCACTATGGATTTTGTTGTTAGACTCCCGCAGACTTGGAGGAAGTTCGATGCAGTATGGTTCATTGCTGATAGGCTGACCAAATCAGCACATTTCAATCATATGGTAGTCTCGTATTCTTCCGAGAGGTTAGCAGAGATCTATATTTAGTAGATTGTTCGCCTTCATGGTGTGCCCGTGTCTATCATTTCGGACCGAGGTATGCAGTTTACCTCACGCTTTTGTAGATCAGTTCAATGAGAGTTGGGAATGCGAGTTGAGTTGAGCACAATATTTCTTCCTCAGACGGACAGGCAGTTGGAGCAGACCATTCATATTTTGAAGGATGTGCTCTGAGCTAGTGTCATTGACATTGGAGGCTTGTGGGATCAGTTTTTGTCTTTCACAGAGTTCGCCTACAACAATAGCTACCAGTCGAGTATCCAGATGGCTCCTTGTGAGGCTTTATATGGTAGGTGGTGCCGGTCTCTGGTTGGATGGTTTGAGTCGGAAGAGGCTCGGTTGTTGGGTACAGATCTAGATCAGGATGCCTTAGACAAGGTCAGGATCATAGGCTTGGTACAGCTCAGTATAGGAAAAAGAGTTGTGCCGACTACAAGGTTCGTGATTTGGCATTCGTGGTTGGTGAGCGGGTATTGCTTCAAGTGCCGCACATGAAGAGCGTGATGAGATTTGGAAAGAAGGGAAAGCTTAGCCCTAGGTTCATTGGCCCGTTTGAGATTCTTGATCGAGTGGGAGAGGTGGCTTATAGACGTGCGTTGCCACTGAGCTTATCATCCGTGCATCTAGTTTTTCTTGTGTCCATGCTTCAAAAATATCACGGCGATGCATCCCATGTGCTAGATTTCAGCACTGTCCAGTTGCACAGGCACTTGTCTTATGAGGAGGACCTGGTAGCTATTCTAAATCAACAGGTTCGTCAGTTGAGATCGAAGAGTTTTTCTTCTATTTGTGTCCACTGGGGAGGTCATCCTCTTAAGGCATCAACCTGGGAGTCCGCGTCCGATATGCAGAGTTGATATCCCCTTCTTTTCCCCAACTCAGGTCCTTCCTTTTTATGTTTGTTCGAGGATGAACAGTTGTTTTAGAGGTGGAGAATGTGATAAACCAAGAGGTCATCACTTGTTTTAAAATGAAATTCTATATTTTGAGGTCTTAAAAACATCTTTTAGTATCACCTCGTTTTGCGTCCACATTCCAGGCCATATCCAGAAAGCCTATATGTAAAATTTTGTGAAAAACAATAAGTTTTGAGTATAAAGTGAATTAATTTTCTGTCAATGTGTTGGGTAAACGGACCCGGACCTTTGATTTAATGGTCCCAGAGGGTCTGCAGGAAAATATGGGACTTGGGCGTATGCCTGAAATCGAATTCTGAGGTCCCAAGCCCGACAAATGAATTTTAAAAAACAATTCTGAAATTGTTTACAGGAATTTGAAATAAAATTTGATTAAAACATAATGGTAAGGGGCCTATATTTTGGTTCCGGCGCCCGGTATAGGTCTTATATATGATTTAAGATGATTCAGTGGAATTCGGTAAGAAATGGATGTCATTTGACGTGATTCAGACCTTAATTGAAAATTTTGATGTTTAAGAAGTTTTGATAAATTTCATTGATATTGAGGTTTAATTCGATGTTTCGGATGTTATTAACGTGATATGAGTACAGGAATAAGTCCGTTGGATGTTTTTGAGGTTATGTGTATATTTGGTTTGGAGCCCCGAGGGCTCATGTGAGTTTTGGATAGGCCACGGGGTGCATTTTGAACTTCGAAAATTGCAGGATTATAGCTGGTATGCCTAGGCCTGTAGGCTTTGAATTTTCAAATCCTAGCTCACAGATGCGAGTTCACAATTGCGAAGGCTAGCTCGCAAATGCGAAAAATCAGCTCAATCCTGCCTTGCTCACTATTGCAAGTGCTCTTTCACAAATTCGAAAAATCAGCTCATTCCTGCTTTGCTCGCTATTGCGACATGCCTTTCGCAAATGCGAAGATCCCATTTTTCTGAAGGGTTCGCAAATGCAAACCCTGTTTTGCTTTTCCTAACATAGCAGAGGTTGGGGTTTGCAATATTTTTGTATATATTCATTCTATTTTTCGCAAAAATTTTCGTTTTTAGCTTCTTGTTTGTGATTTGTAGCTTCTTGTTTTAAAATTTGCGATAAGCCTTCGGTTTTCTTAATGCCACGGTTCTATCCAAAGGTGGAGTGTTGCATGAACCGGGTGGATCTTCCCAATTATAGATGGTGTGAAAACCTTCTTAACAGTTTGAGTCCATTTATCTTTTTGATTTTTAGTAGTTAGTAGTTAACAGTGCCTCAAAAAAAGCTTCACTTGGTCCGCGCATATTAGCCTTTGATCTTATGGTCAAAATAATTTGTTGAGTTTAGGACGGTAAACGTTGTGGCCTTGAGACTCTTGTGTTGATCGATAATTATCAAGTGGTTTTTCGGGACCATTGTGTGCTCAAATCCTATCCAAGGTCGTTATGGGCCCCTGACTCTATGTTTTTAGCAATCCCTTAGCGTGTGTGGGGAGTAATTACATTGCAAGTCCAAGTCCCGAGCCATTGGTCTAGAACTTGCCCTGAAAGTTTTTGAGGCGACATCCTAAGTGAATATTGACTTGAGACATAATTATAGGCTCTCCTTGATTTAAATGATAGTTTGAAAAATTACATAGTCTACTAATTATAAGATCCCTAGTCACCTCGTTTGAGCCTTAGACCTTTTTCTTTCAAGAACCATGATACAAGTCTATACTATTTTAAAAGAGACCCTCTCTTGGCACCCAATCTTTCCTTTAACACATGGAAAAATTCTTAGTTTGGGGGAGGGAGACGAGGATTTCAAGAAAGTTGTAAAAAAGCACAAAAATGAAGAACACAAAAGGTAATAAGAAGAAAGAAAAGCAAAAAAGACAAAAAGAACAATCATTGTGAAAAAGAATAAAAACGGATTCAAGAAAAAACAAAGAATGAAAGGTGTGGAAAGTTTAACAAGGAGAAAAGGTTTGAAATGTATAAGAAAGAGACATTGTGTCTCTCTAATCCCTTAGAAAGAAGTTAAATGACTCAAAGAGTCAAGTGAATATGTGCCAAATGGATCAAAAGAAGTCCTTAAGAGAATATGGAACCTACTAAGACCAAAACATATCCTACCCTAAACCAAAAGCCTTCACATTGTCTCCACAAAGGTCTTGTATGATCTTGAGTTGAATAAAGCTTACATTGGTGGATACTCACATAAGGGGAAAGAATATGGTACTTAGAGTCGAGCTTGTGACTTTTTCTTGAGAGAGATGAGTGATTTTCCATTAACCTCATTTTGCATGCCACTATTCTGAAGATGAGGTTTGCTTAGCGAGAGTTGAGGATGTATGAGTTTGGGCTCCATAATGAACAAAGTAATTGTAAGAGTTCTTTGATGTGTTGAGTCAACTCTTGATGCTCTTATGTCTCACTTTATCCATGGTTTTCAAAGAACATATGTTGTTAATGATTCATTTGTATTGAGGGTTTAGTCCTAATTGATGCTAGTTGAGGTTACTTTAGGACATCTGAATTTTTTTTTTGCATTTTCCCTTAAAGGGTGGGTCTTATTTTATTTGCTTGAGGACAAGAAAAAGCTTAAGTTTTGGGGAGTTGATAACTTGGGATTTTGACGCATTTTATACTCTTTCATGCTTATTTTTTTGTTTGGAAATACATACAAAATAGTACCAAAAGGCTCATAAGTTCTGCTTGATTGCAGGTTTGACCAACAAAGTAACAAGATGTCAAAGATCAGCTCAAAAGGAGTGAAACTTGCACAAGTTCCAAAGACAAGACAAGCTCAGGCACAATAAGTCTAGTGCGACCGAACTCCATTTTGTGCGGTCCACACTAGGAGGTTCAGAGAGCAAGTTTTCAGGCTAAAAGGCAATGCGATCGCACTAGGTTTAGTGTAGTCTTCACTGGAGTCCATCCGGCTGCACTACCATTCTGTGCGGCCCACAGAGCCAAGATTAAGAGAAGTTGAAGTTGGAGCTTTCAAGCCAATACGGTCCGCAATCCATTTTGTGTGGACCGTACTAAAAGTCACTGCGGTCACAGTCTATTTTGTGCGGTCTGCGGAGCTTGAGTTCAGAGAACTGAGTTTTGAAGCCAAGAATCCTAGTGCAGCCGCAATTGTTTCTGTGCGGTCCGCACTCACCCCACAGGGGCAATTTTGTCCAATTTTTTTAGCTTAGTATAAATAGATATTTTTTCCAATTTTAGGTCATCAATTAATTTTTAGAAGCAGGTGCGCTCGTGGGAACAACTCATGTAGCCATTTTGGACAATTGTACTTACTTTTCATCATTGAATCTTTGTATTTAATTTAGCAATTAATTTATATGTGTTCATATTCATCTATTTATTGTTTTTCTTCTTTGAATATGAGTAGCTAGAACCCATATCTAGGGTTGTGTTTCAACCCTAGTGTGGGTAATTGATGGATCTTGTATTTTAGGGCTAAATTTACTATGGGTATTCCAGACCCTCCTCCGCCACCTCGAAGAGTGGCTCCCAGAGTACTTCTGAACCAGGGTTATTCAAGTTCTATTGTCCCGCCCAGAATTCGAGCGGGCAACTTTTATATAACCAATAATGTTGACCTTACTTGAGCAGTGTAGGTATTTCACGGGCATTGCGTATCAAAATACCTAAAAACATCTCAAAGGGTTCGTGGATACATGTTGGGGGAGTAAACAAATGAATGTGTCCTAGGATTCTTTTGGGTTGAGACTTTTCCCATTCTCACTTCGGGGGAAGGCACTAGACTGGCTCGAGAGACTCCCCAACCATTCCATCAGAACGTGGTATGAGTTGGCGGATAAATTCATTGCTGAATTCTTTTCACGCAGGCATATGGTGGCACTTCGAGATAAGATATTGGCTTTCAAGCAAGAGCCCACAGAACCTTTGCATGAGATTTGGGAGCAGCATAGAACGATGGTGAAGGAATGTCCCAACAATGTTGTGAATGAGGCTATGATTTAACAAACCTTCTAACTGGGCATCAATATAAAAATCAATGCATAGTGAACCAACTTGTCAGAGGCAACTTTATGAAGTTGTCATATGATAAGGCATGTGATGAACTTGATGAGATGGCGAGCACTTCTTCTACATGGAAAAGTAGAGACAATGTGTCTCAAGATGAACCTACGGTTATTTATTTGTATAAGGAATTACATGACCATGGTCAAGCTATAGCGGAGTTCACAACTACTATGAACCAGATTGCTAAGGCACGGTTGCAACAAATCCAAAATCCTCGCCAAGTGAATGCCATGGAGGGGTAAATATGTTTGTTAACAAGAGATGGCAACGAAGGAAACAAAACAAGGACATTCTGAGCAATTTGATGATGTATGTGATGGGTTTCAAAATGATGGTTATGATGACTAAAGTGAAGGGGTTCAATATGTAAACAACTATCAAGGCCAACGGGGCAACTCTTCCAACCAACAACAGTGAAGACATCAAGGCAATTGGGGCAATCAATAACAAAACAGTGGTAATTGGGGGAACAACAACCAAAACAACAACGGGGGCGATCAGAATAGAAAGCAAGGCAATTAAGGGAATTGAATAGGAATAACAATAATTTGGGTGGCGATAACAATCAATGTTGATGGAATAATGAAAACCATGGAAGCCGGGGGCAAGGATTTCAAAGGCCCCCCAATGTACCAACAACTGGAAAATCTACCCTCATTTTCATCTCAAGGTCCTAGTTCTTCGGGTAATGATATGGGTTGAATTGAAATGATGTTCAAGCAAAAGATGAAGAAGAATGCGGATTCTCATGCACATTAACTTCTCACAATACCTCTATTCGAAACTTAGAGGGGCAATTTGGCCATATTTCTCAATCGTTAAATAATCGCCCCAAGGGTGCTCTACAAAGTGATATGGTAGTGAACCCGAAGGTCGGGAACAATCATGTTATGGCGGTTACAACAAGAAGTGTGAGAGGCGGTGATGTGAATGACTCTAAGCAAAAACAAGTTGTGGATGATGATGCTGAGTTGCAAGAAGAGGAAATCCCTTCTGTGGTTAAAGATGTGTTTGAAGAAAATGTGAACAATGAAGTGAGGATTGATATTCAAGATGTCGAGGAGGAAACTCAAACTGATGTGAATCCATCTAGGGAATACATAATTTACATGCCGGGGCCGGTTGTGCCAAAATCCAAGGCTCCTTTGCCAAGGCCACCTTATCCTCAAAGGCTAGCAAAGCAAAGCAATGATAATCAGTTTAAAACTTTATTGATATGATGAAGAGCTTGTCCATCAATGTTCCTTTGTTGGAGGCTCTTGAACAAATTCTAGGCTAAGCAAAGTTCAGGAAATACTTGGTCACAAAGAAGCATTCTACGGATTATGAAACTATTAAGATGACTCACCAAGTTAGTGCTATAGTGCATTCAATGGCCCCAAAGCTAGAAGATCCTGGTGCTTTCACCATTCCTTGCACCTTTGGGAGTGCAGATTTGCCAAGGCTTTATGTGACTTGGGAGCTAGTATCAATTTGATGCCTTACTCAGTTTTCAAAACTTTGGGTATTGGGCAACCTAGACCAACTTCCATGAGATTACAAATGGCAGATTGATCGATCAAGAGACCATTGGGCATTATTGATGATGTGCTTGTCTGGGTGGACAAATTTATCTTGCCATCAAACTTTGTGATCTTGGATTGTGAGGTGGACTATTAGGTTCCTATTATCTTGGGAAGAATTTTCCTAGCAACTGGGAAGGCATTGGTAGATGTGGAAGTATGGGAACTCACCTTCCGGGTGGGTGATGAAAAGGTTGTCTTTCATGTGTGCAAGTCTATGAAGCAGCCCAGTAGCATCGAGGTGTCCTCTTTTGTTGACCTTGTCACAGCTGTGATAATTGATGACACAAGTGCAATGATCAATGTGGAGGATCCATTGGAAGCTGTTTTATTGAATCTTGATGTCAATAAGGATGCAAGCCGAGTGGAGTGCGTGAATGCTTTCAATAGAATGGGTTTTTATTCTTATGAGCCTAGGAAATTTTCTTTGGATCTCGAGAATAGAAAGACTTCACCAACCAAAGCTTCAATTAAGGAGTCTCCAGTGTTGGAGTTGAAACCACTTCCTCCACACCTCAGGTATGAATTCTTAGACTCAAATTCTACTTTTCCAGTTATTCTTTCTTCATGCCTTACCAACATGCAGGTTGATGTCACAGTGGTGGTGCTTCAAAAGTGAAAAAAGGCAATTGGATGGACTTTAGCTGATATTCGGCGAATAAGCCCCTCATTCCGTTTGCACAAGATTATTTTGAAGGAAGATGCAAATCCTCCTTGGAACATCAAAGGAGGTTGAATGAAGCAATGCAAGAAGTGGTGAAGAAAGAAGTGATATAGTTGTTAGATGTAGGGGTTGTGTACCCTATTTCTGATAGCTCATGGACTTCTCTGGTGCAGTATGTACCTAAAAATAGAGGTACGGTTGTGGTGACAAATGAAAACAATGAACTTATTCCCACTCAGAAAATTACTGAATGGAGGGTATGCATGGACTACCGGAAGTTGAACAAGGTAACATGCAAGGATCACTTTACATTTTTATTCCTTGACCAAATGCTTGATCGCCTTGCGCGGCGTGCCTTTTATTGATTTTTGGATGGATACTCGGGATATAATCAGATCTTAATCGCTCCAGAGGATCAGGAGAAGACCACTTTTACCTCTCTATATGGCACCTTCGCTTTCTCTCGGATGTCATTCGGGTTGTGTAATGCCCTGCGACATTCCAATGATGCATGATGGCTATTTTCACCGACATGGTGGAAGATATTTTGGTGGCCTTCATGGATGATTTTGGTGTGGTTGGAGATTCATTTGAAGAGTGTTTGGGAAATCTGGATAGAGTGGTGGACTGTTGTGAAGACACAATCTCGTGCTTAATTGAGAAAAAATGACACTTCATAGTTGAGGAGGGCATAATGTTGGCCACAAAATTTTAATGCGTGGGATTGAAGTTGACAAAGCCAAGATAGAGGTGATTTTGAATCTTCCTCCCCCACTTCTGTTACTAAATTATTGGAATCTTAGTTATTAACTATTCAATATTATATTGAATATTCTAGAAAATAAAGATTATTATAGCGATATAGAATTTCGATTTATCACAATTCTAATAATAATTCTAATACTAATATTATTAAATAGTGATTGTAAATATTGTTAGTATTCTTTTTTTTCATTTTCAATTTGAATGGTAAATGTTCTTTTTCATTTCTTTTTTTTTGTCATTTGAAATCCTTTTGAGTTTTTATTACACTTCTATATTTTATTCTATATCATATGTATCTTTCATTCTATATTTATTTCAAATTCTAATTGTTTAATGGAATGGTTAGTTATAACTAATGAGACATTCCTCCGCTTTCAAGCGAAAGTGAATATAGAAAAAAAAATCGATCGTTCAAGGGGGTGAGGACTTTTCTTGGGCACGCGGGGTTTTATCGGAGGTTTGTAAAAGATTTTTCGAAGGTGGTAAACCCATTGTGCAAGCTACTAGAAAAAGGATGCAAAGCTTTTGTTCGATGAGCGATTTATGCAAGCATTTGAGCTTCTCAAGCTTAAGTTGACCACTACCCCTATCATCACCACACCAAAGTGGAGCTTCCCTTTCGAGCTCATGTGTGACGCAAGTGACGTTGTGGTTGGGGCTGTTTGGGTCAAAATTTCAACAAGATGTTTCATTCGTTATACTACTCAAGCAAGACCATGAATGAGGCTAAAAGGAAATACATAGTTACCGAGCAAGAGTTGTTGGCCAAGCAATGGAAATGTTTTGGTCGTATCTTATAGGGTCCAAGGTCATAGTGCACTCTGATCATGCCGCCCTTAGGTACTTGATGATAAAGAAGGACTCCAAGGCAAGGTTGATGCGATGGGCATTACTACTTCAAGAGTTTGATCAAAAAATTGTGGACCGGAAAGGTAGTGAGAACCAAGTGGCGGACCACTTGTCCTGTTTGGAGGAGGAGGGAAGGCCTTGTGATGGCCTAGAGATCAATGATTCATTTAATGATGAACAACTCTTTTCGGTGTCAATGAATGATATGCCATGGTTTGTCGATGTTGCTAATTACCTTGTGACCGGAATAATCCCGTGTGAGCTCTCTCCTAACCAAAGGAAGAAGCTTAAGTAGGATAGCTTGGACTTCTAGTGGGTTGAGCCCTACTTGCTCAAGATTTCATGGACAATGTAATCCAAAGGTGTGTCCCGGATGAGAAGTAATTGAGTATCTTAGAGGTTTGTCATTCCTCTCCCTATGGTGCCCATCATGGAGGGGCGAAGGCGGCTTCTAAAGTTCATAGTTGTGGGTTTTATTGGCCAACTTTGTTCAAAAATGCGGGTGATTTTGTGAAGAGGTGTGACGAATGCCAAAAAGTGGGTGGAATTTCAAAAAGTGATGAGATGCCTCTCAGTACCAATCTTGAAGTGGATATCTTTGATGTATGGGGCATCGATTTCATTTGTCCATTTGTTAGCTCTTGTGGGAATACATACATTTGTGGCGGTCAACTATGTCTCAAAGTGGGTTAGAGCCGTGGCGTTGCTCAACAATAAATCCCGAATTGTTGTTGCATTTTCCAAAAAAAAGCACTTTTACAAGGTTTGTACTCCTCGTGCAATCATAAGTTATGGGGGGTCCCATTTTTGCAATAGAGCTTTCGACGCATTGCTTTTTAGGTACGGTGTCAATCCCAAAGTTTCTACCCCCTATCATCCTCAAGCAAGTGGTCAAGTGCAAGTCTCCAACAGGGAAATCAAAAGTATATTGTCAAAGACGGTCAATGCCAATAGGACTGATTGGTTAAATAAGTTGGATGACGCTCTGTGGGCTTATAGGACGGCTTTCAAGACTCCGATTAGTATGTCCCCGTATTAGTTGGTTTTTGGGAAAGCTTGCCATCTACTGGTCAAGTTAGAGCACAAGGCCATGTGGGCTTTGGGGAAGGTTAATCTTGAGTGGAATGTTGTAGCCAATCTTCGTGTGCAGCATCTGAATGAACTTGATGAATTTTGATTCCATGCCTACTCGAATTCGTCATTGAATAACAGCAAGATGAAGTACATTCATGATAAATATACTCGTGGAAAGGAGTTCAAAGTAGGTGATTTGGTTCTCTTTTTCAACTTTTGGTTACGTCTGTTTTCGGGAAAGCTTAAATCAAAATGGAGTGGGCCGTTTGAAGTTGTGTTGGTGACCCCTTTTGGTGCTCTTGATTTGAAAAATAAAAATGGTGAAGCCTTCAGAGTTAGTGGGCGCCAGACCAAGTATTATCTTGGAAATATTGATGACAGCCACATGGTGGCACTTCTTCAATTCAAATGATGTGATAGTAATCTGTGTCGTACTGTGACGTTAAATCATGCGCTTCTTAGGAGGTAACCCCTGTGTTTTTCTTCTTGTTTTCTTTGATTTTCTTTGTAGTAAAGGTTTAATTTTTGGGTTAACTGCTTGTGAAATGTTGCAGGTTGTGTTGATGCAGTGCAAGACATGGTGGAAAAATGCACAGGTCTCTAAAGTTGCCTGTGCAACCACACCTCATTTTGTGCGGACCACACTGGTGAAGGGTAAAGTTCGCCTCTCTGAAGTTTGCCACTATTATCGAACTGCATTTTGTGTGGTCTGTGGTGGACCTTTGCGGCCGCAATCCATTTTGTGCGAACCACAGAGTGTTGCCTTCTCAAGCTTGAACAAAACAATGCAGTGCGGACCGCGGTCCATTTTGTGCAGTCCGTACTGGTTGGAGAGACTGGGCCCCAGGGGCTTTTTTACAAATAGTCTATGAGGGCCTCCTTTTACCCTTTTTGAACCCTTGAATCTCAGACTAAGAAAAATCACTGTTCATAACTTCTTCTGCTCGTAATTATTTGCTGGAACTAATTTGCTTCACTTCATCTCAATATCCAGTACCCTCATGTTTCTTTTACTTGTTTAATTTAGTTAATTTCCTTTAATTTTTGTTTTACTTACATCCCTCTCTATGTTTCCCATCATTTTTCTTTTTTCAACTGCTTAGGTTAGGTTAGTTTAAATGTTGATTCATGTGGACATAGTTAGTTCAATGAACTGGGCAACCACTTAGGGACATTAATTAGGGGAAAAATTGGACTTACAAGCAAAAATCCTTGAACCCTAACTTAGTGCCAAAGCTAGGAATTCAGCACGGACCGTAGTTGTTTCTATGCAGTTCGCGGTGCCCTCGTGTGGTCTGCAGTACCATTTGGTGCAGACCGCACTGATGAAGTCTGGGGAAGCTGAACTTTGGGCAGTGTGGCCGCACTACATTTTGTACGATTCGCACAGCCAAGATACAGAGGGTGGGTATTCTGAACCGCACCCGTGTGCGGACCGCATGGCCATTTTGTGAGGTCCGCATTGACCCATGTGCGGCTGCACTCCATTTTATGCGGTCTGCACTAGGTGGTTTTTGAAACACTATCTATAACTGTTCCTTCTATCTGCAATTCTTTCCCTAATCATTTTTTACTATTGTAAGATGATACTAATAAGCTTCTTTGACTGTCTTTGCAGAAAATAATTAAACAACAAGGAAAAGGCTCAAAACAACCCGCAGAGGTGAATCCTCCCTGGGGTCATGGGCAAGGGAAATAAGATGATTAGAGTCACTCCCCGGGCTAGGAAAAACATCAAAAACATGAGGAAGGCGATTAAAGCAGCTGACAGAGCCTGTGATCAGTCGGGGAGTGAGTATGTCCCCTCCCAAGATATTTCTTCAGACACCGTGCCAGAATATGTTGAAGACTAATTGGGGAGATTCACAGTGATAGATACTACTCCTCCACCATCACACACTGCCCAAGCACCAACTCATGTTTCTTCTGGGTCGTCTAAGGGCTCAACAGCGGGTAGTGAGGAATACTCTACCTCTCCCACAGCTTCATTATCTGGGGAGGGTGCAGAAGAAGGTGAGGAGGAAATAGAGGGAGATGAGGAGGTAGCTGAAGGAGGTAAACCTCAGGTGGGAGGCATTTCTAGAACTAGAAACCCCGAAGCTTGGGAGGATAGATTCGTGAGTGAGGTGGCATACCAGAAATTTTGGGAGCTCTGGCCGGTAAGAAAGTTAATTCCGGAGAGGAGCTTCATAGATAGAGACCTACTACCCCATAACCCCAACGTGCAGAGACAGTTTAGGACTAGAGTGGGCTGGGAGCACTTCCTTGATGAGTGTGTGGACGCCAACGAACACTTGGTTAAATCATTTTACAATAATGTAGCCCACATAAAAAAGGCATCAAAAGTGACCAAGGTTCGTAACTTAAAATTGTTGTTTGATGGGAACTCAATATATGAATACATGGCTTCAGTGAGGAGGACGAGACCCTATCCATGGAAAAGATAGAAATGGGTGAGGAGGTTCGTCCCTGGCTAGCACAGTACATGGCAGTCCCAGTTACCACCCCGGACTGGTTGACCCCTGAAGTTAAAATCTTAAGAAGGAATTTGAATCTTGAAGCACGGGGGTGGAAGACTTTTGTTTGCAGTCGGTTAGACCTTACCACTCATGATAACACCCTACCTCTCCATCGGGCTATGTTAGTGGCTTCTATCATGGCAGGGTACCCTATCAACGTGGGAAATGTGATGTCCAAAATCATTACTATTGTGGCCGCAGAGCATGAACGGAACTATCATTTTCCTAGTTTCCTCATAATGTACTTCTGGGACCTGAAAGTGGACAAGAGGCCTTATAACATCAATGTCAAGGCGAAAGATCCATTTTCCTGGTACAGCATGCAGGGGGATGGCAACCGCAAAAGCAAGAACTTCAAAATTACAGCTACTGCTCCAACTAACCAGTCTAAAGAGCCAGTTGTCGTAGTGGTTCATGTTGGGCCTACATTTACTTCCACAGACATCCCTCCCGGTCCTTCCACATCTACAGCCATTCATGCCGGTCCATCCACATCAGCAGCCCCGGAGATCCCATCTTCCTGGGCCCATCCTATTACTGCTCACCGACTAATCCAGGGGATTCTTAGCATAAACAACTGGATCAATACTGCCTCATCCAAGTTATCCACACTCACCACTGTGGTAGAGACTCAGTTGGCTCCTCCAGCCCCACAGGTTCCGCAACCAATAAAGGATGCGCTCAAACAGATACTTGACAACCAAAAGAAGATCCTCGACACTCAGACAGTGCTTTCCAAGGTAGTAGATTCACGTAGCAAGGCTCTCAAGGAGCTTACTCGGGAGCACAAGAAGTTGCAGAAGACACGGGCCTCCAAAGAGTCTGTGAGGGAGCTGAAAGTAGATGTGGACAGACTGAAGGTGGACCACCTACCTTTAGTTATGTTGCTCCAGGACCCAACCCCAGTAGTTCATCCAGAGCCGGAGCAGTCCTAGAAGCCGTCTAAGAGGAGAAGGATGATCCCTCGAGCCGATGATGCAGTTAACTAGCTGGCTGACCCACAGGAGACCGCTTCCAGTCAGCTACATGATGCACTACCTATAGAGCCTGTCCAAGTCTAGGCTTAGGTCCCAGTAGCAGAGCAGCGGACCATAGGGGACCAATCTGAGGTTCCCGAGCACAGAGAGGACCCAAGAATCATGCATGACCCTATGCAGGCAGATAGGCCTTAGGGAGTTTCATGTATCCTTTTTCTCTTATCTTTTGATGCTTTATTTAGACTAGTTGGTATTGGGGATAATGTAAACTTTCATTTGAGGGGAAAGGCCCTACTTTTCATTCGGATGATTGTATATATTTAACAATTTTTTATACTTTCTTGATTTTTCATCTTTGGTCTGTATATAATTCTGATATTTTGTTACATTTATCGCGTATTTTATTTCACTTTGGGTCTTTGGGTCTGCAAAATAACGTATATCCCATTGTATGTATTCATCTCATCCAATGTATATTCAAATCCTATCTTGTATATATTTATTCTATTCTCCACAAAAATTTTCGTTAAAAGAATAGCTTCTTGTTTTAAATTTTGCAATAAGTCTTTGGTTTTCTTAATGTCACAGTTCTTTCTAAGATGGAGTGTTTTGTGAACCGGGTGGATCTTACCAATGATGGATGGCGTGAAAACCTTCTTAAGGATTTGAGTCCATTTTTCTTTTTGATTTTTAGTAGTAAGTAGTTAAGGGTGCCTCAAGCAAAGCTTCACTTAGTCCTAGCACATTTTCCTTTGATCTTATGGTCAAAAACAATTTGTTATGTTTAAGATGGTGAAAGTTGTAACCTTGAGACTATTGTGTTGACCGATAATTGTCAAGTGATATTCGGGACCATTGTATGCTTAAATCGTATCTAAGGTTCTGGGGGGGGGGCCCAACTCTATGTCTTTAGCAATCCCTTAGCGTGTGTGGGGAGTAATTGCATTGCAAGTCCCGAGCCATTGGTCTAGAACTTTCCCTGAATGTTTATTAAGGTGAAATCCTAAGTGAATTTTGACTTGAGACATGATCATAGGCTCTCATTGATCCAAATGATAGTTTGAAAAATTCCATAGCCTAAAATTGATAAGATCCCTAGTCAACCCTTTTGAGCCTCAGACATTTTTCTTTCAAGAACCATGATACAAGCATATACCCATTTTAAAATAGACCCTCTCTTGGAACCCAATCTTTCCTTTAGCACATGGAAAACGTATAAGTTTGGAGGGGAGACGAGGATTGCAATAAACTTGTAAAAAGGCACAAAAATAAAGAAAAGGAAAGGCAATGAAAAAGAAAGAAAAGCAAAAAGACAAAAAGGACGATCATTGTGAAAAAGAATAAAAAGGGATTCAAGAAAGATAAAGAATAAAAGGTGTGGAAAGTTGAACAAGGAGAAAAGGTTTGAAATGCATAAGAAAGAGATAGTATGACTCTATTATCCCTTAGAAAGAAGTGAAATAACTCAAAGATTCAAGTGAATATGTGCCAAATGAATTAAAAAAAAAGTGTTTAAAGGAAGATGGAACCTACTTAGACCAAAACATGTCCTATGCTGACCTAAAAGCCTTCACAATGTCTCTATAAAGGCCCTATATGATCTTGAGTTATGAAGCTTATATTAGTGGATACTCACATAAGGGGCAAGCATATGGTACTTAGAACTGGACTTGTGACTTTTTCTTGAGAGAGATGAGTGAATTTCTATTAACCTCATTTTGCGCGCCACTATTCTAAAGGTGAGGTTTGCTTAGGGAAAGTTGAGGATATATAAGGTTGGACTCCATAATGATCAAAGTAATTGAAACAGTTCATTGATGTGTTGAGTCAATTCTTGATGCTCTTGTATCGCACTTGATCCATAGTTTTTCAAAGAGTAAATATTGTTAATGATTCATTTGTATTAAGGGAAATTGTTAGTCCCAATTGATGCTGGTTGAGTTTGCTTTAGGACAACTAAAAATTTCTTGGATTTTTTCTTTAAGGGGTGTGTCTTATTTTGTTTGCTTTAGAACAAGCAAAAGCTTAAATTTGGGGGAGTTGATCACTAGGGATGTTGACGCATTTTATACTCCTTCTTGCTTGTGCTTTGAATGGAAATTCATACAAAATAATCTCACAATGCTCATAAGTTGTTCTTGATTGCAAGTTTGATCAACAAAGTGACAAGATGTCGAGGATCAGCTCAAAAGTAGTGAAACTTGCACAAGTGCTAAAGACAAGAAAAGCTCAGGAAAAATAGGTCCAGTGCGACCGAACACAACTTTGTGTGGTCCGCACTAGGAGGTTTAGAGAGCAGGCTTCAGGCTAAAAGGCAATGCGGCCGCACTAGATTTAGTCTGGTTTGCACTGGATCCAATGCGGCCGCACTACCCTTCTGTGCGGCCCGCGGAGCCAAGATTCAGAGAAGTTTAAGTTGGAGCTTTCAAGCAAATGCGGTCCGCAGTTCAGTTTGTGCGGACCATAATAGAAGTCACTGCGATCGCTGTCCATACTGTGCGATTCGTGGAGCCTCAGTTCTGAGAAGTGAATTTTGAAGCCAAGAGTCCTAGTGCGGCTGCAGTCATTTATGTGCGGTCCGCACGAACCCGGAGGGGCAATTTTATCCAGATTTTTCAGCTTAGTATAAATAGACCATTTTTCCATTTTTAAGTCATCAGATAGTTTTTAGAAGCAGATGCGCTCGTGGGAACGACTCTTGTAGCCATTTTGGGAAATGTTTACTTACTTTTCATCATTGAATATTTGTATTTAATTTAGCAATTAATTAATATGTCTTCATTTTCATCTATTTCTTATTTTTATTCTTTGAATATGAGTAGCTAGACCTTATAGCTAGGGTTGTGGCTCAACTCTAGTGTAGGTAATTGATGGGTCTTGTATTTTAGGGCTAAATTGGCTATGTGTATTTGATATTTTGGTCAATTTCATGGTTAATTTGCTGAATTAGTGGTTGCAAACACCAGTTTGTGTTTTGTTGACTAGGTCTCTTCTTGAGAAAGAAAGCCTAACTCTCCCAAAATTAATTCAACAAAGAATTGGGGTGTACTCAAGAGATTGTCCTAATTAAAGGGATAAACCTCGAGAGAGTAATACCCGACTTAAACCTAAGTTGCTTGTGCAAATTTAAATACCCATTGGTCTTGAGAAAGTCAATTGGGCAAAATCGTTTGAACCACCGAGAGGTGGAGAGTGGGTAAAGAAGTGCAACGATTATATCATACTCCCCAATCATATCAATTGTGCCTTAGCTTCAAGTACCTATTAATTAACCACCTAAGCGGATGTCACTACCCTAGTGCCTCTAGACTATTTGAAACACCCGTAACATTTAACTCGTAGCTTAATTTACAAATTGTAGTTTAATACAAGTAGAATAATAAAGAAAATCCCAAAAATAATTAGAAGTGCAATTTGGTACAGTTACGTAATCCTAAACTAAATAGATACTCTACTCCAATTCTAGCTCTCTGTGGATATCGATCCCGACCCAAAAATTGGGTAAAAACTATTGAGACCCTCTCTCGCTACTTATTAGTGGTGTTGAGTAGGCTGCGATCACCTGCCACGAGATACATGAAATGGGAGAGGGTGGAACACCTACCACAAGATATAGAAAATGGGATTGGGTTGCACGCCTGCAACAAGATGTGACAAGAAAGTGAAATCTGCTTTATTTTCCTTATTCTTGTCAGTGGTTGGATTTTGATTCCTTTATAATTCTCTTGATATTCTGTTTTTACCTGTTATTCCCCGAAGAATATTTTCCCTCCCATCTTTACTTATTTATTTTTGTATTTCTTTTCCACTGTATATATTGAACTGCACAAATTTGTTTGGTAATTTGGTCCTAGCCTCGTCACTACTTCGCCGAGGTTAGGCTAGGGACTTACCTGAACATGGGATCGGTTGTGCTGATGCTATACTCTGCACTCTTTTGTGCAGACCCTAGGGTTGTGGATTTCGGACTACAGTGAGATTGTTGATTCTTGATCATCAGGCGACTCGAGGTAGTCCTGCAGACATCCCAAGCCTTGGCGTCTCCTTTCTATCTAATATTCCTGTTTCTTTCATGCATTTTTAGAGACAATATTGTATTTATTTCTTTCAGACCCTTTATTTGTAGTACTCTTAGACCGCTGTGAAACTGTTACACCAGTTCTGGATAGTCGAGACTCAAACAGTTATATTAGATATTCATGTTCAGATAGCTTATCGTTTTTCTTCTGCTTATGTTAAATTCTGTTGTTTAAATGTTGTTACTGCGCAATTATTTATGAATATTAAATGGGTAAAAAGGTAAATTATACAATTAATTGGCTTCCCTAGTCTTTATTAGTAGGCGCTATTACGACTCTTGAGAATGGAAAATTTGGATCGTAACAATTATGTGCCGTTATTCCACTCAATATCTCTCAGTAATCACAAATTCTGTCAATAGAAGCAAGCAGTCGAAATGACCTCTTGCCACACCTTCCTCAATCTTCATTGGCCCATCAGTAACTCCAAGCAAACATTGTTACACAATAATAAACATTGATTATAAGGAAGGAGAAGAGAGAACCAAAATATTTAGAGTTATTTGGGGGAAGGGGAAGGGGGATTTTAAAAAGGATAATTTTTGGTTGTTGGTTGTACATATTTATTGAAGGAGGAAAAAGTGCAAAATTGAGAGGAAAGAAATACCAAACTCATTCGAATAACCTTGAAAATTGCAAGCAAAATGGTATGGAAATTACTGAAGTCTGTCGCCATAAATATATCAGTTTCTTATGTAAGTCTTCTTTTCGGTGGTTAGCTCAGTACAACCATATGAACATTTATTTCTAATTATAAAAAATAAATAATAGTAATAGGACACAATCTGAAAAAGAAAAGAGGTGTTAGAGAAATAAAAGACACGGAACAAACTTTTACGTAGCCTAATGATTGTTAAGCAAAAAAAAACTAATAATTAATAATTAAAGCTTCCACAATACCACTAAATGAGACCATTAAGACGATTGGTCTTTTTGGACTTAAGTCCAAATTTTCAAAGTCTAAAAACCAAATAAGATATCGGAAGAAAAATAAACACGAGTGAAGCAATATGGTACCAGATAAAATAAATTATAATATTTCAAATTCATATATAGATCCAAGAATTTGCAAAATAGCAAGCTAGTTGAAGAAATTGTCATCTCAAATAGAGATAAAATTATGATACACAGTTACTCATTTTTATTTTTGTCATTACTAAAAGTAAAAATCCTATAAAATATTAACATTATAAAGTAAAGACAAATAAGAGAAGTAGTACCTGAAATCTGTACAAACGATCACAACAAGATAAAAAAAAACTTAATTAGAGAGAAGAACCACTTTTCCATGACACAAACAGAGCAAAAGGTATATAGGTGCTACAAAAACGTAATCTTCGGGGAAAGAGACGGTTTTAGTCTCCTAAATTCCATGAAATTGGAGGAAAAAAAAGAAGAGAATAGATAAATATATTTCTTGGCCAATGAAAGGTATCAGGTCAACATTCTTTTTTTGTACTTTATATATATATATATAGATAGAGGTACTCGATCGAAGTTCAGCCATATTAAAAGTTTTAAATTCCTTACGTTACTTCCTTTCACAAGAAAAGAGAAGTGTTTTTTTGGAGAGTAGTGCGTGTGTGCGTAGCTACTCTCCATAGTCGGTTGGAGGGATAGTGGCCGCGGCGGGGGATGATAGTGTAAGGTCATGTCCTCGGGGGGTGAGGGCGGTGGCGGGGGTGAGTACGGGGGCAGGGAGTGGTCCTGCGGGTAGGGCGGGAGGTAAGGGTGAGAAGAGGATAGCGGACGCTCATAGATTAAGGATTGGGTCGTGGATCATATGCACTCTGATGGGTAAGTCCATTGAGTTGGCGAAGGTTCTTCAGAAGATGAGGGTTAACATAGCCTGTGTCCAGGAGACTAGGTGGAAAGGGTCGAAGGCGAGGAATGCATACGGGTTTAAGTTGTGGTATTCTGGGGTCGTAAGAGGTAAGAATGGAGTGGGCATCCTGGTAGATAGGGATCTAAGAGAGTCTGTGGTCGAGGTTAGGCGAGTGAATGATAGGTTAATGTCTATTAAGTTGGTTATTGGGGGTTGCGTCTTCAACGCCATCAGCGCTTACGCGCCGCAAGCGGGCTTAGACGAGGAGGTTAAGAGGCGTTTTTGGGAGGGCTTGGATGATCTGGTGAGTAGTATTCCCCAATCTGAGAAGTTAGTTATTGGAGGGGACTTTAATGGTCATATTGGGGCTAATACTGGTGGTTATGGTGAGGTGCACGGTGGCTTCGGCTTAGGCACGTCACTGTTTGATTTCGCCAGGGCTTCCAAGCTTCTGATTGCGAACTCGTCATTTCAGAAGAGGGAGAAGCATTTGGTCACCTTCAAGAGTTCGGCGGCGAGGACTCAGATTGATTACCTCCTCCTCAGAAGGAGCGATGGGGGTATGTGCAAGGACTGCAAGGTATTCCAGGAGAGTCCCTTTCGACTCTTCATAAACTCCTTGTGATGGATGTCGGTCTCTGGGTGAAGAGGAAGTGGAGGGATGCTCGGGTACAACCGCGGATTAGATGGGGTGTTTTGACTAAGGAGAGAGCAGAGGAGTTGGAGAGGAGGTTAGCTGAGGGCAGAGCTTGGGGAGGTTCTGGGAAAGCGGACACTATGTGGTCAGAGACGGCGAACTTGGTTAGGGAGGTAGCACGGGATGTGCTCGGGGTAGCCAAGGGCTATTTAGGCAGACATCAGGGTGACTGGTGATGGAACGATGTAGTCGAAGGAAAAGTGAAGGTGAAGAAGGCGGCGTTTGCTAAGTTGGCAGGGAGCACAAGCGAGGAAGAACGGAGAGCGAACAGGGAGATATATAAGGTGGCGAGGAAAGAAGCAAAGCTGGCGGTTACGGAAGCTAAAAACGCGGAGTTTGGTCGCATGTACGAGGAATTAGGGGAGAAAGGCGGGGACAGGAAGTTATTCCGGTTAGCTAAAGCAAGGGAAAGGAAGGCGCGTGATCTTGACCAAGCTAGGTGCATTAAGGACGAGGATGGTAGAGTTCTGATGGGGGAGTCTCAAGTCAAGAAGAGGTGGAAGGCGTACTTTCGCGACTTACTTAACGAGGAGGGGGATCGTAACATAGAGCTAGGGGAGTTGGGGCATTCGGAGCAACATAGAGACCTTGGGTACTGCAGGCGCATTAGGGCGGAGGAGGTCATGAGGGCTTTGCGTAGGATGAGTAGGGGCCGAGCGACCGGGCCTGACGAGATCCCAGTGGAGTTCTGGAAATGCATGGGTAGGCCAGGAGTGGAGTGGCTCTCCAGGTTGTTCAATGCGATCTTCAGGACCAAAATGATGCCGGAGGAGTGGAGGTGGAGTACAGTGGTGCCTTTGTACAAGAACAAAGGGGACATCCAGTGCTGCAACAACTATAGGAGTATCAAATTAATAAGTCACACCATGAAGGTCTGGGAGCGGGTGATCGAGGCGAGGGTGAGGGAGATGACATCTATATCTGTGAACCAGTTCGATTTCATGCCGGGTCGCTCCACTACAGAAGCTATCCACCTTGTCAGGAGGCTGGTGGAGCAGTTCAGGGATAAGAAGAAGGATCTGCACGTGGTGCTTATCGACTTAGAGAAGGCGTATGACAAGGTCCCAAGGGAGATGCTGTGGAGGTGCTTGGAGGCGAAGAGCGTGCCGGAAGCCTACATCAGAGTAATCAAGGACATGTACGATGGAGCTAAGACTAGGGTTAGGACGGTGGGTGGCGACTCAGACCATTTTCCACTGGTTATGGGGCTCCGTCAGGGATCGACGCTTAGCCCTCTCTTGTTTGCCTTGGTGATGGATGCTCTAACCCGACATATTTAAGGGGATGTGCCTTGGTGTATGCTATTTGCTAATGACATAGTCTTGATAGACGAGACGAGGGTCGGTGTTATTGAGAGGTTAGAGGTATGGAGACAGACTCAAGAGTCTAAGGGTTTCAAAATAAGCAGATCTAAGACAGAATACATGGAGTGCAAGTTTAGCGCCGAGCCGAGTGAAGTAGGCAGGGACGTGATGATTGGATCTCAGGTCATCGCCAAGAGGGATAGTGTCAGATATCTTGGGTCGGTGATTCAAGGGGAAGGAGAGATTGGCGGGGACGTCACTCATCGCATAGGAGCGGGGTGGTCAAAGTGCAGGCTTGCATCAGGAGTCCTTTGTGATAGAAAATTCCACAGAAACTCAAGGGGAAATTTTATAGAGTTGTGGTTAGACCTGCCATGTTGTATGGGGCGGAGTGCTGGCCAGTGAAGAACTCTCATATTCAGAGAATGAAGGTTGCGGAGATGAGGATGCTCAGGATGTGCTGGCTCACCAGGTTAGATAAGATTAAGAATGAAGTTATTCGAGAGAAGGTGGGGGTGGCTCCGGTGGATGAGAAGATGCGAGAAGCGAGGCTGAAGTGGTTCGGGCATGTGCGGAGGAAAAGTCGCATGCCCCGGTGAGGAGTTGTGAGCGGCTGGCGATGGTCGGCGTACGGCGAGGCAGAGGGAGGCCTAAGAGGTATTGGGGAGAGGTGATTTGGCATGACATGGCTAGAATGCGGGTTTCCGAGGACATAGCCCTTGATAGGAAAGTCTGGAGGTGTAGTATCAGGGTTGTAGGATAGGGGCTCCTAGAGTTTTTCGTACTCCTCACCCGGGGTTGGGTGAGGCTTGGCAGGGGTATCCATAGATGATTTGTGCATTGGATTGTGTCTCTCTGTGGTAGTTATTTATGGTAGTTACTGTCTGATATATTTGCATGCTATTTTATTTGTGGTCCGTATGTTTAGATAATTATTTACGCTATTTCTGCTAGAGTTACTAATGCTCTTTTGTTTTTGTTTTTGTTTTTCCTTTCCTTCACTGAGCCGATAGTCGATTGGAAACAGCCTTTCTGCCCTTTACCCTCCCCAGACCCCACTTTGTGGGACTATACTGGGTAGTTGTTGTTGTAATACTTGATTTAGTGCTTAATGTTCTAATTGGGCCTCCAGAACATTCAGATGATATTCAAAATGATACTAGCAATCTTGAGGCTGCTAGTTTAGAATGAGTAATTTTCAGAAACCACTATTGTTTAGTCGCTATTAATTTTCTATAGTTATCATATATATAATTACTCCTTATAGCTACTATTACTAGTTACAGTAGTGTATTTGTTGTATTCACGTTGTTGTATTCATGAATACAGCAACAAAAAAATGCCTAAAAATCAGGATAATTCAGTTGTACGCACACGTATTCATATGTATTCGCGCCATGTATTCCCGAATATAACAGCAAAAAGCGTCTAAAATCAGGGCATCAAACCGTATACGCATGTATTCACATGTATTAGCGCTTTTGTATTCATGAATACAACAGTAAAAATACTCCTAAAATCATGGCAGTCCAGCTATATGCGCATCTATTCACATGTATTCGTGCCATATATTCATGAACATAGCAGTAAAAAGCGCTTAAAATCAGGGCAGGCCAGTTGTACACGCATGTATTCACATTCACACTGCTGTATTCATGAATACAACAGTAAAAAGCTCCTAAAACCAAGACAGTCCAGTGCATATCTTCACATGTATTCGCGCCATGTATTCATGAATACAACAGTAAAAAAGCACTTAAAATCAGGACAGTCCAGTTGTACATGCATGCATTCACATATTCGCGTCGTTGTATTCATGAATACAGCAGTAAAAAGCTCCTAAAACTAGGGCAGTCCAGTTGTACGCGCATATATTTACATGTATTCGCGCCATGTATTTATGAATACAATAATAAAAAAACTAGTAGTGAAGAGCGTGGACGACAAGGCTTTGAGCAACAAATCAAAAAAACAAGAGGATAAATTGCATTTTGTTTATCCTCAGCAAGTTTTGTCACTTTCTTTTTCCGTGATATGCGGGAGTTCAAGTATAATTATGTTGGAACTCCCGCATATTTTACGGGAGTTCCAACAAGTATAAATGTCCAGTATAATATGTTTTTCACTTTTTTTCATTGGACTAATATTATGAAACTCAAAAGTGTGTCACAATTCGCGCACTTGATTTAAGGTTTTCATTGCCTATGGACCAAAAAAGGGGTTGAGAGGGGGAAAAGCATTCAATTATACCATGATTGTAGTAGTATTAATTGCATAGGGAGGAATAAAGGAGAGGTAAAGGAAGCATTCAAAGATTCAACTTTTTCCATTCATACAATTATGACAATGGAGTGGAAGTCCTAATTTTCTCATCATCCTTTCTTTTTATACACAATCAAATAGTTTCATATTTTTCCTTCCAATCTTATGGGATATTGTCATATAAACAAATAATTTACACTATCAATGCCACTTACACCAACTACAGTAGAGTAGCACTCTATTTCAGGTTATATATCAAAGAAATCTATAGACTGTTTGAGCCCAGAAATTAAAATAAAAAGAAAAATCATGTATCATGATTAAAACGGTAATTGCTAATAATAAGACAGCATGTTATCTTTATTGATTAACATCTTTCCTATAAGGAACAAGTGCTCTACTACAAATAACATTTCATCTAACAGAAAAAATAACATGTTGCTCTGAAGGTTCAATGATTGTCATTCGCATATGTATGTAGATATTATAAAGAAACATTTAAAGATTGCTAAAACTCAGAATGCATTTTACCTATATTGTACAAGACAGCTGCACTAAATCAGGGGATGGTACTGCGTCTTCCTTCGTCGCTGAGTTAATCAGCAAGTATGCAGGACAGTTGGATAGGTTTACCCCAAAAGTCCTCAGTAGATCTAACTTCAGGGGTCTAGTTGAGGATAGTTGCATCCCGGTGTGTCAACACCAGTTCAGGTAAAAGCACTTAGTTGAAACCTTTGCGCTGAGAAGATGTGCTCACTAGTTGAATGGCCAAAATACTGCCTAGAGGAAAGGTTCAACCAAAAGCTTCTTTATGCTTGTAAATCCGAGCTGTCTAAAATGGTAGTGAATGAATCCTTCAGAAACTTACTATACACAAAGTGAGTGATGGCCGTCTAGAACACGGAGGGATAACACCAGAGACCTGTCAAGTTTAACGGTAGCCTTAACTATAACAGTCTAACAATTATTTAACAGTTGGAGAAGTCTGATTCTGATCTGAAATACCATTGCTAAATTTTCCACTAGGATGTCGGACTTTGAAACTGCCATGTTTTACAGGTTTTGGATGAAAAAGAGAGCTCAGCATTTTTTCCAAAGACTGAGCCGTATATTTCACATATTTGGTACTTCCTTCTTGTTCAACCAATGGCCCATAGTTCTGCATGTAACTCCGGTAAACAGGCACAATCGCCTGAATGATTAGCTGGCATGTCTTATCCCGTAGGTCTTTGTCAAGCATTACCCAATTAGACTGCTTCTTATACATTTCATCAAATGCTTCATTAAAAGCTTTTAATCGTTTCTTGACAAGATCACGAGCAGTCGCACGCCCACCAGAAAACAGAATAAGACCTTCCCTGCTTAATAAAGCAGGAAGCTTTCCCCAGCTCTCTTTCAAGAAAAAGGCAGAATAGTACTCCTTGTACTGTTCATGTTCTCTTAACCGTGAATCTCCCAGCAGACCTCCAAGCTTTGTTCCTTTCAGATGCTTATATAGATGCCAATGATTATTCATCAAGAACACATATGACAAAGTAACATCTTCATAGGCCTTCGACCATGTCTCTAAATTAATGTCAACAGATCTCATTATATTCAGCAGTTCATTAATGAGGAGCCGCTCTTGAAACTTTTCGTGCTTCCAGCTTCTTTCAATAATCAGAACTTGGGTGAGGATAGACTTATAATCATCCCCAAGCAGCTTATTGCAATAATCGGTGATAAAAATGATAAGTTTTGGAACACTGCCATCAGGAGGAGGCGGCATTTGCCTTTGCAGCTCAACTTGAACTAGAAGTTCCCAAAAGATCTCACTAGCCCCTTCAATCACACTCTTGATTAAATCCCTAGTCAAATTTTGTATTTCCACACACGCAGCTCCACCAAAAAGCCGATTGAAATCCAATCTTAACTTGTTTAAAGATGCAAATATGTCCAACAGCTTTAAAAGCTTAATAGGATCCTTCTTACTCTCTGCAACAGTTTTTCCAAATTGAAGGAATGCAAGAATGCCTGCTTGGGCAGCTATCTTAGCAAAACAGCTCATCCACACATCCAATCCTATTCTCTCAAAAACATCATTACAAAGTTTATACTCAGCTTCAAATAGATGCTTTACAGCAAATTCTAAATGCTTACCCCACTGAGCAATGTGACCCTCTATGCTCTGCACGTCATTGAACTCGGAGACCGAGATCTCTAAATAATCCAAATTAAGTGCCTGCAAACTTGCGCGTACATTAGAACTCCTCACCTCAACATAAATCGATATGCACTTTTCAAGCCTGTTATTAGCAATCAATCTTCCGATTATAGCCTGTAGCTTCTGGATAACAGTCACTGGCAAAGGGGAGGGCGCAATGCAGGCTTGTTCACCAGGTAAAGCTGGAGCAGACATTGGCAACGGAATAGTATTTTCAACCAAGAGCCGCATAAATTCGCTCTCCAATCTATCCAACGCAGCCTCAAGAAGCCCTCCATCAAGCCTACCCTTTTCCTCCCCACCGTGCAATTCCCTAAGAGAAGTCAATGCTTCCTTCATACATGAAGTAAACCTTCCATCAGCAACAGCATGGTCTTCTAAATACTCCACAATATCAGCCAACCACTGAATTGCCATCTCACAATTCTCCCCTAAAAATCGTAATGCTTCTTCAAGTCTCTTGAGCACGCCAAGGTAACCAGGGAGGTCCGATTGAGGATCGGACAAGGACTTCTCGAGTCCATGAATGGCATCAAACACTTTGAGAACTGCGGTGGCAGGAACCACGGCACGGTTAATATGGCCACCCACAGCACCAAGGGCATCTTTCTGAGCCCTAATTGGCCTAATTGTAGCCTCCAAGGATGGCAATCTCTGAATAATCTCATCAAATCTAGGCCCAGCTTTTTCAATAGATAAACCTAAGGCTTTTGACTTCTCAAAATTTACCCTCAAAGATTTTCTTGCAGATATCAAATGTTCCATGCCTTTCTCCATCTGGGTCATTATAAAATCAACCAAAAACACACAAAACCAACAAAACCCCAGTAATCCACTAATTAACCCACAGATAAATCTCAAATATCAAAAAATTAACACAAAAGAATGTATCTTTATGCAATGTACAGAAAAAACTTGAATAAAAAAAGCCAATCTTGGGTTTTTATAAAAGTGAACTTGGACCACTTTTCTTCACCAAAGAAGCGTTCTTTTGCACTTCTTCACGTCTTTGATCAGGAAACTAGGCAAAAACCACAACCCCAACTAACAATTACCAACTAAAACAAAAAAATCAACAACTATTCATACAAGAAAAAAGAAGAGTGATATATATAGAGAGAGAGTATGAAGTTGATTAAAGAACTCACAGATATATAGCAAGTAAAAATAGAGATCCAGAGGAATTTTGTATATACTGAATGTTGGGAAGAAGAAAGAGGAGGAGAAAGTAAACCCTAAAGATAAATCGGGAAATGGAAAGGGAGTGCTTTTTTACAACACTCTTTGCTTAGCCCAAGGACTGTCCTAAAGTGCTAGACAGTAATACATCATTCATTTTCTTCTTTCTTTCCCTCTCTCTCTCTCTGACTTTTTGAGATTTTATGAGATAGATTTGGTTATTTCCGAGTTACTTCGTTACTCTTTGGGGGAGTCCACAAGGTCGGACCCCAGGAGTAACCATCCTTCCTGTCCCATTTAGATTTAGATTACATAGTTTGCCTCGATATAGAGTTTAAAAAAATAAAATAAAAATTTATAATTTTAAAAATTAAGGAATAAAAGTTTTATAGAATTATAATATTTGTATAATTATAAAATCTTCTTAATATGGATAAATTGGATCAAATAAATAGTTTAAAGCTTAGTTATTTCCAATTGTAGAAATATATTATTCTGTTTTTGGTAATTTAAAATTTTATTACCTTAAAAAATAAAATATATTTGTGAAACAAAAAGCGCATTCTTCCTTACAGTTGGACTTGCAGCCCCAACTATAAGTACTTCATCAGCTAATCAGTAAACTGTCTATCTAATGATAACAATTTAAGGCATTTAGCTTATCCTCTAAACTAGCTCTCATACTACCTCTATAATGGATGTCTTGGATTATCAGTCTAACCAAATCCTCGGCTTTCCTTTTTTATTTTCGAAAGATCCTCCAATTTCTCTCTTGCTATATGTAATATACAGTACCTGCCAACATTAGTCTATATAGAGTTGTTGATGCTCTTCTTTGCAAATTTAATGGCCCAGCTTACTTCTTCACTCTATTCTCTGGCGGCTCGTCCTACACCAGCCCATTTCAGTATCTTCTCCCATATTATTGCTGAAAATTTGCATTTAAAAAACAAATGCTCATGGTCTTCATCATTTTTCTCACACAAAACACATTCTGCACTTGCTATGCTGCCCCATCTCTACAGCCAATCCTTAGTGTATAGTCTGCTCTATATGGCTATATAGGTAATGAATAGCCACTTAGGACAGCTATCATTGTTACATAGCACTCTTCTACATGGAACCTTTGTGAATTCACCCCTTAACTTGTTATAAACATCTCGGATGGAGTAGCTATTCCCATTCATCACCCTCTGCCACATTGATATTAGCTTATGTCAAGTATTTTCGAGCTCATAGGATTTTTTTTTGTCAGCCATGCTGCATGTTTTTAGCTTCAACATTCCATACCACATCTTGCTTTATGTAATATGTGTGCATCCATTGAATCCATAATCGATCTTTCTTTTTGCATAAGTTCCAGAGTTGTTTAAGGATTTCTTGTGCCCATTTGTCCCCCCCCCCCCCCCCTCCGTCCATAGAAACCTTTTGCATATGCTTTCAATCTGTATCAAGATCGCTTTTGACAAAGGAAAGATCTATGACCAGAAGGTTTGGATAGCTATCATCACACTCTTTATCAACTGTAAACGACCCGCATATGACAAAAATCTTGCTATCCAATATTGTACTTTTACTAGAATTTTATCCAGGAGTGATTGACATTGATTTACTAATAGTCACTTTGCACTTAATGGCACACCAAGATATCGAAAGGCAGGGTTCCTATGGAGAAACCCAAGATGCTCCGAACCTGCTGCTGGATTTATACTGGTACTCCACCAAAGTATATAGAGCTCTTCCCTTCATTAGCTATCAGCCCTGATGAATCAGAGAATTGCTGGAAGCAGTCATATAGCATCTGTGTAGATATAGGATCACCTCTGCAGAAAAGTAGAAGATCATCAGCAAAACTTAATTGGACTATGTTTAGCTTCTCACACCTTGGATGGAAAATGAAATCTGGTTTGTTCTTCAAAGTCTTCATCAGTCTTGTCAGATATTCCATGGTTAAAACAAAGAGGTAGGGTGATAAAGGGTTACCTTGTCTCACCCATCGTTTGTTATCAAAGGGAGTTGTTGTCTTACCATTGATCACAATCGAATAAGAAACAGTGGACACACAAGTCATTATCCATTTTAGAAACTTACTGGGAATGTTCATTGTTGTAAGAACATGTTCTAGAAAAATCCATTCCAATGAATCGTACACCTTCTGCATATCTATTTTAATCATACATCTATGGGAAAATCCTTTGCGACTATATCCTTTCACAAGTTCATGACCTAGTAGAATATTATCATTCAATAATCTCCCTGATACAAAGGTTGCTTGACTCTTATCAATTAGGAAATCCATCACCTTTTGCAATCTACTCGTGAGCATTTTTTAGATGATCTTGTAAAGGATAGTACAACATGAAATAGGCTTATATTGCTTGATTGATTCTGGATTCTTCGCCTTTGGAATAAGAGTGACTGAAGTGCTATTGATTGGATTATGCATTGTATTTTCTTTGAAAAAGTTAAGGGTTGTTGTTGTGACATCCTCCCCATTTATATGCCATAATTTTTTGAAAAATAGGAATTAAAACCAACTCTTCCTGCAGCTTTTGAATCATCAATCCCCTACAAGGCTTAAGTCCAATTGTTGTTTCCTTGTTAGAGAAGGGCCTTATTTCATTATATTTGGATCAATTGCAGGTCGACTCTTAGCTGATTTACCTAGTAGATTCTTATAGAATCCAACAACCTCTTGTTCAATTTCATTATCAGTTGTTAATAGATTTCCACCCTCATCTCTAATCATCTTAATCTAGTTATGAGATGTTCTTCCCTTCATACTTGCAAAGAAAAAGGTTGTGTTAGAGTCCCTCAGCTTGAGCCATTGTATCCTTGATTTTTGTTTATAGATTTCTTCTTCTATCATACACCATTTTTCAAGTTCTTTCGTACACTTCTTTTCTGCTTCAAACATGTCAGCAGTTGTTGTAGTATCTCTCATTTGTGCTTGAATATCTACCAGTTATCTGATGTATCTTTTTAGTTGTCCTAGCATACTCCTTCCCATTCAGGTTTTTAAGAGAAAACTTTACTTTCTTTAGATTCTGCCATATGCCTTCCATCTTGTGACCCTTGTATATCCATTCTTCCTGTACAATTTTGCCAAAATCTTCATGTTCAGCCAAACAATTATAGAATTTGAAAGGTCTTTTCCTATTATCCAATCTTTGTTCCATTTCAATGCATAAATGAGAATGATCTGAGCATTGGGGATCCATTATTTGTACTTGCATTGGGGCCATTCCTACCATCTATTGAGCATTAACAACCCCTCTATCTATCATGTTGTACACAAAATATATTATATCATTCTTTTTAGAACGGACTAATAAGAAAAATATCTCATCTAAATTGAAACAAAGAGAGTACTATATAAGGTATATTCTTTATATGTATGTTTATTATTTAATTATAATTATATATTATTTATTTTCTTTTTAAGATTAAATTTTTTAATTTGCTATATATATACTGGAGTAACACATTTGAATAATATTTTATTGAAGTATAAGAAAAAGTATTTGGAATTGTATTTACCCTTGTCACCTTAAGCCCTATTGGCACTTGGAAAAAAATATCTTTTTCTTTACAATTTAAAGGAGTAAGATGTGCTTAAACATGTACATAGGGATAGCAATGGGGCGGTGTGGAAATAGAGTAGATTTACACATGTATGGGACGGTGCAGGTTTAAATATATGCGGCATAGGGCGAGTCAAAATAAAAAAAAAATTAAATCTATGTGGGTGCAGTGCGGGTGCGGATTTAAAAACTTCATCAAAGAAGGAAACTCAAATTTCTAACTTTATGACAATGAAATTGATTCCACGTAATATAAACTAGCTCTCATACAACCTCTATAATGGATGTCTTGGATTATCAGTCTAACAAAATCCTCAGCTTTCCTTCTTTTTTTTTCGAAAGATCCTCCAATTTCTCTCTTGCCATATGTAATATACAGTACCTGCCAACATCAGTCTAATAAGAGTTGTTGATGCTCTTATGCATGTTGCAAATTTAATGGCCTAGCTTACTTCTTCACGCTATTCTCTAGCAACTCGTCCTACTCCAGCCCATTTCAGTATCTTCTCCCATATTATTCCTAAAAATTTGCATTTAACAAAACAAATGCTCATGGTCTTCATCATTTTCCTCACACAGGACACATTCTGCACTTTCTATGCTCCCCCATATCAAAAGCCTATCCTTAGTGCATAGTCTGCTCTATATGGCTATATAGGTAATGAATAGCCATTTAGGACAGCTATCATTGTTACATAGCACTCTTTTCCATGGAACCTTTGTTAATTCACCCCTTAACTTGATATAAACTTCTCGGATGGAGTAGCTATTCCCATCCATCACCTCTGCCACATTGATATTAGCTTATGTCAAGTATTTCCCAGCTCCTAGGATTTTATTTTTGTCAGCCATGCTGCTTGTTTAGCTTCAACATTCCATACCACATCTTGCTTTATGTAATATTTGCGCATCCATTGAATCCACAATCGATCCTTCTTTTTGCATAAGTTCCAGAGTTGTTTAAGGATTGCTGCTTTGTTCTAACTAATTATGTATGTTATATTCAGTCCTCCAGCAGTCTTTGGCCAGCATAATTGTTTCCAAGCGATCAACGCCTTCTTGTGCCCATATGTCCCCCCTCCCCCCTTCCATATAAACCTTTTGTATATGTTTTGAATCTGTATCAAGATCGTTTTAAACATAGGCAAGATCTGTGACCAGAAGGTTTGGATACCTATCATCACACACTTTATCAGTTGTAAACGACTTGCATATGACAAAATTCTTGTTATCCAATATTGTACTTTTTCTAGAATTTTATCCAGGAGTGATTGACATTGATTTACTAATAGTCACTTTGCACTTAATGGCACACCAAGATATCGAAAAGGCAGGGTTCCTATGGAGAAACCCAAACTGCTCAGAATCTGCTACTGGATTTGTACCGGTACTCCATCAAAGTATATAGAGCTCTTACCTTGATTAGTATCAGCCCTGATGAGTCAGAGAGTTGCTGGAATCAGTCATATAGCATCTCTGTAGATATAGGATCACCTCTGCAGAAAAGTAGAAGATCATCAGCAAAACTTAATTGGACTATGTTTAGCCTCTCACACCTTGGATGGAAATTAAAATCTGGTTTGTTCTTCAAAGTTTTCATCAGTCTTGTCAAATATTCCATGGCTAAAACAAAGTGGTAGGGTGATAAAGGGTCACCTTGTCTCACCCCCTCGTTTGTCATCAAAAGGAGATGTTGGCTTACCATTGATCACAATTTAATAAGAAACAGAGGACACACAAGTCATTATCCATTTTAGGAACTTACTAAGAATGTTCATTGTTGTAAGCACATGTTTTAGAAAAATCCATTCCAATGAATCGTACACCTTCTGCATATCTATTTTAATCATACATCTATGGGAAACTCCTTTGTGACCATATCCTTTCACAAGTTCATGACCTAGCGGAATATTATCATTCAATAACCTCCCTGGTACAAAGGTTTCTTGACTCTTATCAATCAGGAAATCCATCACCTTTTTCAATCTACTCGTGAGCATTTTTTAGATGATCTTGTAAAGTATAGTACAACATGAAATAGGCTTATATTGCTTGATTGATTCTAGATTCTTCTCCTTTGGAATAAGAGTGACTGGAGTGCTATTGATTGGCTTATGAATTGTATTTTCTTTGAAAAAGTTAAGGGTTGTTGTTGTGACATCCTTACCAATTATATGCCATCCGTTTTTTTAAAAATAAGTATTAAAACCATCCCCTCATGGGGCTTTTGAATCATCAATCCCCTGCAAGGCTTGAACATCATCATTTGTGAACTGAGCTATTAAATGCAATTGTTGTTTCCTTGTTAGAGGAGGGCCTTGTTTCATTATATTTGGATCAATTGCAGGTAGACTCTTAGCTGATTTACCTAGTAGATTCTTATAGAATACAACAACCTCTTGTTCAATTTCATTGTCATTTGTTAATAGATTTCCACCCTCATCTTTAATCATCTTAATTTGGTTCTGAGATGTTCTTCCCTTCATACTTGTAAAGAAAAAAGGTTGTGTTAGAATCCCCCAGCTTGAGCCATTGTATCCTTGATTTTTGTTTGTAGATACCTTCCTCTATCATACACCATTTTTCAAGCTCTTTCCTAGACTTCTTTTCTGCTTCAAACATGTTAGCAGTTGTTGTAGTATCTCTTATTTGTGCTTGAATATCTGCCAATTCTTACTTATATGATGTATCTTTTTAGTTGTCAGAGCATACTCTTTCCCATTCAGTTTTTTAAGAGCAAACTTTACTTTCTTTAGACTCTGCCATATGTTTTCCATCTTGTGACCCTCGTATATCCATCCTTCCTGTATAATTTTCCCAAAATCTTCATGTTCAGCCAAACATTTATAGAATTTGGAAGGTCTTTTCCTATTATCCAATCTTTGTCCCATCTCAATGCATAAATGAGAATGATCTGAGCAATGGGGATCCATTACTTGTACTTGCATTGGGGCCATTCCTACCATCTATTGAGCACTGACAACCCCTCTATCTATCCTGTTGTACACAAAATATATTATATTATTCTTTTTAGAGCGGACTAATAAGAAAAGTGTCTCATCTAAATTGAAACAAAGAGAGTACTATATAAGGTATATTTTTTATATGTATATTTATTATTTAATTATAATTATATATTATTTATTTTCTTTTTAAGATTAAATTATTTAATTTGATATAAATACTAGAGTAACACATTTGAACGATATTTTATCGAAGTTTAAGAAAAAGTATTTAGAATTATATTTACCCTTCTCACCTTAAGCCCTATTGGCACTTGGAAAAAAATATCTTTTTCTTTATAATTTAAAGGAGTAAGATGTGCTTAAACCTGTACATAGGAATAGCAATGGGGCGATGTTGATACATAGTAGATTTACACACATATGGGACGGTTCATGTTTAAATATATGCGGGTACAGGGCGAGTCAAAATAGAAAAGATTAAAACTATGTGGGTGCAGTGCGGGTGCGGATTTAAAAACTTCATCAAAGAAGGAAACTCAAATTTCTAACTTTATGACAATGAAATTGATTCCGCGTAATATATTGAAACAAAATAAAGTAAAATGCAGTGCATATAATTCTTCCACTTTTCGGAATTAATTTTTTAAATAATAACTCAAAATTACAAATAAAAGTATCCATTTTGTCTATGTATAACTTGGTGCCAAATATTATCAATTTATTTAGCAATAATTCTCGATTTGGCTGGTAATTACCGTTGGTTCATTCAGGATTTCTCGTTTATTGCATCACCCTTGACCAGATTGACCCAAAAGGGTGATCCTTTAAGGTGGTCGGATGAGGGTGAGGCGAGCTTTCAGAAGCTCAAGACTGCCTTGACCACAACTCTAGTGTTAGTTCTTCTATAAGTTTCTGGTTCATATACCATATATTTTGATGTTTCTCGAGTGGCATTGGGTGTGTTTTGATGCATGAGGGTAGAGTGATTGTTTATGTTTTGCGTCAGTTGAAACCCTATGAGAAGAACTACTATGTTTATGATTTAGAGTTGGCTGTCATTGTTCACATGTTGAAGATTTGAAGGCATTATCTCAATGGTATGTCTTATGAGGTGTTTACTGATCATTGTAGCCTCCAACACTTGTTCAAGCAGAAGGATCTCAATTCGAGGAAGCGGAGATGGTTGGAGCTGCTAAAGAACTATGATATTACAATTTTATACTATCTGGGAAAGGCCAACGTGGTCGCCGATTCCTTGAGTATAAAGGCAATAAGTATGGGTAGTCTTGCATTCCTTTTTGTTGGTGAGGGACCCCTTGCAGCAGATGTTGAGGCCTTGGCCAACAGGTCTATGAGATTGGATATTTCGGAGCCCAATCGGGTCCTAGCTTGTGTGGTTTCTCGGTCTTCTTTATTTGATCGCATCAGAGAGTGCTAGTATGATGACCCTCATTTGCTTGTCCTCAAGGACAGAGTTCAACACGGCTATGTCATAGATGTGACTATTGGTAATGATGGGATATTGAGGATGTAGGACCGGATATGTGTGTCCAATATGGATGGGTTACAGGAGTAGATTCTTGAAGAAGCCCATAGTTTGCGATATTCCATCCATCCAAGTGGCGCGAAGGTGTATCAGGATTTGAGACAACAATATTGGTGGAGGAGAATGAAGAAAGATGTAGTTGGGCTTGTAGCTCGCTGTCTCAACTGTCAGCAGATGAAATATGAGCATCAGAGATCGTGTGGCTTGCTTCAGAGGATAGAGACTCCAGAGTGGAATTGGGAGCGGATCACTATGGATTTCGTAGCTGGGCTCCCACAGACTTCGAGGAAGTTTGATGTTAATGGGGTGATTATGGATCGCTGACCACGTACACACACTTCATTCATGTGAGCACTACATATTCTTTAGAGCAGTTGGTTGAGATTTATATCAGAGAGATTATTCGCCTTCACGGGATGCTATTTTCCATCATTTCAGACAGAGGCACGCAGTTTACATAGCAGTTTTGGTGGGCCGTGTAGCGAGAGTAGGGTACTCAGATTGAGTTGAACATAACATTTCACCCTCAAACGGACGGACAATCCGAGTGCTCTATTCGGATATTGGAGGACATGCTATGCACTTGTGTCATTGATTTTGGGGTTCATGGACCAGTTGCTACAACTCAAGGATTTTCTTACAACAACAGTTATCAGTCGAGTATTCCGATAACTCTGTATGAGGCTTCATATAGGAGGCAGTGTAGATCTCCAGTAGGTTGGTTTGAGCTGGGTGAGGCTAGGCTTTTGGGTAAAAATTTAGGTCAGGATGCATTGGACAAGGTGAAATTAATTTCAGGAGCGGCTTCGCACGGCGCAGTCGAGACAAAATAGTTTGTGATGACCCAAAAGGGTCATCACTTGATTTATGAGTCAATTTTGCGTTCCGATGCCTTAAATGTTACAACCCAAATTTTCCACCATCGGGGTCGTGATGGTGCCTACTATCGGAGCTAGGCAAGCCAACCTTTTTTTAACATTTCACAAAGCTTTATTCTAAAACAGTATAATAAACTGAAATAAATAGTTAAAATATGCGGAAGACTTTTAACAAAACAATAGCAAAGTGCGGAAGTTTATACATGTCTCTGCCCAACATCTGATGTCACCACTCACGGACTACTAAGGAAAACTAAAAACATCAGTCTGAAAGAAAATACAAAAGAGTTTGTCTCGATACAAATAAATAAACTGAAATAACATAGATGAGACTCCGAGCCCGCGGATGTCAGCTAAGCTACCTAAGAGTCTCTGGACTGAAGGTCTGCTCCCGGTCTAAAACTGCTGAGGCGGTCCATAAGCTGTCTCCTGACCCGTGCACAAAAGGCACTGAAGTGTAGCATCAGCACAACTGACCCCATATGCTGGTAAGTGCCTGGCCTAACCCCGCCGAGGTAGTGACGAGACTAGACAGGACCTACCACAAATAACATGTACAGATATATGCAATAACAGGAGAATCGCTATTCTAAACAGCTAAAAAGGGAGGGAAACATGTTGTGGGGTACAACAGTTCAAATACAAAAATCAGCTAAAAGAATGAAAACTGAGCGAATAACAACTGATAAAGAAATACCGGAAAGCTTAATGCACTAAATCAATATACTCAGCCCATATTCCTGTTGCGGGCCGCAACCCGTTCCTCAATATTTATTACCGTTGCGGCGTGCAATCCGATCCTCGACAATTAATCCGTTGCGGCATGCAACCTGATCCTCAATATTGGGTACTGTTGCGGCGTGCAACCCAATCCTCAACATTTACCAACAAAACTCACCCAACATCATCCGCAACTCAAGTGCGGGGGGAGTAACATCAAAACAAAGAATTCCCGACGAGGGAATATAACTAACAACTCAAAATATCCCGGCAATAGAGAATTTAATATATATTTAAATCCCGGCAAGGGAAATGATCACAGAACTTTCATTTCTAAACACATTAGCTACCAACAAGTTATAAACCAAGCCAATGCTCCAAAATTATACGAAATCATTATTTGTCCTCAACCGTTCATATCATGTGGACTAAATCAATTCAACACGAATTTATATCATATCATTCGAAATAATGCAATTTAAGACCCACGGTCATGCTAGACTCGGGTGCATAATTAACCGTCACCATGCCTATGCATCAACTCCACATAGCACATAGCAAATAATGTTCTAATCATATTCCCTCAAGCCAAAGTTAGATTAAACACTTACCTCGATCCGAAAATAGCAGTCAAACCTCTAACACTGTCTTTCCTCTAGAATCCAACTCCGAAATAACAATATCTAGCCATAATTAGTTCAATATTATTAATAATGGCTTAAAAACACAATTCCATAGCCTAGAAATAAATTTCCTATCATTCTTCCAAAAATACCAAAATTCGACACCGGGCCCACATAATCCAAACTCGAGGCTCCAAAACCCAATCATCCATAAGTCCACGGGTTCAAATATGGAGTATAACAAATAGTGGAATGAAATGGAACAACGCCAATTAGCTTTGTTTGAATAAAAACTAGAGTGAAGTTCGATGACAAAATTGCAAAGGCAGTAATCAAATTCAAGCAGACTTCATAAGTTCTTTGGGTTTATGTTCAAACTTAGTCTATTGCTCTCTAATTTTATTGCCTATCTTGTTACATCTTATTGAAAATAAACAGATTCCAAGCAGAACTACGAACCTCAAACAAAACCTCGACGAACAATGACGACCTCGACGTCTCGATAACCAAAAAACTCACGCACACTGTCACTGTTTCCCACTAAATTTTCGGCCAGTTGTGTGTGTTTTAAGAGAGGGAGAAGGGCTGGTTCGAGCAGCCTGGGAATGGTGGTTCAGGGGTGGTCGTTACTGGACAGTTGGTGGTTGACGAGCTGGGCGCTGGTGGACTGGTGCTGGGCGGAGATGGGCGACGGGCAGGGTGGTGGCGTGCGGCGTCGCTGGTGGTTGTCGATGAATGGACAGGAATGGTTGCTTGGAGACGGAATGGGTCGTTTGGACGATAACAGTGAAGGGGGCTGGTTGGTGTTCCTTGGCAGTAAGGTTTTTTTTGGTTGTAGTGGTGTCTTCAGGTGTCAAATTTGAGAGTAGTGTTATGTCCGTTTATTTCCATGTCTTCAAGTCTCTAACTTTTCTTTTTTTTTATTTTTCTCTAACTGTAGTCAATGTAGTGTTCAAATGTGAGAGTGCAAGAAATCTGATGGTTATATCTAACCTCTCCCGAGTCCTCGGAGCTCCAAACCAAACACACACATACCCTCAAACATATCCTACGGACTCACTCGTGCGATTCAATCGCCAAGATAACATCGAAATCTACGAATCAAGCCTCACAACATAAAATACTTCTTTCACTTTCATAGACTTCAAATTTTCTCATTCTAGTCCGAGACACGTCAAACGACGTTCGATTTCGATTAGATTTTACAGATAGCGCTTAAACCACGTATAAGACTTGTATCGGAACCAAAATACGAGCCTGATACCATTACTTTTTGATCAAATTTCATTTTCATTTTCCTTAAACATTATAAAAAAATAATTTCATGGAAAAATTCTTTTCTCGGGCCTGGGACCTCGGATTTCAATTTCGGGAATACGCCCGAGTCCCATATTTTCCTACGGACCCTCCAGGATGGTCACATCATGGGTGCGGGTCCGTTTACCCAAAATGTCGACCGAAGTCAACTATATCAATATTATTATCCAAATTCATAGTTTTTAACACAGAGTTCATATATTTCCACATAAAACTTTTTGGCTTCCTGTCCGGATTATGCACGTAAATCGATGCGACTAAATAAGAGGTTTTCAAGGCCTCGAAAGCATGGAGTAAGGGAGAATTACTGTGATGACCCTTTGGATCATCACATTAAAAATCTCTCTTAGACTCACCTCGATTTGCTTCCATAGTCCGGGCGTATATCCGGAACGCTTTTATGTGAAAATTTGATGAAAATGCTAAGTTGGTCTTTAAAATTAAATTTAAGCTGACTTCGAACAATATTTTAGATAAACGGACCCGGATCTGTGATTTAACGGTCCCGAAGGTCCGTAAAAAATTATGGGACTTGAGCGTATGCCAAGAATCAAATTCCGAGGTCCCAAGTCCGGAAAATAAATTTTTGAAGAAAATTATTTTAACTGAAATTATAAGAGTTTTGGAAATGTGACGATGCTTGAAATATATGGTACTGGGCCCGTATTTTGCTTTTGGATGCCGGTACAGATCTTAAATAATTAAATTGAATCTGTGATGTTTCGTAAAAATCGGAGTTCGTTTAGTACAACTCAGACCCTTATTTGAGAAAATAGTCGTTTCAATATTCTTGAGTGATTTTTTTATGAAATTGAGGTTGAATCCGTAGTTGTTGGTGTTATTTTGATAATTTATTCGCACGAGCAAGTCTGTATGATATTTGTAGACTGCATGCATGATTAGTTCGAAGCCCCGAGGGTTCAGGTGAGTTTTTGATTGGCCACAGGGTGAATTTAGATTTGGAAAAATAACTGTTGCAAGTTCAGAGAAGTTGCAGGTCTCTAAGATGGATTTTGCGGTCCGCAGTGAAACTTTGCGACCACGGTGGGATTTTTGCGGTCCGCGGTGGGCAAGGCCATACCTTCGCGGCAGCGCTCGATTTTTCGCAGTCCGCGATGAAGCTCCGCGGCCGCGGTTCTTTTTTGTGCTGTCCGCGGTGAGGGTCTGAGAGGAGTAAATATTTAAACGGGACTTTTAAGTTATTTTTCAATTTTCAACACCCTAATACATAAGAGGCGATTTTCTTCTTCCCCAAAACACTAGTAACTGTGTTTTTGAACTCATTTCTTTCACTACTTAGCTTCTTTTTATAAGATTTCATCCTAGAATCTAGGGTTTTCATTGTGGAATTGGAATATTTGGGTAGAACCTAGGAATATTGAAATTTGGGGATTTAGACCTCAAATTAAGGTCGTATTCAAAAACCAATTATATATCCGAGCTCGGGGGTGAATAGGTAATCAGATTTTGGTCCGAATTTCGGGTTTAGAACAAGCGAGTTCGGGGTCGATTTTTGACTTTTTGGGAAAAAACACTAGAAAACCTATTTTCATTCATTAGAATTAGTTTATCTAGCCTTTATTAATGTTATGAAGTAAATTGTGGCTAGATACAAGCGGAGGTAAAGCATTAGTTGAGGTTTGATTGTGTTCGTGGCATCGAGGTAAGTATTTGGTCTAACCTTAGCTTGAGGTAATATGTATTGTGCCTTATTTGCTATGTGCTAGTGTAGTATACGACGTATAAGTTTGGTGACGAGTATCTATACGTCAGTGCCAAGCATACTCGTGAGTCTTAAAGTGTAATTGTTGTATTTCTTAATAAGTACTAGAGTTGCCTAAACTGTTGATTCTCCATGTTGAGCAAGACCTATGATTAATTTGTGGTATTTATTTATTGTTGAGCATTGGCTCCAGTTGAGGTTTTGATTGTGAAGTTTATTGGTACAAGTTTGGTATAGCTGAATCCCTTGTCGGGACGTACTATTTCTTACTATTGATCCCCTAGCCGGGATGTGTTTATTCTTGTTGTTGATTCCCTTGCTGGGATAATATTATTGCTGTTGTTTGGGTGAGGAAAGTGTGATAAATCACGAAGGGTGATGTCGTGCACATTCATATTCATGAAGGGTGATGTCGTGCACACTTCTAATATTTATATGGTGAGGAAGAGAGTTAAAACACGAAGGGTGATGCCGTGCACATTTTCATTATTTGATTGCATTGATGATTATACTGGGCTGTTGTTGTTCTTGTTGTTATTGATTGCATTGGTGATGATTAAGAGTAAAAGCACGAAGGGTGATGTCATGCACTTATTACCTGTTTAGTATAATTTCTTACTACTTTGGTTCAAGTACCTTAATTGTCTTATTCCACTATTACTGTGATTCATTAGGTTGGTATTTTCCCCCATAGCATGTTACCCTTGCCCCATTATTTTTGAATTGCTTTTATTACTATTATCCTGTTAGATACTGTTTAGCCGTAGGTTATTGGTTGTTGTGTCCTCGCTTCGTCACTACTTCGCCAAGGTTATGCTCGACTCTTACTAGCACATGGGGTCGGCTGTGCTGATACTGCACTTTGCGCTCTTTTGTGCAGATCCCAATACTGGAGCATACTGATGTGACGACCCAGCCGGTCGTCTTTGGAATTTATGCCATTTCCCCCATTAACTGCTTCCCCTAAGTTCATTTCTACTATTTTGTCTTGACGGGAGGTTCGATAATAGAATTCGGAGTATTTTGGGACACTTAGTCCCTAAATGAGAACTTAAGTGTTAGAAAATTGGCCATAATTTGAACAGTGTCAAGACGACCTCGGAATAGAAAACCAATGGTTCCGTTAGTTCCGATTGGTGATTTCAGGGTTGGGAGCGTGTTCGAAATGTATTTTTGATGTCCGTAGCTCATTTAGGCTAGAAATACCGAAAGTAAGAATTTTGAAGTTTTCGGCCCGAGAGTGAATTTTTTATCTGAGGGTTGGAACGGGATTTCGAAAGTTTTTGTAGCACCGTCATGTCATTAGGGACGTGCGTGCAAAATTTCAGGTCAATCAGACATGTTTTGGTTAGGTTTTGAATCAAAAGCGAGTTTGGTTAAGTTTTGAAGTTTTTAAGTTCAAATCATTGATAAATTCGAGTTTTCGACGTTGTTTAAGATGGTTTAAGGATTGGTACAAGTTTGAATAATGTTGTGGGATATATTCGTACGTCTGGTTGAGGTCCCGAGAGCCTCGGGTGTGTTTCAGATGTCCAACGCGGCATGTTTGTGTTGAAAAAGATTGCAGAAAAATCCTTCAGACCTGTTGCAGAAACTCCTTCTCTGCGATCGCATAAGTGATCATGCGATCGCGTAGTAATTATTGGGGAGGCCTTCTTTTACTTCAATGTAATCGCAACTTCCATCCTGCGATCACATAACTTCTGAACTCCATTGTACGCGATCGCAAACTCCCCCATGCATTCGCATTGAGTTAACTGGGCTGGGGTCCTAGGTTCCTTTTCTTTATACGCGATCGCATAGCCCTTAATGCAATCGCACAAGACCAGCTTCCATCCTCACATGATCGCAAGACCCTTCTTGCGATCGCATAGACCATTTTCAGGGCCTTATAATTTTCTTCTCCACAATTGCAGACGACTTCATGCAATCGCAGTGAACAAAGTCCCAGAACAGTTATAAACTTTTCAAAAACGAAGTTTCATCCATTTTCAACAAACTCAAGCTAGAGAGCTCGGTGTTGGGAGATTTTTCGAGGGATTCAGAGGTAAACATTGGGTAACGATTCCTTACTCCATTATGATTATTACACGCTAATCTAATCTCGAATTCAAACCATAATTTCGGATTTTGAATGAAAATTGGGGTAAAGTTCTTAGACCTAACTTTGATAATTTGAAGGGGTATTTGACCTCCGATTTGGGAGATTTTTTATTGTTAGACTCGTGAGAGTATGAGGTTTTTGAAAATGTAAAAATTATTCGATTTCGAGACGTTGTCTTGAGGGGCATTTTGGTCATTTTACTTATTTTTGCGCCTTAGCTTTAATTTCAACAGTGTAATTAGTTACTTGCGATGTTATATACAATATGTAATTAGTTTGAATAGATTTGAGCCACTCTGAGTCTGATACTCGTGGCAATGGCATTGTTTCTTAGCGGTTTTGTACCAATTCGAGGTAAGTGGCTTGTCTAACTTTGTGTGGGGGACCTCTCCCTTTAAGATATCTTTGTTATTTATTAAAAGCCTTGTACGCGAGTGTGACGGGAGAGTACTTGTGCAAGTTATTGGAAATTCACCTTACTTGGCTTATTTATACTGTGTTTTCTTCCCATATTTAATTGTTAAAAAATAAAACTTCAATTGTTTTTACTTAGGGAAAGCATGTTTGTAACTTATTTGCTCTATTTAACTAAATTGAAATATCCGTTTTCCTTGAAAAGCATGATAGTGATTTATTTGCTCTATTTGACTAAATTGCCATATTTGTCTTTCTTGCGAAGCATGCTAGATTCTCGACTTTACTTGTTGTTCGCATTTTGTTTCCTTTCCATTAAATATTGAATTATTGAAGTGTATTTACTTTTAGGAATGCGGGTTCAATTCCCGGAGATCCTCTGTTATTGGTATAAAGGACCGCGGGCTCAATTCCCGGAGATCCTCTATTATTGGTATAAAGGACTGCGGGTTCAATTCCTGGAGATCCTCTGTTATTGGTATGAAGGACTTCGGGTTCAATTCCAGGATATCCTATGTTATTGTATGAAGGACTGCGGGTTCAATTCCTGGAGATCCTCTATTATAGGTATGAAGGACTGCGGGTTCAATTCCCGGAGATCCTCTGTTATTGGTATGAAGGACCGCGGGTTCAATTCCCGGAGATCCTCTGTAATTGGTATGAAGGACTGCGGGTTCAATTCTCGAAGATCCTCTGTTATTGGTAGGAAGGACTGCGGGTTCAATTTCCGGAGATCCTATGTTATTAGTATGAAGAACCGTTGGTTCAATTCCCAGAGATCCTCTGTTAGTGATATGATGGACAACGGGTTCAATTCCCGGGAGATCCTCCAATATTGGTATAAATGAACTGCGGGTTCAATTCCCGTAGCTTCATGTGGAAATCCTGACTTTGAGTGATTTTTCTTGTGTTCGTAGTTGGTACTTGTAGTCATTCTATTTTAATTACTGTCTTGTTAGATATTCGGGATTTACTTCCTATCTACTGTTTATTTATTCTTACATTATTTCTTAGTTGGGCCTCAACCTTCCTTGTCACTACTCTATCGAGGTCAGGCTTGGCACTTACTGAGTACCGCTATGGTGTACTCATGCTACTCTTCTACACACTTTTGTTGTGCAGATCCAGGTACTTCTAGTCAGACGCGCTATCAGTGATTTTAGAAGCTACACTTGGACATTCGAGGTATGCATCTGCCGCGTCCGCATAGCCAAGGAGTCTCCTTCAATTCTACCTTTAGTAATAATTTCATTCATGTACTCATTTGTTGTAGACACTCCTGGATGTTAGAGCCGTATGTTATATTTTACTCTTAGCATGTGTTGCCCGTGGGTTTTTGGGTCTTGGAGGTTTTTAAATTATTGGTTCTAAGTGTATGTGCCAAGCAACACCCTATACATTTTTATGTTATTCAGTTTTATTTATCGTTTTCGTAAAGATTATTGAATTTTCGCAACATGTCAGGCTCACATAGTCGCGAAGACTGGGTGCCGTCATGACAGGTTCACGATTGGTGAATTAGGGTCGTGACAAGTTGGTATCAGAGCTATAGGTTCATAGGCTTCACGGTACATATGCCGGTTATTTAGAGTCTCGCTAATTGGTACGGAGACGTCTGTACTTATCTACGGGAGGCTATGTAACTTTTTAGGAAAAATCTTCACTTCATTGAATTCCTTGTCATGCTATATTTTTGACACCGATTCTAAACTTCTATCTTCTATTCTCTCACAGATGGTGATGACACACACGACCTAGGGCGATCAGGCACCCGTACTCCCTCCTGCAGCAGCTAGGGGTAGGGGCCGGGGCAAGGGTCATGGACGTGCGCGGGGTGCAGCCAGAGCACCTGCGCAAGAAGACGAGGTGCCACCAGTGAACCTAGTCAGGACTCAAGCACCAGAGACGCCCACAGCCACCACTACTCCAACTGTTTAGGAGGCATTGGCGCAGTTTATGAGTATGTATACCACGCTGTCGCAGGCAGGGTTGCTTCCACCTACTGCAGCTACGTCCTAGGCCCGGGGAGGAACCCAGACTCCCGCAACCCGTACTCCAGAGCAAAGGGTGCCCATGGGGCCGATTCCAGATATTATTCCTGTCCAGCCTACAGTGCCGGTTCAGCCCGAGGATGGGGCACTTACTTTGGAGGATGAGAAGCGTAGATTGGAGTAGTTCAAGAAGTATGACCCTCATATTTTCAGCGGATTAGCTACAGACGATGATTTGGGGTTTTTGGAGGATTTTCACCACATTTTTTGCACCATGGGTATTACTTCTTCGAGTGGGTTTCCTTTGCAGTTTTCCAACTTCGGGGAGCCGCCTATGACTGGTGGTGCACTTTTGAGCTAGACAGTCCGGACGAGGCTGCCTCCTTGACTTGGACTCAGTTTTCAGACATGTTTCAGAGGGAGTTTGTTCCCCAGAGCCTCCGATATGCATGGCGCGTGGAGTTTGAGCATTTGCGCCAGGGCCCTATAACTGTCTCTAAGTATGCCATCCCTTACACTAGGTTGGCCAGGAATGCGCCTGCTTTGGTGGCTACTGTTCGTGAGAGGGTTTGCAGGTTTATCGAGGGTCTCATTCCTTCCATCAGGTCTTGCATGGCATGAGAGTTGGATATAGATATACGCTATCAGCATGTGGTTAGTATAGCCAGGAGTATAGAGGGTATGCATGCCAGAGAGCGAGAGGAGAGGGAGGCCAAAAGGTCTCGAGAGTCTTAGTCATTTCTCTGGTACCTGTACTTTAGGAGAAGAACATCATGGTAGGGGCTATACGGGTCGCCCAGTTCACTCATCCCTTCCTTCATCCAGCAATACTCCAGCTCCTCCCAGGTTTCAGGAGCCTTATTATGCACCTCCGGTTTCTAGCGCACCTCCTGCGTAGGGTACCTCCAGAGGTCAGTCTAGCAGGGGTGGGTCCAGTCAGTCATAGCCACCTCGCCCTCCCTAGCTTGTTATGAGTGCAGGGATACCCGCCACTTGGTTAGAGAGTGCCCCAGACGTGGGAGGGATGTGTCTTCTCAGACTCACAGCCTCAGCATGTTCCACTGTGTCAGCAAGCCATTATTTCAGCTCCAGCTGCCACCCCACATGCCCAGCTAGCCAGAGGCAGGGATCGGGGAGATAGAGGTCGCCCTCGAGGTAGGGGCCGAGCCATATTTTATGCCATTACTGATCGTGCCGAGGTTGTCGCCTCCGATTTTGTTATCACATGTATTATTTTGGTCAGTCGCAGAGAGGCATCGATTCTATTCGATCCAGGCTCTACTTATTCTTATGTGTCATCTTATTTTGCTATGTATTTGGATACGGTCTGAGAGACCTTGAGCTCTCCTGTTTATGTTTCTACTCCTGTGGGAGATTCCCTTATTGTGGACTGCGTATATCGTCGTATTTGGTTACTATTCGTGGTTTTGAGACCAGGGAAGATCTTTTATTACTTGATACGGTTGATTTTGATATTATCTTGGGCTTGGACTAGTTGTCGGCCCATTATGCTATTCTTGATTGTCACGCTAAGACTGTGACGCTGGCTATGCCGGGTGTTCCATGTATTTAGCGGAGTGGTAGTTTTGATCACACTACCAGTAGAGTTATATCCTTTCTTAAAGCTCAGCATATGGTTGAGAAGAGGTGTACTGCGTATTTAGCCCATGTGAGACATGTCAGTGCTGATACCCCTTCTGTTGACTCTGTTCTAGTAGTACGGGATTTCCCCGATGTGTTCCCAGCCGAACTTCCGGGCATGCCACCCGATCGGTACATTGATTTTGGTATTGATTTGTGGTTGGGCACTAAGCCCATATCTATTCCTCCTTACCGTATGGCTCCTCTTGAGTTGAAGGACCAGTTACAGGAATTGCTTGATAAGGGTTTTATTCGATCCAATGTTTCACAATGGGGTGCTCCTATCTTGTTTGTGAAGAAAAAGGATGGTTCTATGCGCACGTGTATCGATTATCGTCAGTTGAACAAAGTTACTATGAAGAACCGATATCCTTTGCCTCGTATTGATGATCTATTCGACCAGCTTCAGGGCGCACAAGTGTTTTCTAAGATTGATTTGCGCTCAGTTTATCACCAGCTAAAGATTCGGGAGCCGGATATCCCGAAGACTACTTTCAGGACTCGGCATGGTCATTACGAGTTCCTTGTCATGTCATTTGGGCTGACCAACGCCCCAGCAGCTTTTATGCATTTGATGCACATTGTATTCAGGCCCTATCTCGACTCATTTGTCATTGTTTGCATAGATGATATTCTTGTATATTCCCGGAGCCGGGAAAATCATGAGAAGCACAGGAGGAGAGTGCTTCAGACCCTGAGAGAAAAGAAATTATATGCAAAGTTCTCAAAATTTGAGTTTTGCTTGAGTTCTGTTGCATTTTCTAGGCCACGTGGTATCGAGTGAGGGCATTCGGGTGGATCCAAAGAAGGTGGAGGCCGCGCAGAGTTGGCCTAGGCCCTCCTCAGCTACAGAGATCTACAGTTTCCATGGCCTGGCTGGGTATTGCCATCATTTTATGGAGGGGTTCTCGTCGATTGCAGCCCCTATGACTAGATTGACCAAGAAGGGTGCTCCTTTTCAGTGGTCGGATGAGTGTGAGGCGAGCTTCCAAAAGCTCAAGGAGCCTTTGACTTCAACCCCTATTCTGATTTTGCCTACTGGTTAGGGGTCCTATACGGTATATTGTGATGCCTCACGAGTTTGACTTGGAGCGGTATTGATGCAGGATGATAGGGTGATTGCATATGCGTCCGGACAGTTGAAGGTGCATGAAAAGAACTATCATGTCCATGACCTTGAGTTAGCTGCTATTGTTCATGACTTAAAGATCTGGCGTCATTATTTGTATAGTGTGCCTTGTGAGATTTATACGGATCATTAGAGTTTGCAGCATTTGTTCAAGCAAAAGGATCTGAAGTTTCTCCAGAGGAGATGGTTGGAAATACTGAAGGATTATGATATTACTATTCTTTATCACTCGGGCAAGGCCAATGTGGTAGCCGATGCCTTGAGTCGCCGGGCAGAGAGTTTGGGGAGTTTGGCATATTTACCAGCTTCAGAGAGACCCATGGCGATGGATGTTCAGGCTCTATCTAGTCGGTTCATGAGATTGGACCTTTCAGAGCCCAGTCGGGTTCTAGCTTGTGTGGTTTCTCGGTCTTCATTGTTTGATCGTATCAGGGAGCGGAAGTATGATGACCCTCATTTGCTTGTCCTCAGGGAAACAGTTCAGCATGTCGATGCTAAGGATGTGACTATTGGAGATGACGGGGTGTTGAGGATGTAGGGGCAAATCTGTATTCCCGATATTGATGATATTTGGGAGTTGATATTGACTGAGGCCCATAGCTCGCGGTACTCTATCCACCCGGGTGCCGCGAAGATGTATCAGGCTTTGAGGCAGCACTATTGGTGGAGGCTGATGAAGAAGGACATAGTAGAGTTTGTAGCTATGTGTCTCAACTCTCAGCAGGTGAAAGCTGAGCATCAGAGACCGAGAGGGTTACTCCAGCAGATGGAGATTCCGGAGTAGAAATAGGAGAATATCATTATGGATTTTGTGACTAGTTTCCCTCAACGGCGAGGAAGTTTGATTCTATTTGGGTTGTTGTGGATCGGCTGACCAAGTCTACTCATTTCATTCCAGTGTTCACTTCTTACTCAGCGGAGCGGTTAGCAGGGATTTATATCAGGGAGATTGTCCGTCTGCATGGTATTCCAGTTTCTATCATCTCAGACAGGGGTTCAGTGTTTACATCACGGTTCTGGAGAGACGTCCAACATGAGTTGGGTACCAGAGTGACCATGAGTACAGCTTTTCACCCTCACACGGACGGACAATCTAAGCGCACTATTCAGATTCTAAAGGATATGCTCCGTGCATGTGCGATTGAGTTTAGAGGGTCTTGGGACCAGTTCTTTCCATTGGCTGAGTTTGAATACAACAACAATTATCAGTCCAGTATTCAGATGGCGCCCTATGAGGCCTTATATGGTAGGAGATGTAGATCCCGGTGCGTTGGTTCGAGCCGGGCGAGGCCAGGTTATTGGGCACTAACTTGGTTCAGGATGCGGTTGAGAAGGTTAAAGTGATTCAGGACAGACTCCGTGTGGCCCAGTCCATACAGAAGAGTTATGCGGAACAGAAGGTTCGCGATGTTTCCTTTATGGTTGGTGAGCGGGTTTTGCTTCGAGTCTCGCCTATGAAAGGCGTCATGAGGTTTGGAAAGAAAGAAAAGTTGAGCCCGAGGTTCATTGGTCCATTTGAGATTTTGAAGCAGGTTGGGAAGGTTTCTTATGAGCTTGCTTTACCTCCCAGTTTGGCCGGGGTTCATCCAGTATTTCATGTTTCGATGCTTTGGAGTTATCATGAAGACCCGTCTCACGTGTTGGAGTTCAATTCAGTCCAGTTGGACAATGATTTGTCCTATGTTAAGGAGCCAGTGGCAATATTGGATAGGTAGGTTCGAAAGCTCAGGTCAAAGGATATAGCTTCAGTAAAGGTTCAGTGGCAGGGTCAGCCGGCAAAAGAGGCAACTTGGGAGACCGAGCGGGATATGCGCAGCCGATACCCTCATCTTTTTGCTACCTCAGTATGTTCTCTATGCTCGCTCGAGGACGAATGAATGTTTAAGCGTATGACGATGTGACGAACCGGCCGGTCGTCTTTGGAATTTATGCCCCGTTTCCCCATTAATTGCTTCCCCTAATTCATTTCTACTATTTTGTCTTGGTGGAATGTTCGGTAATAGAATTCGGAGTGTTTTGGGACACTTAGTCCCTAAATGAGAGCTTATATATTGGAAAATAGTTCGTAATCCAAATAGTATCAAGACGACCTCGGAATGGAAAACCGATGATTTGGTTAGCTCCTTAAGGTGATTTTGGGGTTGCGAGCATATTCGTAATGTATATTGGATGTCCGTAGCTCATTTAGGCTAGAAATGCCGAAAGTAAGAATTTTGATGTTTCCGGTCCGATAGTGAATATTTGATCCGAGGGTCGGAACAGAATTTTGAAGTTACTATAGCACCGTCATGTCATTTGGGACGTGCATGCAAAATTTCAGGTTAATCGGACGTGTTTTAGTTAGGTTTTAAATTGAAAGAGAGTTTGGTTAAGTTTTGAAGTTTTTAAGTTCAAATCATTGATTAATTTGAGTTTTCGGCGTTGTTTTAGGTGGTTTAAGGATTGGTACAAGTTTTAATAATGTTATGTGATATGTTCATAGTTTTGGTTGAGGTCTCTGGGGCCTCGGGTGCGTTTTGTATGCCCAACGGGACATGTTTGTGTTGAAAAACATTGCAGAAAACTCCTTCAGACCTGTTGTAGAAACTCCTTCTCCGCGATTGCATAAGTGATCACGCGATCGCATAGTGCATCTTGGGGAGGCCTTCTTTTTCTTCAATGTGATTGCCACTTCCATCCTGCGATCGCATAGCTTCTGGACTCCCTTGTACGCGATCGCAAACTCCCCCATGCGTTCGCATTGAGTTAACTGGGCTAGGGTCCCAGGTTCCTTTACCTTATATGCGATCGCGTAGCCCTTGATGCGATCGCATAAGACCAGCTTCCATCCTTATGGGATCGCAAGCCCCTTCCTGCGATCGCATAGACCATTTTCAGGGCCTTATAATTTTCTTCTCCGCGATCGCAATGAACAAAGTCTCAGAACAGTTATAAATTTTTCAAAAACGAGTTTCTTCCATTTTCCTCAAACTCAAGCTAGAGAGCTCGGTGTTGGGAGATTTTTCGAGGGATTTTCAGAGGCAAACATTGGGTAATGATTCCTTACTCTATTATGATTATTACCCACTAATCTAATCTCGAATTCAAACCTTAATTTCGGATTTTGAATGAAAATTGGGGTTAAGTTCTTAAACCTAACTTTGATGATTTGAAGGGGTATTTTACCCCCGATTTGGGAGATTTGTATGCGGTTAGACTCGTGAGAGTACGAAGTTTCTGAAAATTTTAAAATTATTTGATTCCGAGGCGTTGGCCTGAGGGGCATTTTGGTAATTTCACATATTTTTGCGCCTTAGCTTTAAGTTCAACAGTGTAATTAGTTACTTGCGATGTTATTTACAATATGTAATTAGTTTGAATAGATTTGGGCCGCTCAGAGTCAGATACTCGTGGCAAGGGCATTGTTTCTTAGCGGTTTTGTACCAATTCAAGGTAAGTGGCTTGTCTAACCATGTGGGGGGGGGGGACCTATCCCCTTAGGATATCTTTGTCATTGCTTAAAAGCTCTGTGCGCAAGGTGAAAGGCGTGTACTTATGCTAGTTGTTGGAAATTTACCTTACTTGGCTTATTTATACTGTGTTTTCTTCCCATATTTAATTGTTAAGAAATAAAACTTCACTTGTTTTGACTTAGGGATAACATGTTAGTAATTTATTTGCTCTATTGAACCAAATTGAAATATCTGTTTTTCCTTGGAAAGCATGCTAGTGATTTATTTGCTCTATTTGACTAAATTGCCATATTTGTCCTTCTTGTGAAGCATGTTAGATTCTTGACTTTACTTGTTGTTCGCATTTGGCTTCCTTTCCGTTAAATATTGAATTGTTGAAGTGTATTTACTATTGGGACTGCGAGTTTAATTCCAGGAGATCCTCTGTTATTGGTATAAATGACTGCGGGTTCAATTCCCGGAGATTCTCTATTATTGGTATAAGGGACTACGGGTTCAATTCCTGGAGATCCTTTGTTATTGGTATAAAGGACTGCGGGTTCAATTCCCGTAGATCCTCTAGTATTGGTATAAAGGACTGCGGGTTCAATTCTCGAAAATCCTCTGTTATTGGTATGAATGAATGCGGATTCAATTCCCTGAGATCCTCTGTTATTGGCAGGAAGGACTGCGGGTTTAATTCTCGGAGATCATTTGTTATTGGTATGAAGGACCGCAGGTTCAATTCCCAAAGATCCTCGGTTATTGGTATGAAGAACTACGGGTTCAATTCGCGGAGATCCTCTGTTATTGGTAGGAAAGACTGCAGGTTCAATTCCCGGAGATCCTCTGTTATTGGTATGAAGGACAGCGGTTCAATTCTCGGAGATCCTCTGTTAGTGATATGACAGACTACGGGTTTGATTCCCGGGAGATCCTCCGATATTTGTATAAATGGACTGCGGGTTCAATTCCCATAGCTCCATGTGGAAATCCTAACTTTGAGTGATTTTTCTTGTGTTTGTAGTTGGTACTTGTAGTCGTTCTGTTTTAATTACTGTCTTGTTAGATATTCGGGATTTACTTCCTGTGTACTATTTATTAATTCTTACATTATTTCTTATGTTTGTCTCAGTTGGGCCTCGACCTTCCTCGTCACTACTCCATCGAGGTTAGGCTTGGCACTTACTGAGTACCGCTATGGTGTACTCATGCTGCTCTTCTGCACACTTTTATTGTGCAGATCAAGGTACTTCTGGTCAGGCGCACTATCAGTGATTTTAGGAGCTACACTTGGAGATTCGAGGTATGCATCTGCCGCGTCTGCAGAGCCGAGGAGTCTCCTTCTATTCTACCTTTAGTAGTAGTTTCGTTCATGTACTCATTTGTTGTAGACACTCCTGGATGTTAGAGCCGTATGTTATATTTTAATCTTAGCATGTGTTGCCCGTGGGTTTTCAGGTCTTGGAGGTTTTACATTATTGGTTCGAAGTGTACGTGCCAAGCGGCACCCCATACATTTTTTTGTTATTCAGTTTTATTTATCGTTTTCGTAAAGATTGTTGAATTTCTGCAATGTTTCAGGCTTACCTAGTCGCGAAGACTGGGTGCCGTCATGACAGGTTCATAATTGGTTAACTAGGATTGTGACAACTGACCTTAGCTAGGGGTTGCTGCCTTAAGTCAATTAGGAGACCCGAGGTAGACCTGCAGGCATCCGTAGGCATTGGCGCCCCCTCCCTATGTAGTTTCATTCTACTATTTTATATTCGAAAGATAGACATGTATTTTCTTGTTCAGACTTTTTTTGTAGATTTCTTAGAGTCCGTGAGTTGTGACATCAGTTCTGGATAGTTTATGTTATGAAGTCGTATTGTTATTAGCTAAAATTTTAAATTTTTATTCTTCCACTCTATTAATTTTTGTTGTTTATAAATATTAATTTATAATTATTAATGGATTAAAAATGAAAAGGGTAAAACGATTGGCTTGCCTAGCTTTCACTAGTAGGAGCCATCACGACTCTCGAGGGTTGAAAGTCCAGGTCGTGACATAGTTATGCTGACAGAAAGTTCTATGATGTGTCTTACATGATTGGGGAAAAGATCTTGCTGAAAGTTTCACCCATGAAGGGTGTTATGAGATTTGGAAATAAGGGCAAGTTGAGCCTTCGGTTTATTGGGTCGTTTGAGGTGGTTCATAGGATTGGGTAGGTGGCCTATGAGCTTGATTTTCCACCTAGCTTATCGAGTGTGCATCCAGTATTTCATGTTTCTATGCTTCAAAAGTATATTGGTGATCCATCTCATGTTCTGGATTTTAGCACGGTTCAGTTGGATGGTGATTTAACTTATGATGTGGAGCCGGTGGCTATTTTGGGGTGCCAGCTTCGAAAGTTGAGGTCAAAGGATATAACTTCAATGAAGGTGCATGGAGAGGCCAGCCTGTGGAGGGGGCTTCTTGGGAGACCGAGCGGGAGATGCGGAGCAGATATCCATACCTATATGCAAGTATGTTTCTAGACTTGTTCGAGGATGAACGTTTGTTTAAGAGGGGGAGGATGTAATGACCCGACCGCTAGTTTCAAGAGTTATAGCCTCGTTCCCCTTATTTCCTGCTTCTTTTGTGTTCTACAACTATATTATGAGATATCGGGTTAGTTGGTTCTGGTCCGGAGTGTTTTCTAAGTGAATTGAGACACATAGTCTCTTATTTGAAAACTTAAGCTATGAAAGTTGATCGGATATTTACATATGCGTAAACGACCTCGGATTTGAATTTTGATGGTTATGTTAGCTCCGTTAGGTGATTTCGCACTTAAAAGCGCGTCCGAAATGTGATTTGGAGGTCCGTGGTAGAATTAGGATTGAATTGACGGAAGTTAGAATTTTGGCAATTTTGGTCGGCAGTGAAATTTTGATATCGGGGTCTTATTGGATTCCATAAGTTGGAGTAGGTTCGTGGTGTCATTTATGACTTGTATTCAAAATTTGAGATCATAGAGACATTGGTTGATAGGTTACAACATTGTTTACGTAATTTGAAAGTGTAGAAGTTCTTAGGCTCGAATCTGAGTGTTATTGGGTGACTTGAAATTGTTTTAGGTGGTTTGAAGGTTTGACTAAGTTTGTATAGTGTTATATGACCTGTTGGTATGCTTTGTTGTGGTCCCGAGGGCGTTGGGGTAATTTTGGGTAGTTATCGGAGTGTTTGGAGTGTCACACCTCCTTCTTCACTACACCCGCAAGGGCATAAAGGATTTTTTCCAATTAAAGGACAATCAGAACATGATTTATTATTAAGATTCAGAGTCACCACTTGGGAGATTAATGGTGTCCCAAGTCAGCGGTTGAATCCCGAACCGAGGAAAATATGACTCTGTTAATAGTCCGCGAACCAGAAATCCGAGTAAGGAATTCTGTTAACCCGGGAGAAGGTGTTAGGCATTCCCAGGTTCCGTGGTTCTATCACGGTCGCTCAACTGTTGTATTTGACTTATTTATCTGATTTTAATACATGTTTAACCTATGTACAAATTTTAAAATTTTAAGCGCTTTTATTTGATTTTTAACAGAAAGTTGAACGTCGTTTAAAACATGTATTTGGATTGCGCCACATGAAATGCACCCGCGATCATGAACATATTTTATTCAACATTTTGGGATTTGATTTGGGTAACATGAAATGCACACCCAAGATTAAGAATGTAATTTTATTAAAATCATGCCTAAAGCAACTAACGTGTTATTTATTTTGGGGAAGGTCGTAAAATTCGCTAAACGACCCGTCTCGAGGTCTACGTACTTTAATATAAACCTTTAAAGAGGCCCCCGCACCTTATGCCTTTTTTTAGCGAGGCTCATCTCATTTTATTATTTAAAAGACAAATCTAATGCAACTATGATTTTCTATTTTATTTGTCTCTAATAATAAAAGAAAAAGTCCTAAATAATTAACATTGATAAAAGGCCAAATCCTTATGATTCACTTTCAAATCAATCGAACCCACTAACTTATGAAGTAATTATAAACTATAAAGCATGCTTAGCAATTTGTTCAAAACATAAAGGATTGGACAATTTGGGCCGTTGTTGAAGATTCGGGCCCAAGAGGCACATTTGAATTTAGTTGTGCAGCTGGACAAAAGCTGTTTGGGACTCACATTTGAACCCAAAACCAAAGATTGAATTGAAGCAGGATGTAATATTGATTATAGAGCAAAAATTGAATTTAACCAATCAACATGCTACAACCATTTTGAATTGTCTAGTTAACGCATACATTTTGCTAGTTGACGCCCAAAACTGTCCAAAAGGACAATTATGCAATTCGAATATTCAAAGGCAAACAACGAATTGTCATGTTGTGACTTCACCCTACTGGAATTTAAATTAGTTCTAAACAGTTCAGCACAGTCCTACTTAATTACAGCTTGAAACACTTTTTAGACAGATTTATGAAACACAGGAAATTAACTAAAACTAACAGGAACTATTCAGTTTAATTACAACTAGTACTCAACTAATAAAACTCATACGCATCTCTAAATACACAAACACACAACTAATGGTTCAAATAAACACACTCATGCTTAATAGTTCATCATTACAGTCGACTATAATGAAACAATTGCAACAAGTGAAGCCTCCAACGAAATTATGCTTCCATTTCATTTCATTCAGCTGAAGGTCTACATGATATTGAGATTCAGAACATGTACCTTGAATTTGAAATATAATGAGAAGAAGAAGAGGTCAGCATCAGAAGTTATAAATCAGCAATGTTAACCACAACAACATGAGCAATTTTCAATCCAAAACAGCCTCACAAACACCCAGAGATGAACTAACGAGTGACAGAACCCAATAGAAGACCACAACAACTCAATTAAACCCAAATTTACTTGGACTTAAACCCAACAAGTTTTTGAAACTTCAGCAACCAAATATAGAACTAGAAGATGTGAATCCATAACTAAAACTCGAAATTGACTTAAGGTTTATCAATGGAACATTATTTTTTTTTTTTGAAGGTTTTTATGTTTTTGTATTTGTTTTGTATTGGGATGAACTAAAATCTAGAGGAACTCTGAACTTTTGGATTCAAATTCAGATCTGCTGAAATTTAGAGACCCTTTTTTGGGGGGGGGGGGGGGAGGGATTTTTAGGTGTTAAAAACTTGTTAATCAAGGCAATAGTCATGTCTTTTTATAGACAAATTTAAGAGAGTTTCAGATTTCCTACTTTACACATTAGTCCCTCTTGTAAACTTTAATTTTCCCACTTAGTCCTTTATTTTCTGACTTGTTACTCAATATACTATCCCAAATTTATTGAAATTTACACTAAAGCCCTACTTTGGAAGGTCCTAGAAGATTCTAGTTTCAACTACCCTGTTCTACCCAATCCTAAATACCAATTCAACCCTAGACCTGTTGTGAAATTACTGAGCTAAATCAAACTAACCCTGACCCCTAGTCTCAGTTAACTAGGGTTGAACTTATCAACTACAACCAACCAGAGAATTGAACTTATTCAGCTAACTCTAATCACCTAGAACCAATTGAAATTTACTGAAATAAATAAATTATACAAACTCAGGTGAAAACTATTATAATAAACTAACAAATTTAATTGAACGACAATTAAGCTAACAAAATTTAATCATTACTTATACTAAATCAGAAAATTGAAGGGATATCTACTGAACAACAGTTAAACTAAAACATAAGCTTAAATTGAAATAAACTGAGACGGCTTAATTCAAATGACTAACTATTATGACCCAAATGAACCAAATAAGCACAGAAAATATAGAAAGCAAACGAAATTAGACTCAGATTGATCAAAGCGACTAAGTTATTAAAAAAAATACTAAGAAACCTAAGGAAACTTACCAGTCATTTTCAGATTCAAAATTTTGATGACTCCAATGAGATTTGAGTACCAATGACGTTGAATTCATCACGAGGAAGGCGAGAAGGCCATGTGGTATCAGCTTGGTGGGATTTGGAGAAACTAGGGTTTTGGCCGAAAACTTCAAATTAGTATTCGAGTACTTCTGGATAGATTTGAGAGACGTGGTTTGGGGGGTTTGAGAGAGGGGAATGAGACGGTTCTAGGGTGTATTTTTGTTAAAGTTTAAATGACTTTGCATTTTGGCCGAAGGATTTCGAACCAATATTCGAACCGATTGGTGAGAATTCGAGGAAAATTAGTCACGAATTTAGAAAGAGGGGAACGAGGAGAGTTGGGGGTGTAAATTTGGGGCCGATTTGTGGTGGCGCCGTCACCGGACACAGTGGGGAATTGGTGGCGACTCTTTGCTAGGGTTTCTCTAAAGGGGGTCTGAGAGAGACGATGGAAAAGGGGTGCAGGGGTTCAGACAGTAATATACCAATGAGACCCCACTTCAGGACCGTTGGATTGATGAACCTCGACGGTCCAGATCTGTTGATTCTAAAACAACGTCGTTTCAGTTAGTAAAAGAGGAAGGCCGGGTTTGGGGTATTTGGGCCGGATCTGGTTGGGTGTGACTTCGTTTGGGCCAGGTGAAATTAACTGGAATAGCCCAATTCGAGTCAAAACAACCTTTTCTTTAATTGTTTTTTTTATTTCTTCCTTTTTTTTTTCATTTTTCATTTATATTTTTCCCTGATTGTGTTAAATGCCAAATTCAAAAATAAAAACTCACATTGACTTATAAAATTATTATTCAATTCCCAAATACACTAATTCCTAATTAACCACAAACTAAGGCAAATTAAAACTAAAAAAATGCAAAAAGAACCATTTTCGTTATTTTCTTTATATTTTGTTTTAAAAGCAACTCAACTACTAATTAATTCTAAAATATGAGATTGAATCCTAAATACAAAAGCCAAATATATTTTATATTTTTCATTAGTTAAAATGCACAAAGAAAAATGCAAACAATTACCATAAAATATCACAAATATCCTTAAAATTGTAAAATAATAACAGAAAAATATTTCTATTTTCGTTTTGAATTTCTGAGAATAATTCTTATAGGGAAAAAATCACGTGCTCACATGGAGTTGAAAAAAAATGCACTTGAAGCTATTATTGCAGGTGTTTTCGCACCTACGGAGTGGGAACCATAGGTGCGGGGTCATATAATCGGATTGAGAGGCGTAGATGTGCAGTTGGATCACAGGTGTGACTTGGTCCCCGCATCTGCGATGGCTGCAGATGTGGTCATGTGAATGCAGGAGCGGTGCTAGCCTTTTAATGAGATTCCATAGAAGAGGAGCCCTATTTGTAGATGCGGTTCCGCGGGTGCGAAACTAGGATACACATATGCGGTTTTGCTGGGCAGAAAACCCCAGCGCGAGGTTATTCTCCATGTTTCAATTTTGGACTTGAGAAACTCGGGAGAGAGGTGATGTTTCGATGGTTTTCAAGGAACGACGTTGCGGTAAGTGATTCTAACCCGTAATGGTATACATTTTGTGAATCCATGGCTTTATTCATCATCTAATTAGGGTTTTGAGCTAGAAATTTAAGGGTTTAGGGCTTGAGAATTATAGAGTAGATTTTGGGGATCTATCGCTCATAAATTTGGTATGGTTAGACTCATGAGTGAGTGGGCTTTCGGGTTTTGTAACTTTTGTCGGATTTCAAGACGTAGGCCCGGGGCGGGGTTTGAGTCGATTTCAAATTTTGTCTATAATTTGGTATTTTCTTGTGGGATTGGTCCCTTCATACTATGTTGATCGTATTGTATTGCTTGTGCTAGATTTGGGATGATTGGAGGCCGATTTGAGAGGCAAAGGAGCCGTGGAGTAGGCTTTTGGCTTTGTTTGAGGTAAGTAATGCTTTGAAACTTGGTTCTGAGGGTTCGAAACTCCGAACTATATGTTATGTGATTAGCATTAAGGTAAGCACTTGCCAAGTGACGGGCGTGCAGGTTGCACCATGAGATTTGTGACTTGGGTGACTCTATGGCACAGTTTAGTGACTCTATCCTGTTGATATCCATGTTTTCATCATGTGATAAAGTAGTTGAGCGGTAAATCATGTTAGATATCTTGTTTAGCCATTGTCCCAACATTGTGTCTACCCTTAGCTGTTGTTTCTTGCAGTCATCTCACTAGTTTTCATTTGATATTCCATACTCAGTCATGATCATGCATTTTATATTATATCTTAGTCTCAGTTATTTATTGATTCATCATATCATTGTTCCGGATTGTATTCATGACATTGTGAGCCTGTGGTGAGACTGGAGAGGTTGATGATTGAGTGAGACCGAGAGCCTGGTTATGAGTGACAGTTATAGGATTGGACTGCACACCGCAACGGTTATATTGATGATTATGATAGTGGTAGGGTTGCAGGAGCCCCCCCTCCCCCGAAGTCTGTAACACACCCCTAGTGAGCGCAGTTGATATTAATGAGGGATGGATCTTCACTGGACATGGATCTTGTCTGAAACAATGATTCCTGGAGATGGATCATCTCCACAGGACTGGATTGGCCTTTCTCGGTACTGAGTGAGTGTTATCAGTGATATGTATATATTCCTGAATGGATCTTCCCTGGGGCGTACGAGCCATATGTAGTACCGAGTGATTGAGTATTTGAGAGTGTGAACACATGAGGTTGATAGCATGGTACATTCCATATTGCATGTGCAATTAGCATGTAGAGGCAGCATAGATATATTCTTTACTCTATTCGTATCTCTTCTACTTTACTGTTTTGAATAGCCTATTAAATTGAAAGCATGTCTATGTTTCTGCACGGTTATAACTGTTCTTACCTGTATCGGTTGAGTTCATCACTATCATTCAGTCCAATGTTAGACTTGTTACTTACTAAGTTGGTGTACTCATATTACCCCATGCACCTCGTGTGTAGATTCAGGCGATACCGGTCGTAGCGGCGGTTGCTAATCGAGGTTTTGGAGTTTAGAGATTTTCGAGGTAGCTGCATAGTGTTCGCAGACCTTGACTCTCCTTCCTTACCTTGTCGAACTTTCAGTTTATATCTTTAAACACTGTTGTACACTATATTTTTCTGACTAGATGCTCATGAACTCAGTGACACCCTGGTTTTGGGTTGAATTGTATCACTATGGTAATTTTTATGTTTCAAATAGTTTTCTTTAATTATTAAATGCTTTCGTTAATGTTTTTAAACTTATTGTTGTTGGTGTTGGGTTGTTGTGTTGAGCCTAGCCTAGTTCCACGATAGGTTCCATCATGACGATTGTTTTTTTTTTGTCGTGACATTACTACTAACATGGGCGGCTAGCACTTTAGTGGCCTAAAGTCAAAATGTATTTGGAAGCCTTAAATTTTAAAAAGTAAAAAACTTTTTTTCCTATATTTTTTAATCATTCTATCTTTTTTAGATACAAAGCTGTTAAGTATTTTTTTTCTTATTATCGATTTCTTCTAATAATTTTTTCCCAAATGCTTATATAGGCAATTCATTTAATCTTTTTGAGAATTATTAATCTTAGATAATATTTTTAAAATTTTAATTTTAAATTTTTTTTCCGCTAAGACAGATGATGTAGGAACTGTTAACATTATTTTATAAGAAATATAAACATTTAAAAAAGAAACAAGTCTTTTCCTTCTTTTATATAAAAAAATTATTTTTCTAATAAAAAGTACTCAATATTTATTTTAAAGAAAATCTTTATTATTGTTAAAAAGTGGGCCCTAAATTTGGGCCTAAAGCAAGTGCCTTACTTGTTTCATTATGGAGCCGGAACTGACTACTAAAAGAGTTGTCCTTATAGGCGTATCAAAAATCTAAAATCTAATTTAATTCTTCTTTTCCTCTTATAAAGACTAATTAATGAGAGTTTAATTTATATATACTGACCATCTTGCCTGATTTAGGGGCAACAAATATGGCGAATATCATGTCATACACAGTGAAAACATTTTGTTATCCACACAAATCAAGTATGATCATAAACATTATGAAAGAAGACTAATCCCTTCAAATATTTGTGCCTAACACATTAAAATTCTTCATGCTACAAACCAAGTAGCCAACATTTTCTTGATCATATTGGAGCACAGAGACTAAGATAAGAACTTAAAACCTTACTATTTAGAGACTATTTCTTTACCAGAAGCAATAGGAGCATCTTTGCTATATACACCATTGCTTCCCTCTTCAATATTCTTCCACCCTCTGCATGAAATCCAAAAAAGAAGTAATATACCAACAGAAATCCAGTCCATGCACCAAACCTTATGAACGATTTCTTATCAATTGACCCTAAAAGGAAAATGTTAATAGCAATAGAGGCTGATGGCAACCATGGTACAAGTGGTACACCCCATAGCTTTAGATTACGAGCATGAGGTACAAAATACCAAAGTCCAATTGTTGCTAATAACCAAATTGGCACAGTAATGCAGTAACCAATCCATCCATGTTTACTTAGTCCCCAATAAGTAGCTGTAGCAATGGAGGATCCAAGAAGAATCAAAAGAAACGCAATAAGCTTGTTGCGATTTGCTTTTGTAGTTTATCCGCTCACAGTAACGTCGAACGAGGAGAGCAAGCGCCACAAGCATGAATATGAAGAGGGTGGAGAATGAAAGGAGATTGGAGAGAATATCGAGTTTCGTAAATAAGGCAATGATCGCAGTGGCACAAGACATGACGGCCGTAGCATTGACTGGTGTACCTGTAGGGACGGATCCAAAAAATCACTAAATTTCAATAATGAGAACATAAAGTCGAAGGATTCAAATTTGAATTCTGGATTCGCCTCAGTGTACCTGTCTTGGCATTTACTTGAGAAAACCATGGAGGCATCATGCGAGTTCTTGAAATATGAGTTAAATATCTAGCTTGACCAACAGCACCAACTAGCAAAACTGATGTCATTCCTTTCAATGCCCCTGCAGCCACAATATATTGTGCCCAATTCCATCCGACAGATTTAAACGCCACAGAAAATGGAGCATGAATATCAATAATCTGATATGGTTGCATGAGGCACTAAGTAATGGCTAATAAACAGTACAAAAAAGTTGTGATCACCATAGAACCAATTAGTCCAATTGGAATATCTCTGCCTGGATTTTTAGTTTCCTCAGCCATAGTGGAAACAGCATCAAAACCAACATATGCAAAGAACAAAACTGCAGAAGCTTTGAAAATCCCACGAAAACCAAATGGTGCAAAAGGGGTGTAATTCTTGGTATAATGACTTTATTAGGCCACAGATGATGATGAAAAAGATCACGGAAATATGAATGATTGTGGCGATATAATTGAGGCGAGATGAACCTTTTGTACTATAAATTGCAATAAGACAGATGATGAGGCAAACACCAACAGCAATAGGATCTAATTCGTTGTATCCGTCTGCTAAACTATTCACCTTGATGAGGAATTTATCGGAGTTGAAGTTTAGTAGAGTTGCAAAATAGGAAGTCCACGTACGAGCTACTGCAGCACCAGCAATCACATATTCAAGAAGTATATTACCAGCAGCAATGAAGGCAACAAAGTCACCTAACTCCACCCTCAAGTAGGAAAATGAACCACCTAAAGCATCATTACCGGATTCGTTACTGATACTTAAACAAGAATAATTAGGACTTAACTTAGAGATTAACTATTAACACTGACATGTAAAGAATAGTACATGTTACATAATTGGTAAGTGGTAACCGCCTATAATAAGGATTAGTCATCTAAACAAGTAACCCGCTATGACAGGTTAACATGCACGGATTGCAGAGGTGAATGAAGTATATTCGACAAGGAGTATCAGTATATATGAAAAACATCATTGAAATATTGACACATTATTTCAAAAGTACTAATGGATTCAGTCATAAAAGCAACATGTTGGATACGTCAAATTTAAATCCTGAATCTGCCTCTGACTGATTTTGTAACAATTCTTTACACTGATACTGCAAAATAATATGGAAAAATCCATTTACCTGCTACAGGAATCTCGACAGCAAACTCAGTATAGCAAAAAACAGAGAGCATTGCAGAAATTCCAGATACAGCATAGGATAAAACAACAGCAGGGCCAGCTTCTTGATTAGCTTCAAGACCTGTGAGAACAAATATTCCAGCTCCAATAACAGCTCCCATACCAAACCATATCAAATCCCACCAAGTGTGTGTCTTCTTCATTTCATTTTGGCTCCTTGACTTTGCTTGTAACTCTTTGGCGTCTTCAGAACGTATCAGGATCCTGTCTATTAGCCTTGTTGGCGTTTGTATCAGCGCATTCGCGTAATTTCCCCAGCTTTTAAATGATTCCTCGGGCAGAAAATCGTCTTTTGTGCATGAACATACTCTTCTCCTTATTCCTACTTCTCCTCCTTCTGACTTTGTTTGTTGATGGCCTTCAGTCCCCATTCTTCACTACCTGCCTGCTAAATTTAAAAGTTTCAACACAAACGAGATAAGGAAAAGCCAATTCAGCGATAGAAAAGTGGCACAAGCATATACATAAGCGAATTCAGACTTTAGCGTTTAGAATGAGTGCGTGATCTTATTATATGACAACATTTTATTTAGTTATTTATTTATTTTGCATATGTACATACACTTCTATACATAGTTTAAGTTTGAAAGTAATGAGTTCAGTTGAATTCTGTCCTAGATAATAATGTTGGTACGATTTGACAAGTGTAGCAAATACTTCTTGACGAAAGAGTAAAACCGTTCAGTTGCTGGTAGAATCAAAATAAAAGGTCGGAAAATTATATTTTGGAAACTGAAACAAGAAAATAAAATAAAAATGGGGGCAAGATCATGTACCTATGAGAAATGGCTGGTTGAGCGCAAGAACCAAGAGAAATTCACAATGTAGTGTAGCACTATCTGCATAAATCATATATAAGGATATAGATTTAATACAATAGAATTTAGGTTACTGTATGAAAAAGATCAATTTTCAGCTAAATATTAATATTTGTAAAAATATTATTTATGAGTCCTTGATTGTACAATATAATTGCATATATAACCAGAAATAGTTTCATAATCTAAGCAAAATATGTCCTTTATCATCAACCGATATCAATGAACTTATCCAGAAACGGCTATATAAACGAATTTTTTGCGACCTTAATATACTAGCTTCACGTACCCTTAACTCTCTCCTTCACTGGCACCTTCAAATTTCAGTACTTCCGATCTTTTTTACTTCCTAAAATGTCACTTTTACTCATTTGCAGCCACGAATGGTTAATAAAATTGGCAAATATTTTTTTTTCTCTGAATAATATTATTTCACTTTATACTCTTACTTACTACTCCTTAGTAAGGATTTAACTGATTTATTTAATTTAACACAAATGTTAGGTTTACATAGCTTCAAATTTGTTTATGTATTATCCGTAATTGAGCAACTTTATCCTTAATTTAGCTTTCGGTTTAGAATTGACCTTTAGGAAAAGCTCTTGTTTTTGTCTTTGTGATGGGCAAATTTGGTTCTCCACGTCCACATAATATCCACATACGGCCTCACTAAGGAACGCGGCCTTGGCATGGTCGTCTTAATAAAAACCGGTCTCAGTCAATAAACGGACCAAATGATGTGACTCACCATAATGTCATATCGAACTCTGACACTCGTATATCGAGGCTACCAACCCTTATATTTTTTTATATTATTTCGAGGAAGGTCCCTTAGTATATAAAGGGGACCTTCTCCTTTTCTAAATGCTCATGTGTATTTCATTACTGAAAATATACAAATCTCTCTATCTGACTCTCTCTCTCTCTCTAGTGTAAAATCTGTTATTTGTCTCATTGTTCTTGTATCTTAGTCATTTCACAATCTCTAGACCATATTACATTTGATTTCGATTGACTCAAATTATTTTTGATTGTTTTCAAGCTATATAAAGTGTTCGAATAACTTTTTAGCCAAACGATGGGAAATTGGGCACAAACTGGGATGGACCCTACAAAATCACAGCGGCGGCCGGGAAAGGAGCATTCCAGCTGGAGACAATGGAAGGAAAGACACTCCAAAACAATTGGAACGTCGCTCACCTCAAACGTTTCCACTTCTAAAAGGGTGACACATGAGTTGTACTCCGTTTTTCCCTTACCCGTGTTTTGTCCCAATTTTGTTTTCTCGGGAAGGTTTTTAATAAGGCGGCGAAGGGGCCACCTGGAGATGTTTTGCAGCGTGAGTGCATCATGTCCACCTCTCCATACACTCCAAACCCGACATGATACAAGGACTGTATTAGTGACATCTCCAAAATGAATGTAAAGGCTACAACCATCTCCAAATGAATGTAAAGGCTACAGCCATCTCCAAATGAATGTAAAGGCTACGACCATCTCCAGATGAATGAAAAGGCTACGGCCATCTCCAGATGAATGAAAATGCTACGGCCATCTCCAGATGAATGAAAAGGCTACGGCCATCTCCAAATGAATGAAAAGGCTACGGCCATCTCCAGATGAATGAAAAGGCTACAACCATCTCTAAATGAATGAAGAGGCTTTGACCACCTCCAAGTGAACGCATGGCTATGGCCATCGTTTATATGGCTAAGACCATCAGGATACGACCTTTATTTTACATGGCTATGGCCATCGTTTATATGGCTAAGGCCATCAGGCTACGACCTTTTATTTTACATGGCTATAGCCATCGTTTATAGCCATCAGGCTACGACCTTTATTTTACATGGCTATGGTCATCGTTTACATAGCTATGGCCATCGTTTATATGGCTAAGGCCATCACACTACGACCTTTATTTTACATGGTTATGGCTATCGTTTACATGGCTATGGCCATCATTTATATGGCTAAGGGCATCAGGCTACGGCCTTTATTTGACATGGCTATGGCCATCATTTATATGGCTAAGGCCATCAGGCTACGACCTTTATTTTACATGGCTATGGCCATCGTTTATATGGCTAAGGCCATCAGGCTACGGCCTTTATTTTACATGGCTATGGCCATCGTTTATATGGCTAAGGCTATCAGGCTACGACCTTTATTGTACATGGCTATGGCCATCGTTTACATGGCTATGGCCATCATTTACATGGCTATGGCCATCGTTTAAATGGTTAAGGACATCTGGCTACGACCTTTATTTTACATGGCTATGACCATCGTTTATATGGCTAAGGCCATCAGGCTACAACCTTTATTTTACATGGCTATGACCATCGTTTACATGGCTATGGCCATCGTTTATATGGCTAAGGCCATCAGGCTACAACCTTTATTTTACATGACTATGGCCATTGTTTATATGGCTAAGACCATTAGGCTACGACCTTCATTTTACGTGGTTATGACTGTTATTTTACACGGCCAAGGCCATTAGGCCACAACTTTTATTTTACATGGCTATGGCCGTTATTTTCATTAGGCTACGGCCTTTATCTGTACATGGCTAGAGCCACCGCATCCACATGGTTACGACCGCCTATTTTACATGGCTAAACCCATCAGGCTAACTTTACACCACTATGGCCGACAAATTCCAAGCAGCTACGGTAAAGAAAAGTACAACGACCCACTGAAAAGTGGAAAAGATTACATACAACAAAAATTATATGTTTTCACAAAGGGGAACAAACACCCCTGATACAAAATCAGTATGAACAAGTATATTTACAAAGATCCTAAGAAACCACTACCTATCTAGCCCGGCCTGGCCTCACGTGGCCCGTTCTCATTTCCGGGAGGGTACGCCCTGGAAATCCAAGAACTAGACTCCAAGCGATTGATGTCTGCTGAGTTGCCCCACTCCTGGGCCGGCGATTCAGGACCGTAGCCCGCCGCCTCACGAGCGACTCTAACTAACTTGCGCTGGTACTCAACCTCCGCTTCAGACGCCTGACCAGCCGCCAGGAATTTCTCAAGCACGACCAGCCTAGCCTCCGCATACACCCACATCTCGTGCGCCTCACGAGACGTATCATCATGCGTGATAGCTAGCTTAAGCTCCTCAACCTCGGCCTTCGTGGCTTTGAGTTCCTCCGTTAGAGCCACCACCCGGGTGCACAATTCTGCCGCCTCCTCCGCCACAACACGACCGAGATGCAGCTCCTCGTCCTTAGCCTGGATAAGGACCTCCATCTCCGCGGCCCGAGCAACAACGACCATGAGCTGTTCATCCACCTTTTAAAGCTCGGCCACTCTTTTCTTCAATTGCGCCTCAGAATCCACTAGTCCCTCACGAACCACTATAAAGTTGGGGTCCTTCTTGTACATGTCGGCCAAGGTTCGATTTGCCTCGCGCACCTTATTGTACTTTTGCGCCAGCAGGTTGAATTTGGCCATTTTCTCTTTTCGGCGCTGATCCTTCTCCACCTCCAAGACAAGAGTCTGGAAAAATGACCAAGTAAGTACGAGAACATCGCAACCCTACATAAAGAACGGTCATCAAGCAAAGCAGAAACATACATGTAGGGCCACGCCTGCCACCCTTTGGGCCAAGGTTTTATCACTAAGCCCCGCCAGGGTCGTGCGCTCGGCATCGGCGCACAAGAGCGTCATACTGGAGGCCGCCTCCTCACAGTTCTCCAGCAGATTATAGTGACTTGGGATCACTATACGGCGAGAAGATTGGCCGGCCATCATCTCCACCTGGTCCAAGGACCTGCCTCCTCTATTTGCGCCCTCCATGGCTGCCCCCGAGTCTGCCACATCCACGTCTTCGCTTATCCTCGACGCGGTCTCCCTCCTAAGATCAGCTCTTCCTGAGCGAATAGCCTCTGCCATAAATGCCAGCCTTAACACAAGGCCAGACGGCCTAGCCTTTCATGACTGGTGGCCACGGCTTTGCAAGTAAGGATCCGACGTTGCCTCATCTACAACGTCTCCTCCTCTTCAAGGTCCCCCTCCGCAGGGTGCTAATCAGGCTCAAAGGGGTCGGCATGGCAGAAGGCGCCCTTACGGGGGCAATCTCATGGACAGCCACCGACACCTCTATGGGCGTCGTCTTAGGTACGACCTCCATCACGGCCTCAGATGCTATCTCTGGGGCCGCTTCTGATGTATCCCCCTGTCTTAAAGGAGGCGAAGCACTACCCCTGGAAGTGCCGAAAAAGATCAGATCCGCCTTAGGATCAGATGCCGTCTTAGAAGGACCGGTAGCAGCCTTCTTCTTTTTCTTCTGCTGCTTCTTTTCCCCGCCTTCTTAGAGGCGCCCCGACCTACCAAAACATATGAGAGACGGGTAAGGAAATTATATAGGCCCCCAAATCGTAACAAAGATTAGGTAAAGCCGTTACCAGCCGGGCCGTGGATCCTAAGTAAGTCAGTCCAAGAACGGCTTTCCTCTGCAAACGGTATCAGCGCCAGCACCCACGACCTAATGTCGTCAACGCTACGAGGAGGACGAGCAGCCACCGCGTGAAAACAAAGGAAAACTTTTGACAGTAAGAACCAGCAAAGTAAGGTCAAAATAGTAAACATCACGCACAACATACTTACGTGCGTCATTCCACACTTCTGGAAACTCATTAGGGGTGGGCACAAGGTGCTCGGTACGGATGTAGAAGAACCTCGTCCAAAATTTATGATTGGCCTTGTCATCCACATGAGCCACGAAGCTTTTCTTGCCCTTGCTCCTAAACTGAAGCATCGAGCCTCTCATGAAAACCACATTGAACATTTGCAAAAGGTGATGAACGGTAACCTCATTTTCGGCCTTTGCCGCATAAACAGATACCACCCTGCACACCCTCAAGGCGTACGGGGTAAGCTGGGCCGGACACACTCCAAACCAACGACACAACTCCTCCGCTAAAGGGTAAATTGGAAGGGTGTATCCGATTTGGAAGGTGTATTCGTAGAAGGCACAGTACCCGGGCCTGGGCACATTAGCGTAATCCAGCCCCGCATGAACCATGTCAACGTGATCAGGGATATCATACGTCTCCTTGAGAGAGGCCAAGTGGGACAACGTCATCTCACTATGCTCCCAAGGGCAGACTTTACGCTTATTTAGAAAGTCGCTTCTTTTGCTCGTATCGCATGAGAGCAGGTTGGCCGTTGAAAGAGGAACAAAAACTTCCTCGGCCTCCTCGCCGTCCGAGGATGACGAAGCCCTGGTAGAAGCAACGTCCCTGGTTTTGGTATCATCACGCCTACGTTTAGCCATAGTGAATGATTTAAGAAGAAGATATTAAGGGTCGCAAGTTCGATTCTAGAAAACGAGAGTTTCAGAGAAGAAAAGAATAGCAAACACCAAAAAAAGATAGGGAAAAGAGTGAGAAAATACTCTCCGAAAAAGATCGAAAGATGAACCTAGTTCAACTCTCCACCTATTTATAAGAAAAGATACACGGAAATCGAAATGGCATGATTCGAAAAATCAGCGCAGGAAACCCAAACGTCATGTCATAATCCGAACCACCTCGGGAGCAGAAGCAATGATCACGCATGTGATCGATGACGTCACCTCAAAAAGAAATCCCAAAATGGAGGTAACATGTCAAACGGCACAACCTTTTTACATACGAACGCGGCTCTCACGGATGTATCACCAGGAGCGACCAAGTTTTCATAGGTGTCAAGCACGCATGTCCGTTCATTGGAGATGCCTTTCGACTGCGTCCCCAATAAACGGAGGGGCTATCTGTATTGGGAAAATTTGGTTCTCCACGTCCACGTAGTATCCACGTACGACCTACTAAAGAAGGCGGCCTTGGCATGGTCGAGTTAAGAAAGGCCGGTCTCAGTCAATAAACGGACCAAATGATGTGACTCACCGTAATGTCACATCGAGCTCTGACACTCGTATATCGAGGCTACCAACCCTTGTACTTTTTTGTATTATTTCGAGGAAGGTCCCTTAGTATATAAAGGGGACCTTCTCCCTTTGTAAATGCTCATGTGTATTTCATTACTGAAAATATACAAATCTCTCCATCTGACTCTCTCTCTAGTGTAAAATCTTCTATTTGTCTCATTGTTCTTATATCTTAGTCATTTCACATTCTCTAAACCATATTACATTTGATTCCGATTGACTCAAATTATTTTTGATTGCTTTCAAGCTATATAAAATGTTCGAATAACTTTTTAGCCAAACAGTCTTTAGACGAAACTCAAACCCAAGAATAATTTTAGACCATAGTCAAAGGTTAAGGAATTATACTAGAGTTTATGTATTTCATGTTGAAGTTCCATTACTGAAGGGCTATTAAAAATGACTTATTAACCGCAAATGCAACAACAACAACAATAACTATCCAGTATAGTCCCACAAAGTGGGGTCTGGGGAGGTTAATATGTAGACGAGCCTTACCCCTACCTGAAAGGGCAGAGAGTCTGTTTCCAATCGACCCCCGGCTCAGTGAAGGAAAGGAAAGACAAAAACAAAAGACAAATGCAAAAGAGCAAATGCAGGAATAAATAAAAAGTGTAATACTGAAATCCCTATTGCTTCTGAAAACATGTTTAATAATTAATCACACACATAGGCTACAAAATAATTTAAAATGATCTAATTACCAAAATATTCAAATAAATACAAAGATACTATTTCTAAAGACAACTAAACAATACGATTGGCACAATTATGTTGCATATCAATGCAAAAATGCAAAAAGGAAAAAAAATAAAATAAATTGAAAAGCAGATATGGGTACTCCATTCTGCTCCCGTTTTACGTCTCTCAAAGTCACGTTCTTTATTCCCAGCTTAGCTCCGGCGATTCAGTTAAAATTCACAGCTAATCTTCCTCCGTTAAACGGCGTCGTAATATCTCGAATGGAATCTACTACCATTTCCCCTTCCAACAACTCCAGCGCAACCACCACCGTCAGCGCCGTCGCTGCCGGCGGCGACACAACCACAACCGGTAACAATAGCGCAGAGGAGAACTCCGTCTCCGACACAGTGATTCAGTACGTTGTTCTAAGGAGAGACTTAATTGACACGTGGCCGTTAGGAAGCGTGGTTACGCAAGGCTGCCATGCCGCCGTCGCCGCCATTTGGTCCCACAAGGATGATGCTGTTACTCTTCAATATTGTAGCCCTTCCAATCTCGACTCAATGCACAAGGTAAGTCCATCTCATCCGTTGATTTTTTATTTACTACAATTCGTCATTTCTCTTTTGGATTCACTACTCACCAGATCAATTAGTGCTATACGATGAATGTGTGTAAAAAATATTTTTTCAATCAGGTCGTGTAATTGTTACTGCAGGTAGCTCTCTATAACAAACGTTGATTGAAGGAGCAGTAATTTTTACACTGTTTCATCGTCATTTCTTTTTTAGATTCACCACTCATCAGATCAATTAGTGCTATACGATGAATGTGTATAAAAAATATTTTTGCAATCAGGTCGAGTAACTGTTAGTGCAGGTAGCTCTCTATAACAAACGTCGGTTGAACGAGCAGTAATTTTTACACTGTTTCATCTTCACTAAAGGAATTCTATATTAATCTTCCACGAGATATGTTTTGATAATTACTTGGAATGGAAGATGTGTAATTTCTGTAATTTAGTTAGTAATTGCAGTTGAATTAGCAATTATTGAACTGCTATTGTATGATAATATGCTGGTGTGGAATTCGAAACTATTTGATTATAATTATAGTTGACCATAATAACTGAGTGTGAAAGTGCATCTTTAAGTGCCCAGTGAAGACTGTCTTTTTTTTTTTTTGATAATGATGGTATCCAAGCCAACTTGCACGCATCCCAATTATTCCACCGGGTGCCTGCCGACTTCCACCAACGTAGGTACGGGGTAATTCTACCCACCATGGTTAAATAAATGAGAAGAAATCACCTAGTTTTTTTGTCTTTGGTGGAATTTGAATCCTAGTCTCCAAGTTTCTTACCTACTTTATTAACTACTAGGCCACACCTCTAGATTCTAGTGACGAATGAATTTTTGATTTTCAATTCAGATATTAGGAGGCTGAGAATTTCATTGGTTGAATGGATAGCAAATGAAATGGATGGATAAGGTTGATTGATGCGTTGTGTTATGTCAGGAAAAGACCAAAATGAAAATTGCTTTTACACTTGTTATGGGTTGTGTGGTTGATGGTCTGGTGGAGCTCCTCTATGATTTATTGTCTTAAGGTGTATGATAGCTTATATTATCAGTTGTAGGAAGTTAAAAGAGCAAACTGTGCTTAAAGAAAAACAAAAGCCAGGTTGATGCTCTTTTAGCTCCTTAACTGAATTAGTGATTGCTTAAGTTAGTAGGAGAAGCATGAATTATGCAGAATTTTATATGGAAGTTTCCTGGTGCCTGCTTTGGAAAATTGGGGTCAATAAATGCCACTGGACATTTCTAAAGAGGTTCTAAATTCTAGCTTACTTGTTGTTAACTTATATTTTGCAGTGAGCTTATTTGTAAAGCAACTTCCTTGTTCAGGAAATATTTTTCAGAATGACATCCACTTTTGTTCTATTTCAATGTGTACCAACTTAGTTTAGTCCTTGCTATAGAGAAATTTAGGAAAGATAAAAAATTCAAAATATTATTGCAACTTTATTTCTTGGCTATGTAGGTAACTCTTGAAGTGAAGGGTGAAGCCCAGATATTGAACTTGGCAGAAAAGCTAAAAGATGGGGGCATTGCTCATAAAGTGTGGATTGAACAACCAGAAAACATCCCAACCTGTCTTGCTACAAAACCATATCCAAAATCTGTGGTATCATCATTTTTCAAGAAGCTAAAACTTTGTAAATGATGAATTTCAAGTGCCATCCGGTAACGTGACACTGACACAAGTAGTCTTAGTTTCGGTATATCTTTACTGAGGTATTGAACATAGTTTTGCTAATGATGAGCTACACAATGATCATATTCCTTTACCGAGCCCTTTTGCATACAGTTCACCTGGATTTTATAACCGGGTGATTTTGGCCATGCAAACATTTATCTTATCTTCAGCTATTTCTGAAGTCTTATTGATTTACTGTCATGATCTTTTTGTACTGTGATAAGCTTGTGTGTTTTCTACTGCGGCTTCACAATATTATATCTGTGCTGCTACTCTGCCATTCTGCTTATCCTCTTAATTATAGCCAAATCATTCATGTTTGGCATGTCTCTCCTTAAGTTGTAATAGCTTTGGTCAATCCACCAAACTAGTGGAAAGTTGGGTTGGTTGAGGTACGGACATGAACCTACCACAACCTAGTTGGTTGACGAACCTGGTAATTCAGGTTCCTTTGCAAATTCTTTTGGGAAATTGGTCTGTGGAATTTCTTTTTTGGTTATCAAAGTCCTTTGTCATCGAGTGAACCATCATATTGGTTGCCTATCGGATATAGCATCTCAACTTTCACAAGGTAGGGGTAAGGTCTGCGTGCACACTACCCTCCCCAGACCCCACTTTGTGAGATTATACTAGGTTTGTTGTTGTTATTGTTGTTGTGAAGTCCTTATCATCGAGTGAGCCATCATAATTGGTTGCCTTTTGTGCTGTCTCTACCAGTAGTCGCTTTTCCTGAAATGTAAAATTAAGATGCATCGTTTTTAGATTAAAATGAAAATTCTTCACATCTTCTGAATTACTTTGTCGACACTGAAATGGATATACTACAGCAGCTTTGTGGCAGCTGCCATAAGCTGGTATATGTAGCCCTTATTTGACACTCCCCCCCCACATATATTTTTTAGGTTAATTCTTCTTGTGAGTTATTACCTTTGAGAAGTTTAATCCTAGAAGTCCTAGGATACAAAAATCAGATGAAGAATCTAACTGACAATTATCCATACAAGATATGTCCATGATACACAAATGAAAACACAACAACGACGACGTCCCAGTGTATGGGGAGGGTAGTGTGTACGCAGACCTTACCTCTACCCGATGGGGTAGAGAAGCTGTTTCCGAAAGACCCTCGGCTCAAGAAGACGAAAGACAAAAAGAGATAATATATCAGTACCATCATGAAAATAATAACAACAACACAAGAACCAACGAATAGATGGAAGGCAGAAATCCACAAATGAAGAAACTTGAGGAGAAATGTTATAAGGACGTGGGCAATACGAATTGCATGGCTGGCACAATATGAATACAATAAAGTAGTCAGCGAAGCTTAGCTATCAACTTTAAGTCTGTAAATAGGTAATGTTGGACCATCCAATCATCTAATCAATCAATACAACTATCAATCCAATCATTTTCATATATATGCCGTATTACTTTTATATATTCCAAGCTTTCTTAGATCTTTTCTTACCATAAATCTAGACTAATGTTAGTTACTGTAAAGACAAATTCTGTGACTAATTTTTAACACGTCACTTTCTCTACTGGGAGTTCATAGTTGAGAAGTAGAATCTCCTTTACGTCAGTTTCTAATAACAATTGAAACATTCGATCTGATTAATTACCATTTTGACCATTAACAGTCCTTTAAAAATAAATATCACTACCCACCAGAACTGTGGCAAATTCAAAGGGAAATATTACATATGTGTACAAATCTTCAATTGATAAAACCACCTACAAATCTTCAACGCATCACCAGCATATTTTCCCACTGGTACTTCTATACAGAGCTGTTCAGAGAAAGCTCTAAAGCAACACAAAAATAAAACCACATACACATCCTCTATTTCTTTCATTTTTTTTCTTGCTCTTCTTTTTTTTTTCTCGTTTTCCAATTTCTTCTTTTGTCTTTGTGAAAGAATTGTATGTTCCTGGAATTTACTAATAAAAATAACCTTCTGACCAACCATTTTAGATGAATGCAATTTGGTGATGCATTCCCTATCAGCCAAACTGTAGCAGCATGTTTGACTTTCCACAAGCATGTCCAGTTCTAGCAAAAGTTATAATTTACACCCTGAAATTGAAATGTTTCCAGAACATTGATCAGAAATCTGTGCACGATTGAACTGCACATGATAGATATATTTTTATGTCGCAAGCATCAATTCTCAACAGAAAACACATGTTGATTTTAATTAGAATCAAGATGCATGATAAAAACATAAAATGATTTGATTGTTATACTATTGTTGTTGTTCATGTTGTTGTTACTATGGATTTTATCGTTATCATTGTTTTTGTTGGTATATGAACAAAAGTTATAATACTGATTTGTTCATACAGCTACCACTAAATACATGTATACTCAAAAACAGAAGTACTCACTTGGGCTCCTGCAAGGAGATGACAGTTTCAAAGGCACCCGCCAGTGCTCTCACTCTGTTCTTCCTTTGCTCTCGAAGCTTACTTGCAGTCTCTTCTATCACATCATTGGAGACCACAGATTCCTTCTTCCCTTGCACCACTTGACGTTGAGGTTTTGATGATGCCACAGTAGTACTAGCCTCCTGCACTGCTTCACCTTCCTCTTCCACATTAACTTCCTTTCCTTGGTTTCTTCCTTTATCCTCTTCTTTCTCTTGTTGGTTCTCATCCACTGCTTTTACTGTGTTCTCTTCAAGATGTTCATTGGTAATTTCTTCTGGTTCTTTAGGGTTGTTGGTGTTGGTTTCTTCAACAAGTTGTGCGTCTTCTGGTTCTTCCATCTTACTGATTTCTTGGTTTTCCACAACTATTTCACCGTTGTTTACATTTCCATTATGCTCTTCTTGATCTTCAATGGCTGAATTGTTTTCTCCTGCATCATTAGCAGCAGTTTCACTATTGTCAATGATCACGTCACTTTCAGTATCAGTGACCGGCAGTTCTTGATCATCTTCTTGCTCTGATAGTTCAGCTTGAGGAATAACATCCTCAGTTGCATTCGGAGAATCAGTTATTTTTGATTCTTTAGGTGTTGATTCATTATGATCATCCTGATCATTTATTGATTTACACGTGTCATCTTGCCCAGTTTCAGCCTGAGGAATAACATCCTCAGCTGCATGTGAAGAATTAGTTATTGGTGCTTTTGGTGTTGAACCATTCTGATCATTTCTTGATTTGTGCGTGTCATTATGACTAGTACTGCTGGGCTCCTGTTTCTTGGAGATGGCGCCGGTGGCTGTAGTCTTCTTTATGGTCGCTGGTCTAGCATACATGTTGGTGCCACGTTGTTTACCAGTGGCTTCCTTAGTCATATGAGATGCTCTACATAATTTATCCGAAAAGGGTTTTTGGGAGGTTGAACTAGTCTTGCCTGAGAACGATGAGGATGACCGAAGAATTCTCTCTTTAGCAGTTTTTTGCAAAGCAGCAACAGGAGGCTTATCAAACGATCTTATTCGAGTTAGAGTAGGCTTATTGTGAATGTTGGGGTCATTCGATGAAGACATTGTAGGCTTGAGATAGTTAGGAACATTCTTGTTTGAGGTGGTTGAATCTGCTCGTTTCCGCACCGGAGAGTTTGTATTTGATGAATTGGGACTTCTCAGATGATGAGCAATTGGATGTGAAGGAGATGTCCCTCTCTTCTCCTTTCCTGGTGGAGCAGTGTCTTTTACCCTAGTTGCCATTATATTCTTTGGCTTAACAAGATTATGAACTTGTATTTTGCTGCAAAGGAGTTGTACTTGAATAGGTTAGGGTCTTAAAAAAAATCATCAAATGGACTCTTCGATACAGTTTCCTCATGCATTACTTTTTTCTTTGTTATGTCAATGTTATTAGGTTTTCACTCTAGTGTGCAAGATTATTCATATTGTTGGTCCCAAGTACGGATAAAGGAGGCTTGTGGTAAGTTTATACTGAATCCTCAGAATGCTCTACTAGCTTGCATTGATGTCCTATTGTTGTATGTCAAAGTAATTAGGTGTACTTCATGCTCATAAGCTTTTTTGCTTGTTAAAATGACTGGACATTGAAATATACTGATTGCCACCTTTTACCTCTTCCTCATTCAGTTCTAATCACCACTAACCTCATACCCCTTCTAAGCCTTGTATAGATCATCAACAACGTCACAGAGATTGAGAATTTCTCCAATTTAATGCTCAAAAATTATATTGTTTCCTTATAATTATTCTGACCTTTATGTCTAGAGAATACAAAAGGAAAAAAAAGAAAAGACAAACCTCTTCATAATGCACAGATTAGAAATGTATGGTACTATAATTTCCATTTTTCTCTTTCCAGCCAAATTATTATGTAGCTTGGAAAGTAGCCCGTAGCACAGAAAATGCAAATAAATCAAACACGAGATATATATATATATATATATATATATATATATATATATATATATATATATATATATATATATATATATATATATATATATATATATATATATATATATATATATATATTGAAGAAAACTGAAAAAAGAATAACGACAATGGACTACTCAAAATCTTGCCCAAATTTCTACAATAATTGGAACTATTGATCCACTTATCATGAACATACATCCCAAAAACAATCTTGTTCTCCTCAATTTTGACCCTTTTATATTACTATTGCCCTTTATTTCTTATCCTAAACCATATAATTTCCATCCCTTCTAACCCCCCCCCCCCCCCCTCCAAAAAAAAACTTTTTTTGTAGAAATCTGTTGCTCATAATATACTGAGGAACAACTACCAACCGGATAAGAACAATCTTTAAGGAATACTTAAAGAGAAATTATACAAAATAAAAAAAATTAATAAAAGGTTCATCTAATACAATATCCTACATTCTTAAGATCACAGTATTATGGAAACAGCAAAAATGCAACAAAATAAAACGGTGGGAGGGAACAGAAAGATAAGGAGAAAGGAAATGTCACCTTTTATCAAAGGTTAAGATCCATAACGTGCTTCTTGGCATTCATCCGTCCACTTGACTGCTACATCTTTCTTCAGTAACTTAAATATGATCTCACATGTGGATATCAATTGAGCAATGAACTGACTGATATAGTTTAATCTGCCAGAACTATAGATAGATTATTGTTAGGGAATAGAAAGTAATGGATTTTATTGAAGACAAAGTTTATACGTAGGAAGGTACAGAAAGAAAGTGAAGAATGGAGAGACGGTTTAATGAATTTGGAAAGAGTTATTTTGGGCAGTTTGGTTGTTATATTTGTGTAACGAAAATTATGGACAACCCAAGGTTGTGGAAGCACATAAACACAAAGATGTGATTGTCATTACAGCTCAGAAGAATATTAAATATTATTAATTTGGCAATTTCAGGAAGGAATATCTCTTTCATTTAACTATATTAAAAAATTAGTTTATTGGTATAGCTTCTTAATTGGTAATGGGAAGCACAACAAGGCATAGTGCTGTACCTGCATTAGTTTGTCAACGACGATTTAGATGGTAAACATTGAATAACAAATACTAATCTTTTTTACTTTCGACCTGATTGGTATTATATATCTTGGACTTCTTCTCCTTATTACACTTTCGACTTTATAAAAAACTGTATTATGTACTAATTAAGAAAGTGACAGGGGACATAAAAAGTTTATCATAAACTTTACGTCTATTCTATATTTAACATAAATATTAAAATAATGAGGGAACAAATTAAAGAATGAGACAACTGATTTAATTTTTCTATTTTTCTTGTTTGGTCCTTGCACTGCAGGGTAAAAGAAAACTTATCTATCTTTAAAGTTAATTTAGATGCTAATTAATTAACCTTTTCTTAAAATAGACTATAGAATTTAAAAGCTAAAAAAACTCAATATCAAAAGTAAAGATAGCCAGCCCAAAAAAGGGCAAATGTAGGCGTTTGGATATTCTTTGAGTGAAATTTGAATATCTAGTTCAAGTTTGTGACTGAAAACTTTAAAAAATTGAAAACTTCAAAAATGTTATAAAATCTCCTATTTTAGGTGAATATCCATAATTAGAGAGATTCTAGGGTTTACTACTTGGTGGCTAAGTCACCACCTCCCTATAAATATAGGGGTTCTATATCATTGTAAACCATCCCTAAGTATCAATAAGAATACTCCTCTCTCTACTTTTCTCTCTATTGTTCTTGTTCTTGTATTATTGTTCTTGTTCTTATATTATTTCATAACACGTTATCAGCACGAGTCTCTAACCAATTGAAATTTTCGATTATTTTAACTTTTGTTTGTGTAGGGTTTTTGCTTCATAGCCGATTCGGCTCTCTCAACTCATTCGCCGCCTTTTTCTAATTTCTATACGGAAAAATAGAAGAGATGGTATCATCATAAAGTAATGCAACGGGAAGGAAACTCAAGAGGTATATTTGATGTCACAACATTTATTGGTATACCTTAAAGGTAAGTAATTTACTTTTCTTTTCAAATTCTTGAAACTCTACGATTTGATTTTATATACAAACAAAGACAACAAAGTTTGATTATAACTCTAATGGAGTTTGTAAGAAATTACACTCACATGAAGTGGTAAAATTTCTATGCCTTGCCATGATCAAATTCATGTATGATTGTGGGCAAAGAATTAAAAACCCGTCCAATTGAATTTGCTCCATTCCCTTTAGAGAATGTGGTAGCAGTATGTGATAAGTCTGAAAGAAGACAAAATTATTACCATGAAGGTATCAATGGATGTGGACGTAGCAATAGACGGAATTATAATCGTCATCATTGTGATAATGAGAATAATAATGATTCTCAAAATAATCTTTCACTTTATGAAAGTAATATTGGACATGAGATTGTGTATAGCACATACAGATGATTATGATCCATTCCCTGAAGTGAATGTGATAATTGTAATAGAGCCCGTAAGTATGAACACGCTCTTGACGTAATTTTGTTTCATGTCTGACATTATAAAAGGAAAGTTCGTTGCCCTTGAAATTTCGGGCAAGAACTATATGACATGGGTGTTGGATGCTGAAATCCACTTAGATGCTATGGGTCTTGGAGACGCCATTAAAGACAGAAATAATGCATCCACCCAAGACTATGCTAAGGCCTTGATTTACTTGCGCCATCGCCTTGATGAAGGTTTGAAACTGTGCTAAGGCCTTGATTTTCTTGCGCCATCACCTTGATGAAGGTTTGAAAATTGAATATATCACAGTCAAAGATCCGCCTATCTTGTGGAATGGCTTAAAGAAGAGATATGACAACCTGAAGTTGATCACTCTGCCACAAGCACGATACGATGAGAATCCAAAAGCAAATAGTTCATAAACTATATATTATCGTTGCAGTGGAAAAGGGCACTGGTCAAAAGCTTGCCGTATACCAAGACATTTGGTTGACCTTTATCAAGCATCTCGAAAGAGTAAAGGCCCTGAAATAAATTTTGTCTCTGACGACAATTTTGACATCACCCACTTGGATGTGGCAGATTCCTTTGAGCAACCAGATGGGAAAATAGACCACCTAATCGGTGATGGATCTGTGATGAAAGAAGATGGAGTTGTTTGATTTTATTTCACTTATTTGTAATAGTTAATGAATAAACTAATAGTCATTAGTATCAGCTCGTATTAGTTAGTTTATGATATAATGTTAGTATTAGTTCTTTAGAATGTTTCAATATGCTCATATTTCATATTTTTATTTTCCAGTAGAGGTAATCGACTAACCTAACAGTTAGTCGATTATCTAATATTTCGCATTAAAACTGCAAAACAATCGATTGTGTATGTTTAACAATCGATTGTCAGTGTTCAACAATCGATTGTCTATGTTTAACAATCGATTGTCTTAAGACTGTGATCTGAAGTTTTTCAAAATAGCAAGTAATCGATTGTGTATGTTTAACAATCGATTGTCAATGTTCAACAACCGATTGTCTATGTTTAACAATCGATTGTCCTAAGACAGTGATCTGAAGTTTTTCAAAATAGCAACAATCGATTGTGTATGTTTAACAATCGATTGTCTTAAGACAGTGATCTGGTTTTTCAAAATAGCAAATAATCGATTATGTATGTTTAACAATCGATTATATTAAGACACAATCGATTGTGTATGTTTAACAATCGATTGTTTTAAGAAAATGCTTAAATTGAAATTTTCAAACTGCAAAGTAATCGATTATGGAAAACATATAATCGACTATCTGATTTAGTTAGTCGAATAACCTCAGCAGATTTCAAAAATATTGTTTAAGTATGAAACAAACGGATTGAATTTGTTTACTCTCATGTTCGTATATTTTCTTTTGTATGGCAAACCATGGGAATTAAATTGATTGAAGGCTCCTGAAGAGCAACTATAACTCTGCCTAAAGGAACGATATTTTAGAGAATGCAATGTTCTCCTCCAAGCCTAAGAAGAACTTGTTGAGTTTTAATGATATCAGTCAAAACGTTCTCCTCCAAGTCTAAAAGGAACTTGTTGAGTTTTAAAGATATCATTCAAAATGAATATCACATTGAGACAATACATGAGTATAATCTTGAATACCTCATTTACTCATGAAAACGAGGCTGCCCACTTCGGTTTGGGGTCGCGCCATTTTGCATGCAGCAATGCTAGTTCGTCTCTGACTGACGAATTGACACAAATATTCCCGGTTGCAATTGGTTTTGGGTCATGTACCTAATATATCCCATTTAAGAATCTTTGGATGCGCAATATATGTGCCTATAGCACCGCCATCCCGCACCAAAATGGGTCCGCAAAGAAGGTTAGGAATATATGTTGAGTTTGAATCGTCCTCCATTATTCGCTACCTCGAAACATTGACAGGGGATTTGTACACTGCATGATTTGCAGACTGTCAATTTGATGAGACACTTTTCCCAATATTAGGGGGAGAAGTTGGTGAAACCAAACGGGAAATTTTGTGGAAAAATGCATCATTATCTCATCTTGATCCACATACCTCTATTTGTGAAAAAGAGGCACAAAATATTATCCATTTGCAAAGAATAGCAAATCGAATGCCAGACGCATTTACAGATTTGAAAAGGATAACAAAATCACATATCCCCGCAGTGAATGTGACAACATCTGATTCACGAATACATATTCATTATTGGAAGAATATGAACATGAAATTGGTATAGAATATACCACACTCACCCCTAGAAGGAGGTTTGAGATGATATATGGCATGAATGATCGTTGGTCACGTACCTATTGTACGCCAAAGTATTTTGGAAATATGACTATTAAAGGACAACGATAATGCAAGAAACATATCTTGTATATAAGTTTGACATGACCATAATGGTATAACTTTCTCTTTAAGAAAGATATTCACCACATGGATGTTAATGAATTTGTGGTAGTACAAAATTAATTGAGAGCTCTAGAAGAGCCAATTATTACTATGTTGGAGAAACACAATTGAATATTGTGCTGTAGTAAGTCTCAAAGAAACTTATTCAGTTTCCAAAGTACACGCGAAAGCGCTGATTATATTGAGACTATAAATAAAGGAAAGATTTGATATCTTCTATTACTACAACTTGTAGCGGGATAATTTGTATATGAAAAGCTACTCGCTTTATTCTCCAGTTTGTACTACACAAACAAAAGAATGCCACAATAAAGTGGATATCTATTGGTATAAAAACCCATGTCATAATAAACTTGAAGTTTATTGATAAGTGCACATGTCATGGTGTAAATTTGAAGTTTACCAATATTGATAATTTATTCAGTTGGCATTCGGGTTAGCCATCTAATTTTAAGTATGATGTGCAATAATAGAGAATTCACATGGGTGAATATTAAAGAACTAGAAAATTCTTTACGAATTCTCTTGTATCACTTGTTCTCATTAATGAATTGACCAACTAAAGAGTTCGGGTTGAAGCCCATAAATTCTGGAAATATAAAAGGTGAATATGGGCCCATTCACCTGCCATGTATACCACATATGATGCATCTATGATATAGTTACATGCGCAATTGTTATTAACCCGCAGCCTGGCCGGTGCTTGCGAGGTAAATTGCTCAGTAATCTAACTTCGAGCATAATTTCCAGATCTTCTACTCAAGATAGTTCATCTTGATAAGTTGGTTTATATCAAAGTTGGTTTAGCAAGATAATTATTGAGTGCCTCCACTTAATAGCTAAACTGTTTCTTATGAGAACAAAGTTATATATATCAGTTTGATATACGTTGTATACGAGAGTATATTCTCTCCTCACAAGTGGTTCAGGGTCAGGAACCAAATAATTTCATCTTATTATTAATGTGCTGTGTATATTGACATGATAATGCACAAAGATGATTTCTCAAAGTTGAGGAAACAAGTTAGCTTTTCTAACATGAGGGGGAGACATGATAAACACTTGAGAAAAGGTTACATGGGATGAATTATCATTTGTATATATAGATCCTCGAATATCATAATATGAACCTGTAGTTCATAAAAGGGATAATTCAATTGCAACATATTGCAAAGCATGCTATACGCATTTGCTGACCCAAAGAAAGTAACTATATTCTCACTGCAAATGCTCATATTATGTCCCAAAAGGACAAAGTCTTTGATACGCTTAAAGCGTATAGACAAATCGGTTTCAAAAGGAACTTCTTAATAAAGAAGATGAGGAAATGATCGAAGTGATCATAACGAGGAGGCAAGTGATCCAGAAGATCACATGACGTAACACTTCATAAAATCTCATGAGAGATTCAGGTACCTGATATATGAATAAAGAGATCTCCATGTTATGTCCTTATGAAAATTTTATTGGAACCGATATAAAATATTCGTCGATGACATCTATGATAGCGCTAAATATCGATGAGGATCTTATGTTTGTCGAATACAAACAAAAATATTGGCCAAATGGAAGAGATACAATTCAAGTAGAATTGATTCCATATGAAAGACATGTAGATTTGGACATATAGTTCAAATACTTGAAAGTATAAAGTCAATGGTATGTATAATCAGTTTTCAATATCTTATTTGTTTAGCGTGACGTGAAAACTTGATATGCATCTAAAGTCTATTATATGGCTTATATGACTTAACTTGAAAGATTCAAGTTGCTTGAAGCATACACAATTCTTGGTCCTGAAGTACCACATCCTAAGTACAATTTGTGTACATATGTATCTTGCTATAACTATAAGCATGATGGCATTGAGAATACATCTATGAAGATATTGAAGAGTCATTCCATGACATTATATAAAGATGTTCATATCTATCAAGAATGATGATTTCAAGGTGCGGAATATTTATTCAAGTCAATATGGTTGATTTATTTATCAAACATCTACCAAAGATTGTTTTGAAGATGGTGCACAAGATTGGAATGCAAATGCTCAAGGATATAAATTGATGTTCTTATCAGGGGGAGTTAATGCGCGTTGCACTCTTTTTCCCTTACAAGGTTTTGTCCCAACTGGGTTTTCCTTGCGAGGTTTTTAACGAGGCAACCAATATGCACATATTCAAACATGTGTACTCTTTTTCCTTTTCTATTACTTTTTTTCATTTGGTTTTGTTTTAGTTAAGGTTTTAACGAGGCACATCATTGAATAGACATTCAAGGGGGAGTGTTATAAAATCTCCTATTTTAGGTGAATGTCCATAATTAGAGAGATTCTAGGGTTTACTACTTGGTGGCTAAGTCACCACCTCCCTATAAATATAGGTGTTCTATACCATTGTAAACCATCCCTAAGTATCAATAAGAATACTCCTCTCTCTACTTTTCTCTCTATTGTTCTTGTTCTTGTATTATTGTTCTTGTTCTTATATTATTTCATAACAAAAAACTTGTTTTAACTTCAAATTCTATATTTTAAGTTTGAAGTTGAAATAATGGGTCAGTTATTTCCGAATATTATTTAATTATTTAAATATTCTAAGCCTGACCAAAGTAATCAAACTTCCTTTGCAACTTCGGACCATTTAAAAAAATGAGAATATGAAGGGGCAAAGAAGATTTTACTCGTGTATCTAAAATCAAAGAAGGAGCTAACAAATTTGCGATTATTTTGTCATTGCAGTAAATTCCAATATGACACTTTTGGTGTTTAAAATAATTAAATTGTTTGGCTAAAAATTTATGTAAATACTTAAATAGCTCTAAAACAATCAAAAATAATATGAGTTAATCGGAATCAAGAGTAATATAAACTAGAGAGTATAGTATGATCGAGATATGTGATTATAGTGTAAATAATTCGAGATCTGAGAACAATAAGACAAGCAGTGAGCTTTACACCAGAGAGAAAGATAGAGAGAAAGAGTTGTATATTTCCAATAGCAAAATACACATGAGTCATTACAAAAGGGAAGGTCCCCTTTATATACTAAGGTACCTTCCTCGAAATAATCAAAGAAAAGTACGAGGGTTGGTGGCCTTAATATACGAGTTTTAGAGCTCAAAACGACGTTGAGTGAGTCATGTCACTTGGTCCGTCTACTAACTGAGGCCGGCCTTACTCGAGTCGATTATAATTAGGCCGCTTTGTTCACCAAGGACGTATGTAGATAGCATAGGAACATAGGGAACCAAATTTGCCCAGTACAGATAGTCCCTCCGTTTGTTGGGGACATAGTCGAGGGACGTCTTCAACAAAGGGACATACATGCTTGACATTTCTGTAAATTTGGCCGTTCCTGTGGATACCGCTGGAAAAGGCGTGCCCATATATGAAGATGTTAAATCGTTGACATGTTACCTCCTTTTTGGGGCTCCTTTTTAAGATGACGTCATCGATCACGTGCGTGATCATTACTTCTGCTTCCGAGACAGTTCAGGTTATGACGTGACGTTTGTGTTTCCTGTGCCGGTTTTCGAGTCATGCTTTTTTGATTTTCGTGTACCCTTTCTTACAAATAGAGGAAAAGTTGAACTTGATCCATCTTTCGAACCTTTTCTGAGAGTATTTCCCCAATCTTTTCCTTATCTTTTTCTGGTGGTCGTTGTTCTTTCTTCTCTGAAACTCTCGTACTTAGGAATCGAACCCGCGACCAGAAGCGCCTTTTTTTATAACTTTCTCTATGGCTAAACGTCGACATGATGATACCAGGACTAAGGACGATGCTCCCTCTAGGGCTTCGTCATCCTCAGATGATGGGGAGGCCGAGGAAGTTCTCGTTCCACTATCAACGGCTAACTTACTCCCACTGGATATGGATAAAAGAAGGGACTTTAAAACAAGTGTAAACTCCCTCCTTGGGAGCACAGTGATCTGATGCCGTCTCACTTGGCTGTTCCTAGGAAATTGTATAATATTCCTGATTATGTTGAGATGGTCCCCGCTGGGCTAAACCATGCCAATGTGCACAAGCACGGGTATTGTGTATTATACGAGTACGCCTTTCAAATCGGGTATAGCCTCCCTCTTTACCCTTTGGCGGAAGAGCTCTGTCGCTGGTACGGGGCGTGCCCAGCCCAGCTTACTCCGTATGCATTGAAGGTGTGTAGGGTTCTTACCACCTATATGGCGAAGGCTGGGAAAGAGGTCACCATTCATCACATCTTACAAATGTTCGGTGTAAGCTTTATGAGGGGCTCGATGCTCCAGTTAAGGAGTCGGTGCAAGAAGAGCTTTGTGTCGCAGGTGGACGACAAGGTTAACTGCAAATTTTGGATGAGATTTTTCTATGTGCGTACTGAGCACCTTGTATCCAACCCTGAAGGGTTTCCGGAGGTGTGGAACGATGCATGTAAGTATTACTATGCATAACTTATACTACGGAAACCTTACCTTGCTAGTTTTCACCATCGTAAATTTCTCTTTTCTTTCACGCAGTGGCAGCTCGCCCTCCTCGGAGGGTTGACGACATTAGGTCGTGGGTGCAAGCGTTGATACCGTTTGCAGAAGAGTACCGTTCTTGGCCTGAATTCCTTAGGCTCTATGGCCCGGCAGGTAATGGCCTTGCCTAATGTTTCCTTCTGTTATGGTTTGGGGATTCCCCATAGTTTTCTTGCCCATCTCATACATGCTTTGGTAGGTCGGGACGCCTCTAAAAAGGCGTAGAAGAAGAAGACAAAGAAGAAAACCGTGGCCGGCCCTTCTAGGGCGGTATCTGACCATGAGGAGGGTATGATCCTCTTTGGCACGTCCAGGGGTAGTATTTCACCCCCCCTCAAGACAAGAGGTCACATTAGAAGCGGCTGCAGAGTTAGTATCTGAGGCCATGCTGGGGGTCATACTTGAAACTACGCCCATAGAGATAGCGGCGGCCGTTCCTGAGACCGGTCCTGGGGTTTCCCCTATAGGGACGTCCACTACCAAACTGACTCCATCTGAGCCCGCTCTGCATCCCACGGCGGGGCACTGTGAAGAGGAGGAGACATTGGAGATGAGGAAGCGTCGGATTCTTACCGGCAAGGCTGTGGCCACTCAGACAGGGAAGGTTAAGCCATCCAGCCCTGAATCTAGGCCGATCTTTATGGCCGAGGCCATTGATCAGGGAATTTTGATCTTAGAAGGGAGGCCACTGAGAGAAGGAGCGAAATCGTGGACGTGTCGGGTCCGGGGGTCGTCACAGAGGACGTGGACAGAAGAGGCAGGTCTTTGGACCAAGTGGAGATGGTGGCCGGCCAATCTTCCCGTCGCATAGTGATTCCAAGCCACTACAACTTATTGGAGAATTGCGAGGAGGTGGCCATCAGGATGACACTTTTGTGTGCCGGTCTGAGCGTGCAACCCTGGCGGAACTCAGCGACAAGGTCTTGGCCCGAAGGGTGGCGGGTGCGGCCTTAAAGGTATGCCTCTGTCTTGATCGATGATCTTTCATTTTCATTAGTGGAGGGTGATTTTCCTCGTACTTACATTTTGGTTTCTTTTCCAGACTCTCGTCTTAGAGGCGGAGATGGGTCGATGCCAGAAGGAGAAGGTTGCCAAGTACAACAGGCTGATGCAGAAGTACAATTGGACACGTGAGGAGCACCAGACCTTGGCCGATATATATAAACATGACCCTAACTTCAGGGTGGTCTGTGAGGGCCTCGTGCAATCCGAGGAGGAGTTGAAGAAACGGGTGGCCGAGCTGGAGAAGGTCAATGAAAAACTCATGGTCGCTGTTGCTCGGACTGCGGAAATGGAGGTCCTCCTTGAAGCTAAGGATGAAGAATTGCAGCTCGGTCGCGTAGTGGCGGAGGAGGCGGCAGAACTGCACCCAGGTTGCGGCCTTAACAGCGGAACTTGATGCCAAAAAGGCCGAAGTTGAGGACCTCAAGCGAGCGCTTACTCAGGCCGACACGTCTCGTGAGAAATACGAGAAGTGGGTATATGCGGAGGCCAGGCTGGTCCTGCTTGACGAGTTTTTGGCGGCTGGTCGAGCGTTCGAGGCAGAGGTTGAGAGCCAGTGCCAGTTGGTTAGGGTTGCTCGTGGAGCGGCCGGCTACAGTCCTGAATCTCCGTCCCGAGAGATGGGCAACTCTGCAGATGTTAATCGCTTGGAATCCAGCGCTTGGATTTCCAAGGAGTACCCTCCTGGAAAGGAGGACGGGCCACCTGAAGACCAGGCTGGGTAGGATAAGTAGCGGACTTTTGGATCCTTGTAAATATGCCTATAAATACTGACTTTTGTATCATGGGTGTTTAACCCTTTTGACAAAGACATATGATCTTTTCTATTCTTTTGGCACATTGTTGTATTTTTTACCGTTTAGCTGTGTAAAATTCGACGACTTTAGCCGTGTAGAAACGATGGCCATATCCGTGTAAAACAACGACCGTAACCATGTAAAATTCGACGGCCTTAGCCGTGTAGGAATTATGGCCTTAGCCTTATAAAATTGGATGACCTTAGTCGTTAACATGATGGCCTAGCCATGTAAAAATAACGGGCTTATCCTTATAAAAACGATGGCCTTAGCCATGTAAAAATGATGGCCTTAACCATGTAAAAATGATGGTCGTAGCCTGATGGCCTTAGCCATGTGAAAATGATGGCCGTAGCCATATAAAAACGATGGCCTTAGCCATGTATAAATGATGGCCGTAGCCTGATGGCCTTCGCCATGTAAAAATGATGGTAGTAGCCTAATGGACTTAGCCATGTAAAAATGATGGCCGTAGCCTGATGGCCTTAGCCATGTCAAAATGATGGCCGTAGCCTGATTGCCTTAGCCATGTAAAAATGATAGCCGTATCCTGATGGCCTTAGCCATGTGAAAATGATGGCCGTATCCCTATAAAAACAATGGCCTTAGCCATGTAAAAATGATAGTTGTAGCCTGATGGCCTTAGCCATGTGAAAATGATGGTCGTAGCCTGATGGTCTTAGCTATGTGAAAATGATGGCCGTAGCCGTATAAAAACGATGGCCTTAGCCATGTAAAAATGATGGCCGTAGCCTTTTCATTCATTTGGAGATGGCCGTAGCCTTTTCATTCATTTGTAGGTGGCCGTAGCCTTTTCATTCATTTGGAGATGGCCGTAGCCTTTTCATTAATTTGGTGATGGCTGTAGCCTTTTCATTCATTTGGCGATGGCCGTAGCCATTCTATACATATGGAGATGGCCGTACCCTTTCTATACATCTGGTGATGGTCGTAGCCTTTCTATACATTCGGAGATGGTCGGAATTTAGTCCCTGCATCATGTCGGGCTTGGAGAGTACACGGAGAGGAGGACATGATGCACTTGTGCTGCAAACATCTCCAGGTGACCCCTTTTCCACCTCGTTAAAAACCTTCCCTAGAAAACCCAATTGGGACAAAACTCGGGTAAGTGAAACAGAGTACGACTCAGGTGACACCTTTTCAGAAGTGAAAATGTTTGAGGTGAGCGACGTTCCAGTTGTCCTGGAGTGTCTTTCCATTCATTGTCTCTAGCTTGAATGCTCTTTTTCCGGTCGCCGTCGTGATTTTGTAAGGTCCATCCTAGTTTGTGCCTAGTTTTCCTTCACTTGGGTCTTTTGAGTCCAAAGTCTTGGCTTTGAGGACGTAGTCCCCTACTTTGAGTGGCCTTATTTTTGCCCTTCTGTTGTAATATCTTTCGACTTGTTGTTTTTGTGCTACCATCATGATGTGGGCCATTTCTCTTCTTTCTTCGGCCTCATCAAGATCTTGAAGTCCGCTGATGTCGTTTTCTATTCCGCTGGTGTGTGAATACCTTAGGCTGGGTTCGCCCACTTCAACGGGTATGACTGCGTCAGTTCCATAAACCAGTGAGTATAGGGTTTCCTCGGTGCTGGACTTGGTGTGGTTCTCTGCGCCCACAAGAATTTCGGTAGTAGTTCCCGCCATAGCCCCTTGGCTCTTCAAGCTTCTTTTTTAGTATGTTTAGAATTGTTTAGTTGGAGGACTTCGCTTGACCGTTGGCGGCGGGGTGGTATGGCGTGGATAGTACCCTTTTGATGCGCCATTTTCGAAGAACTCGGTTGTTTTCTGGCCAATGAACTGGCGCCCGTTGTCGCAGTTGATTTCTTTGGGGATGCCGAAATGGCATATGATGTTCCTCCATATGAAGTTGATGACTTCATGTTCGTGTATTTGCGTGTATGCACCTGCTTCCACCACTTGAAGAAATAGTCAGTTAAAACAAGTAAAAATTGTACCTTTCCTCGTCTTGAGGGTAGCGAGCCTATTATATCCATTCCCCACTTTATGAATGGCCATGGGGAGGTGACGGAATGGAGGGGGTTTCCTGGTTGGTGTATCATTGGGGCGTGCTTTTGGCATTGCTTGCATCGGTGGACATACTCGGCTGCCTCTTTCCTCATGGTAGGCCAGTAGTAGCCGGCGTGTATGATGCATCGCATGAGGGCGCGGTTGCCAGTGTGCGCGCCGCAATGGCCTTCGTGTACTTCTTCGAGTACCGGTCTTGTTTTTTGCGGCCCTAAGCATTTGGATAAAGGGCCACCGAACGTCCTTTTATAAAGGTCATTGTTGATCATGCAATATCGGGCAGCCTGTATGTAAAGCTTTTTCGCCTCTTTTTTATCAGTTGGTATATCCCATCCTGCAAATAAGATATGAACTGGTTGCGCCAATCCCAAGTAAGGTTTAAGGAAAGTACCTCGGTGTGGTCAATGGCTGAGTGGAGGAGTGTGACCACACATTCTTTGTTGATGTTTTTGGTGGCGGCAACGAACTTTGCCAGGCCGTTCGCTTCGACGTTCTGTGCTCTGGGAATTTGCTCGAAGCAGCATTCGTCGAATATAGCCATTGGTTTGTGGATTTCTGACTGGTACTTTTGTAGCCTTTGTTCTTTGATTTGATAAGTCCTAGTGACCTGGTTTACCACGAGTTAAGAGTCGCAGTGGAGGAGTATTCAGCGAGCCCCATACTTAGCGGCAATTTCAATCCTGCAATAACGGCCTCGTAGTTGGCCTCATTATTAGTCATTTCCGGGTATCGTATGGACTGGAAAATTTTTTCGCCCGTGGGGACCTCAAGAATGAGTCCCATTCCCGATCCCGATGCGTTGGCGGCGCCATTCGCATAAAGGACCCATAGGTCGTATTCGGAAGATGCGCGTTGTGCCTCAAGTTCTGCCTTTGGAAGGACTTCTGCGCTGAAGTCGGCGATAAAATCAGCTAGGACTTGCGACTTGATGGCGGTCCTTGGAAGGTTTGTGATATCATGCTCGCTGAGCTCAACTCCCTATCTGGCGAGTCGCCCTGAGAGTTAGGGTTTGTGTAGGACGCTCCTTAAAGGGAAGGTCGTTACTACCCTTATGGGATGGCACTTGAAATAGGGTCGTAGCTTTCGTGAAGCTACTACGGGTGCCAATGCTAGCCTCTCAAGGTGGGCGTACCGGGTTTCAAAATCCACCAAGGTTTTGCTAATATAACAAAATAGGATATTGCGTACCTTACCGGGTTTCGGAATCCACCAAGGTTTTGCTAATATAATAAATAGGATATTACGTACCTTTGTTTTCGCGCACTAGGACGGCGCTGACTGCGACTTCTGCTATGGCCAAATATACCAACAGCGGCTCGCCTGGGTTGGCTTTCACTAGTAGGGGTGGTGATGATAAGTATGCTTTCAAGTTCTTCAGGGCCTTTACACATTCGCCGTTCCACTGTAGTCCTTGGTCTTTCTTCAATACACCGAAGAATTTGTGGCACCTGTCGGAGGAGCGTGAGATGAACCTGGAGAGGGCAGCTATCCGACCCGTCAGCTTCTGCACTTGGTTTTTGCTGCTTAGCGTTTCTGGGATGGCTTCTATAGCCTTGATCATCTCAGGGTTGACTTCGATGCCCCATTGTGATACCAGGAATCCCAGGAACTTTCTCGAGGCTACGCCAAAAGCGCATTTTTAGGGATTCAGTTTCATGCCGTACCTCCTTAATATTTCGAAGGCTTCTTTCAGATGGGTGAGGTGGTCTTCCTTTTTTGATGACTTGACCAGCATGTCGTCGATGTATACCTCCATCGTCTTGCCGAGTTGTTCTTTGAACATCGTACTCACCAACCTTTGGTAAGTGGACCCTGCGTTCTTAAGCCCGAAAGGCATTACCTTGTAGCAGTATGTCCCCTGGTGAGTGATGAAAGATGTTTTCTCCTGATCCTCCTCGGCCATCATGATCTGATTGTAGCCGGAATACGCATCAAGGAATCTCAGCAGCTCATGTCCTGCCATTGCGTCTATCAGCTGGTCGATGTGGGGTAGCGGGAATGAGTCTTTTGGACATGCATTGTTTAGATCGGTGAGGTCTACACACATCCGCCACTTCCCATTTTTCTTTTTGACCATTACGACATTGTCGACCCATTCCGGGTACTTGGACTCCTTCATGGAGCCATTAGTTAGCAGCTTGTCTTCTTCTTCACTCACCGCTTCGTTGATGGCGGCGTTGAACTTTCTTCTTGCCTGCCGCACGGCCGGGTGTAATGAGTCGACGTTCAATTTGTGGGAGGCAATTTATCGTGGAATTCCTAGCATATCTGCATGGGAAAAAGCGAATAGGTCCGCATGGTTAGATAAAAAGTCACGGTACTTACTTGGATTTGATAGGCCGTGGCCTATGTAAGCTTTCTTTGCGGGGTCACTATTGCTTAGCAGGACGTGGTCGAGGTCCTCGACCATAGTCTTGCTAGCCTCGATATCATCGGGATCTTTGATGGCGCTCTTTGTCGGGCGTACCTTAGTCCCCGACATGGCTGATTGCTATGCTCCAGCACTTGCTCCTTTGAGTTGCTTGGTGTACGTGTAATCCTGACCTATTTTATAGCACTCTTGGGTGGTGCACAACTCGCCCCATATGCTGTGCACTCCCCATGGGGTTGGGAATTTGATAACTTGATAGAAGATGGAGGGGACGACCCTCATGGCATGTATCCACAGGCGTCCTATAGTGGCGTTGTATGCCGTTTCTTGGTTCATTACATGGAAAGTGGTTTCCATCGCAACTCCTCCTGCCAGAACGGGCAACGTCACCTCGCCAGAGGTTCTTTCCACTGCATTATTAAAACCAGTTAGTGTTATGCAGCGTGGAATTATCTTATCCTCGATTCCATAAGTGCAAGGACTCTTGGATGAATGATACATGCACCGCTGTCGTCGTCAACCATGATCCTTTTATCATCGGTGTCTATTATGGGTAAAGTAATAACTAAGGCATCATAATGAGGAAAACACAAACCGTCGGCATCAGACTTATCGAAGGTGATACTATCTTCGAAGTCGTCATACCGTTCGTGACTGATGGTTCACTTTTACTTGTGAGTGGTGGTGAATTTGACGTGATTGATAATTGAATCATTTCCGTCCCCAATGATCATGTTGATGGTGCGTGTTGTTGAGGGAGGCCTTGGCGGACCGTGAGGTTGTTCCCATCCACGTGCGAAGTTGAGCTTTCCTTTGTCGCTGAGTAGTTCTTTCAAGAACCCTTGGTTCAACATTCGGACCACCTCCTATCGGAGCCCTATGCAGTATTCTGTTCTGTGCCCCGTTCCTGGTGGAACTCGCACAGGGCATTTGACTTCATCTTTGCTGGCCGTTGTACTTTGTTGTGCAGCTTTTCCAGTGCGTACACTACTTCTGACACAAAAGTTATATGCAGATAATGAAGAGGGCATACCTCTGTCGTTTCTTTATGACGCGACATATCGTTGTAGGGCGTCGACCTGCCTTGGCGGTGGAAGATGTGAGGATCTGATGTATGGTTGGTGTCTTTCTTGTTGAGGCGTGAGACTTGTTCCCATCGTCCCTCGCTGCGTCGGTCCCTTCGGATTTCTGGGTGCACCGTTGTCAACTGCCGGGTTGGGCCGTTAAGGTCATCATCATCTCCACGCACCTCGGCACAATAGGCATTGTGTATATCTTCCCAGGTGGTGGGGGGATATTTCAGGAGACGACTGAGCAGTTTCTTGGTTGCCCTTGAGCCGTCTCTGCTAAGCCCGTTCTGAAAGGGAGCGACCGCCATGCCTTCGGACACATTTGGTAGGCTCATTCTGACCCTGTTGAACCTAGCTAGGAACTCCCTGAGTCCTTCTCCTGGGGTCTGTCGTACATCAAAAATGTCGTTGACCCATGCTTCTGCTTTCCTTGTTCCTGCGTGGGCGATGGCAAATTTATCTGCCATCTCCTCGAATGTGGAGATGCTTTTTGTTGATAGTTATGAGTAACACGTTAGGGCCCCGCCTGTTAATGTTTCGCCGAAATTCTTTAGAAGTACGGATTGTACCTGCTCTCTTGACAGATCGTTGCCTTTGATGGCTGTGACATAGTGAATCAGGTGGTCCTCGGGATCTGTGGTCCCGTCATATACCTTCAAGTAGGGGGCATTTTGAAGGTCTTCGGTATGAGGTATGGCGCAGCTCCTTCTATGTAGGGTTGTTCGACGAACCTCCCCACATCTCACTTTAGTAGTAACTTAGGCGCACCTGGGATTTTATCCACCCTTTCTTGGTGCTCCTTCATCTGGTCGTGAAGCGATCTATTTTTACTTTCCATCTCTTCCATCTTTTTGAGGATGACTGTGAGTGTGCCGCTGTTAGCTTGAGCATCGACGGTCACACTGTTCGTTCTCGTGACCTCGAGTTCATCTTTGGTTGCAATGTGATCTGTTGCTGGGATGCATCTATCATTTTGAGGCGGCTTCTTAGCTAGACTTCTCACAGTGTTTGTCAGCCACTCTTCCAGTAACCTCTTTACCTCCGGGGGTGCTTCTCTAGTTGTGGATGTTGAAGCCTCTCTTTCTCGTGGAGCCACCAGATCTTCCGACGAAGAAGGTAGGTTCTCCACGCTTGTCAAGGTGCTGGGGTTGCGTGTAGGGCATCTCCTTCACCAGTTGCGTTGAGAGTGCCTGTGAGATATGTTCTTACATCTAAGATAGCTTTCATTCTTGCGTTGTTCTCGGCCATTTTAGGTCGTAGAGAGTGGTTTTTCTTGAAGGATCTCTAGAAGCAAACTACAACTTTGATTCTCGAAATCCCCACAGACGGTGCCAAATTGTTTGGTTAAAAAGTTACGCAAATACTTAAATAGCTCTAAAACAATAAAAAATAATATGGGTTAATTGGAATCAAGAGTAATATGAACTAGAGAGTATAGTATGATCGAGATCAGTGATTATAATGTAAATAATTCGAGATATGAGAACAATAAGACAAGAAGTGAGCTTTTCACCAGAGAGAAAGATAGAGAGAAAGAGTTGTATATTTCCAATAGCAAAATACACATGAGTCTTTACAAAAGGGAAGGTCCCCTTTATATACTAAGGGACCTTCCTCGAAATAATCAAAGAAAAGTATGATGGTTGGTGATCTCAGTGTACGAGCGTCAGAGCTCGAAACGACGTCGCAGTGAATCATGTCACTTGGTACGTCTACTAACTGAGGCCGGCCTTACTCGAGTTGACCATAATTAGATCATTTTTGTTCACCGAAGGCGTACGTAGATAGCGTTGGAATATAACGAACCAAAGGTACATAAATGATATATGGTAAAATTATTAACTGAACATTCGTTGTCATTATAGTACATCTTATCCTTTCCCAGGAAGTGTTTTAAGTTGTAGTATTTTATTTCTTTGTCTGTTCTCTTTATTTTTTTTCCCTTATCTCAAAGAAAATTGTAAACAATATTTCCTCATTTACTTGATAATATTTTGGGTAGACATATTTCAGTAATTTTTGGGTGAAAATTTGTTCTGGATGGTTAGTTTTTGATTGCTTATTATTATTATTATTATTATTATTATTATTATTATTATTATTATTACTATTATTTCGACACCATTTGAAATATAATGGAGAAATATTCACTTTTAAGGCAGAAAATAATATATGGATAAAAATTTCTCTAGCTAAAATACAAAATAATTCAAATTTCTACCACCATAATGCAGTTCAAAAAATTCCTAGAATTTCAAATGCAGTTTGAAATAGGTACCATGAATTTAATGTTAAATATTATTTCACTTATGTACCTCGTAATCAAATATATAGGTGAAAATCTGAGTCTCCTGATAATCGCACTGTGTTATGCTACCAAGTACTTAGGTTTTGAAAATGAAACTTCTACCATTTTGGATTCCACAAAAAAAAAAAAAAAATGCAAAAGGAGATTAATTACTTTGAATAGTACTTGATTTAATAATACTAAAAGGTATTGCCTCATCAGTATTCTAAAGATGGTAATAACCTTTAACAGTTTCGAAAGCAAAATTTAATATTCCAAAGATATGTCAATTTTCAATATAATACCACAGATATAAGAAAATAAGTAACCAATATCACTCCACCCCTCTTGCTGACTTATGTAAACTAAGTCAAGTTTACATAAATCTTAAGTACATAAACTATATTTCAGAAAAAGACCATCGGCAATAAAAGAAATCAGAATATAAAATAAAATAAATTATAGTTTTAAGAATTAAATTGGTTAAATGCAACTTTTAAGAAATAAGGATGAAATAATATAATCAAAATATACTCGTAGAAATAAGTCAGGTGAGATATAATTTAACATTTTTATTAATCATATTATAAGATATATATAATTATAAAATAATGTACAACTAATTTAACTAAATCCATTATTTATGCTTTTCAGAAGATATTACTATGAAAAAAATTATTTTTATCATTTAAACAAATATTGTATTTTATTTTAACGTCTATATATATATATTTAAATCATTTAACATAAACTAAATGAATGAATTTCGAAAACTTGTCCAAATTTTAAATTTCAAAAACTTATATTTTTTCTACGTGCCCTTTTTTACATTCAAAAAAGGGTTTAAAGCAAATAAAAATGCATTAATTGGACCCGTCTATTGACTATTAGTCTGCCTAAAGGATTTAATTCGCATCGAAATTCGATAACTTAATTCCTGTTCAATTTGAGTTATTCGCTTAATAATCTTGCCTCTAGCATTGCATAAGAAAGCTTTAACAAAACAGTATTATAACATTGCTTTTAACTTTTCTTAATAAACTATACGCACTTACATGCATTTTAATCAGTGTCCAAGCTTAATAAGTCAATCCTGAGGCCAGAATGAGCCCTTGTGCTATATGCTAAAGTAGGGTGTACATGGAACGAGTTGATTCGATTTTTATCGAAATTAAACCAAACTAATTATATCAGTTTGGATTGATTCGGTTTTGGTGGATTTTTGAATTTTTTTGTTACATGAATATTATTTCAATCTTACTTTGTTAAATTTATAGATAAAGCTTTGATAAGTGAATATATGTTTAGTAAAATGGAGAAAATTGACAAGCATATGATCTATTAAAATATTCTAATGGGAGAATTTTTTCAGTAACACATAATAGTTATTTTCTTAGTCGTCTAACAATAATTTTTCATTAATTTACGCTTTCAAAGTTAATACATGAAAGGATCCAAAAATATTTCTACATTTTCTAAAGAAAAATCATTATAAAGTCTTAAAAATATAAATAAAACTTATATATTTATATATCGGTTTGGTTCGGGTTTTTTACTCAAAACCAAACCAAGTCAAACCAAACCTAATCGGATTTTTTAATCGGTTTGGTTTGGTTTTTCGGTTTGGTGCGGGTTTCTGGTTCGGTTTGAACACCCCTATGCTAAAGTTCTTTAAGAATGAGAGGGATAAAATAATTATGACACGATCTAGAATCAACTAGTGCGCTTTAGGTAATAACTTAAAGATAATAATAAGGGTAACGGACATGATACACAAATTGTCTAAATAGCTATTGCACTTTAGCTATAAAAGTCTTAGCAGACTTTGCACGGGAGTTCGATCCATTAGGCTTAAAATATTTCATTGGTAAATGGATTTGTAATGTTGGGATGTTTCTTAAAATCTTTTGAAGGCAAGTTGTGGATATAACTCGGATATGCATTTAAATTGCTCATAAAGTCCTTCACTCTTTCAACAGAACACTATTTTTGATCATTTCACTGCTAAGATGGAAAAGCAGATACAATGTTCCGTTTTGGCCTTTTCTTGTTTTAAATAATTTTGTTGTTCACTATTTTTTATATAGGATCAGTCTTGCAAATCAACATAGAGTAAGGTTTCAATAAATTTGAATTAATGCCTCATAAAGCACATTAAAAAGGAAGTATTTCTATCAAGATTCTTTATTCTCATAACTCGAACTTGAGACCGATGAATACATGAATCATATACGCAATCCTCAATAGCAATAAAATAAGGTCACACTTTTCCCACAATTGATGTATCACGATTGTGAAAGAAATAACCGGAAGAGAAAGACTAAATGCACTCGCGATAAGCGCATACAATTTTTATTGATAATCTCATGAATGATCATGTAACTCAAAAGGCTTAGACGTAGAAGAGATTTCTGTTTTCTTGTTTTATAATATTCTTAGTTCCTTTGGATATTTGGACAAATTTAATGATGCTGGATTTGTATGTAGTGATATGGTATTATGCAAAAATAGCAGCTAATAAGAGAATAAGTTGAATATATTTAATGCCTGAAGAAAAAGAAGTTCCATTTGTAGCGATGACTGCAGGAGGCATGGAGAAGATATGAGCCAATGCAATTTTTGGCCTCTGAAAGTAATACTTCCTCGAGTTCAACAGTTAAATTCTGCATGTTGTGCTGCATAAATAAATGGCTAAAATATGGAATGTTTTCTCTTGTACACTTCATTTATGCACCCTATTTAACCTTATTGCCTCGCTGGTCACTGCGTATACTATTTCACCAAAAAAATTCGCCACAACCCAACTAAAGATCATATATGTATGATATCTAATCAATTAATATAGAACTTCCAGCCATAATATCGTAGGATCTGAATTTGACCGACCACGGCCTACAGCTAGCACAACAGGTAGTTGCAAACTCACTAGTCGGTACAAGGATATGGTCCAGAGGCGGAAGGGGAAACGTCCTCGTATTGTCGTTAGTGGATACTCCTTAAGTCGTCATCCCCATGGTTGATGAAAAGCCCTTAATATATAAGGGGGATTAATGCATTGTAATAGGCAGGATGTGAGGATATACAAATATACTTTCTTCTCTCTCCTTCTACTTTTATAATCTCTCTCTATATCTCTGTTATCTTTTCGCTATAAAATCCTAGAAATTATTATCTTCGACTACAATTTACCCATTCATCTTTCGATTGATTTACTTAAAAAGAGTTAAAAATCTTTTGAGCCAAACAATTTAGCGCCGTATGTGGGTATTTCCATAGTCGAAATCATAGTTCTCATCTAAGATATCGAAAACAACGATTACTGTTCTTCATACCCCATAAAAACCGACAATGGCAAAAAAAGAAACAAGATTGAAGATGATAGCAGATGTCTCAAACAACCTCCTAAGCTCCCTCAATGAAGCCAGTAGGGAAGGTATCGAGAATACTACACCAAGAGATACCCCAAAGGGGGAAATTTCACCCTCCCCGCACAATGATCTGACTGTCTTGCGTAAAAGAGGAGCTTCCACATCTACGGCGAGAGAAACACCACCAGCAATCAAAAAGTTGTTAGAAGAGTGGTTGACAATTTCTCTGAGCAATGTGCTCAAAAAACCCCCTCAAGGAATTGTCAAAGACTTCTTGACAGCAGATATTGCAGCTACCATCGGCGAGCCAGATGCTACACGAATGAGCAACACTTGAACAGTCGTCGATGCAAGCGATGATGCCCTCGCAATCATCCTAAAGAAAATGGAAGAAATGGAGAACGAGAACAAAGTACTTCGTGACCAAATGAAAGAGCACCAGGAAAGGGTCGACAAAATACCAGGTGCCCCCAAGCTACTACCAAAATGCAAAGTGGGAAGGTTCGTCGAACAGCCGTACAGTAAGGAAGCTGCTCCTCACCCTATCCCAAAAACCTTCAAAAATGCCACCATATTTGAGAATATATGATGCAACCACGGATCCATAAGATCATCTAATCCATTACGTCACTGCGGTAAAGGGCAATGACCCGCTGAAAGAACAAGTGCATCTATACTGCAGAAACAATTTGGTGAAACTCTGATAGGAGGAGCATTGACGTGGTATTCCCAGCTGCCGGCACGGTCGATATCGACATTCGAGGAGATGGAAGACAAGTTCATTACCACTCATGCAGGGGATAAGAAGGCTGAAGCTAGGTTCAACGACATCTTCTCCATCAGCCAAATGGCGAGCGAGGGACTTCGAGACTTCTTGGCCCGATTCAACAGAGTAAGAATGGGACTGCCAAACGTGTCAGAGGAATGGAGATCGGGGCCTTCCAAAATGGGTTAAATTGGAATGGATCAAAATCAACCAAGAAATTTCTGAACAGACTCTTGAAGTACCCCCCACCACATGGGAAGAGATTCACAATGCCTACTGCGTCGAGGTAAGGGTAGACGAAGACGATCTTAATGGCCCGACTCAATGACTAACGTCACTCCAGATCGAGGCAAGAGGGGACCGATGTAACGATGGATGAAGGGACTAGCCCCCGCATTTCAATCAAGAAAGGCATCATCCCTATGTCAAAACATCTAACCTGCCTCCTCCAAGACATACAGAGGTCATGCTACAACATGTCGCACCCCTTCGAAACGAAAGAGGTATGCCTACACTATTTTTGTGCTCATAACTTTTGTGTTTCCCCTTTAGATATAGTGTACGCACTGGAAAAGCTGGGCACGAAGGTGCATTGGCCACCAAAAGTGAAATCGGACCCAAGCGCAAGGAGGTCAAATGTCCTCTGCAAATTCCATCAGAAAGAGGGTACAAGACCGAATATTGCATAGGCTTGTGGCAAGAGGCGGTCAGGATGTTGAACCAGGGATACCTAAAGGAACTGCTAAGTGATAAAGGAAGGTCCAACTTCGCCAGAGGATGTGACCCATATCAAGACCTCCAAAACCACCATCACCTGCACGTACCATACATATGATCATAGGCGGCGACAATGATTCGGTAATCAACTATGTGAAGTTCACCACCTCGCATAAACTCAAATGGACGGTCGCTCACGAACAGTGTGATGACTTCAAAGACAGTATCATATTGAAAAAGTCATATTCTGATGGTTTGTCTTTCCATGACATTACGCATTGCTGATACAGATGTAAAATGAATTATGGTAGACGAGGAAGCGACGCGTGTATTATCCACCCGAGAGTTCTCGTGTAAATGAGGCTCTAGGATAAAATAATGCCGCGTTGCATAACACTAACGCTGGTTAAAAATGCAGTGGAGCAGGCATCCGGGGAAATAGTGCTGCCCGTCCTTGCATGGGGAGTCATGTTGGAAACCACATTCCACATTATGAACCAAGAAACAACCTATAATGCCATCATAGGACGCCCATGGATACACGCCATGTGAGCCGTTACCTCAAACTTTTATCAAGTGATCAAATTTCCTAGCTCGTGGGGAATATTCAACATTCGAGGCAAACCGTGTACCGCCCAGGAATACTTTCGGATTGCCCAAGATTGCACGCACACCAAACAGCTGAAAGGAGCAAGTGTTGAGGCACAACAATCAGCCATTTCGGGAGCTAAACCCGAACCACCAGCAAAGATCATCAGAGACCTAGGGATCATAGAAGCCTGCAAGGTGACTATAGAGAACCTCGACCCAGTCCACCTCGATGACGCTGACAGTACAAGAAAGGCTTACATCGGTCACGACCTCTCAGATCCAGGTAAGTATCATTATTTTTTAACTACAACGCCAACTTATTTGCCTTTTCCCACTCTGATATGCTGGGGATCCCAAAAGACGTCGCCATTCATAGGTTGAATGTCGACCCACTCTATCCATCAGTATGGCAAATAAGGAGAAAATTAGTGTCGCGATCAATGAAACCATCAGCGAAGAAGTGGAAAAATTGCTCGCTAACAGTTCCATCAGAGATTCGAAATACCCCCAATGGGTTGCCAATGTGTTCATGGTCAAAAAGAAGAATGGGAAATGGCAAATATGAGTGGACTTCACCGATCTGAACAAGTCATCCTGAAATATTCCTTTCCGTTGCCCCATATCGACCAGCTGATCGATGCGACGTCGGGGCACGAACTGCTGAGTTTTTTAGACGCCTACTCTGGCTACAACCAAATCATAATAACCGAGGAGGACCAGGAAAAGACAACTTTTATCACCCACCAAAGGTCTTGTTGCTATAAGGTGATGACGTTCGGACTCAAGAACGCAAGAGCCACTTACCGGAGGTTGGTTACCAAGATGTTCAAGGAACAGCTCGGCAAGACAATGGAGGCCTATATCGATGATATGCTGGTAAAGTCGGCAAAGAAGGAGGACCACATTAAAGCCTTCAAGATATTGCAGCAGTACGGGATGCAGTTGAATCCGGAAAAATGCGCCTTCGGTGTGGCCTCAAGAAAATTCCTAGGTTTCCTCGTATCACAACGAGTGATCGAAGTCAACCCGGATCAAATCAAAGCCATCGGCATAGTACCTGAGGTACAGACTAGGAAGAAAAGGGTACAGAAGTTGGGCGAATAGATGCCTTGTCGAGGTTCATTTCACGATCCTCGGATAGATGTCACAAGTTCTTCAACGTACTAAGAAAAGATCATGGGTTGCAATGGAATCAGGAATGCATCGACGACATGAGGAAACTAAAAGCGTACCTATCCTCACCACCACTACTCGTCAAAGCGACCTAGGTGAATGTATGCTCATATATTTGTCAATATCTGAAGTCGCTATCAGTGCAGTCATGGTTCGTGAATATAAAGGTACGCAATCTCCTATTTACTATATCAGCAAGACCCTAATATATGCTGAAATGAGATACCCTCAGATTGAAAAACTAGCTCTAGCACTAGTCGTAGTTTCACGCAAGCTTAGACCATATTTTCAATGTCACACCATAAGAGTAGTAATGACCTTCCCCCTAAGAGGCATTCTGCATAAATCTGAGCTCTCAGGCAGGATCTCCAAATAGGCAATAGAACTCAGCGAGAACACCATAACTTACCGCCCGCAAACTGCCATTAAGTCATAGTGCTCGTTGATTTCGTCATCTCAATGCAAAAATATTTCCAGAGGTGGAGCAAGAGGCGCTTCGTGCCTCCGCGTGTACCGACCTTTGGACCCTCTACACCGACGGCGCTTCAAATGTCTTAGGATCGGGACAGGGAGTTGTCCTCGAAGTCCCCACGGGCAAAGTAATTCGCTAGTCTATACAATGTCCCAAGATGACTAAAAACGAGGCCGAGTATGAGGCTGTGATTGCATATGAAGTTAGCCCTCGAATCTGGTGCCTGATGACTCGTCCTTAACTGCGACTCTCAACTCGTTGTAAATCAAGTCACCGAGACTTTCTGAATCAAGGAGCAGGACTACAGAAGTATCAGTAGAAATCCATAAATTGCTGCCAGAGTTCGACGAATGCCGCTTTGATTAGATCTATAGGGCACAAAACATTGAAGCAAATGACCTCGCCAAACTAACCGCGGCCACCAAGAATATCAACAAGGAAAACATGGTCACCCTCCTTCATTCAGCCATAGACCACATCGAGGTGTTGTCTATTAACTTAACTTTGGACTGGCGTAACCTCCTTGTGTCCTATTTACTGGATGGAACACTCTCGCAAGACAAAAAAAAAGCCAAGAAACTTTGAGTGCAGGCTGCTCGATATAGCCTGGTAAATCATGACCTATGCAAGAGAATATTTGGAGGCCCCATAACCAAATATCTCAGGCTGCACCAAACAAGGAAAGTACTAGACGAGGTGCATGAGTGTCACTGTGGTGCCCATATAGGGAATCGCGCCCTCGTTCAATGCCTCATTTGCACCGGCTATTACTGGCCTACTATAAAAAAGAAGTTGCATACTATGTCCGAAGATGCGAGCAATGCCAAAAATACGCCCTATGATACATCAAGCAGGAGAATTCCTCCACTCAGTCACCTCAACGTGGCCTTTCATAAAGTGGTGGATGGATATAGTCGGGCCCCTGCCGGTCGAACAATTTTGACTGACCATTCTCTAAGTGGGTGGAAGCAGGTACGTACGTCCAAATACGCGAACAAGAGGTCATCGTCTTTATATGGGAAAGTATTATATGCCGCTTTGGCATCCCTAAAGAAATCAGCTGCGATAACGGACCTAGTTCATAGAAAAGAAAACGATTGAGTTTTTCGAAAAATGGCACACCAAGCGGATACGCTCCACACCATATCATCCCGCTGTTAACAGCCAAGCCGAGTCCTCCAACAAAGTGATATCGAACATATTGAAAAAGAAGATCGAAGAAGCTAAAGGGCTATGGCCAGAGTTACTACCTGAAGAATTATAGACATACCGGACTATGCCAAAGTCCATCATGGGAGAAATGCCATACTTACTGGTCTACAGGACCGATGCAGTCATACCTATCGAGGTTGGGGAACCCAATCTGAGATACTCCCAAATAAGCGGAGCGGATAACGAAGAGAGTAGGTTGCAAGACCTAGATGAAGTTGAAGAACGAAGAGATATGGCCCACATAAGAATGATAGCCCAGAACCAGCAAGTAGAGAGATACTACAACAAAAAAGCCAAGGTAAGATCACTCAAAGTTGACGACTACGTCCTCAAGGCCAAAACATTGGCATCAAAAGACCCAAATGAGGGAAAGTTAGGAACCAACTAGGACAGACCGTATAAAATCATAACGGCAGCAAATAAAGGAGCATTCCAACTAGAAACAACGGAAGGAAAACTGCTCCAAAACAACTGGAATGTCTCCCGTCTCAAATGCTTTCACTTTTATAAGGCGTCACCTAAGTCGCACTCTTTTTCCCTCACCCAAGTTTTGTCCCAATTGGGTTTTCTTGGGAAGGTTTTTAACGAGTGATGAGGGGGATACCCTATGGATCGGAGCGTTGTTCATCACTGTGGCCCTTCAACACGATCTCTATGCCGAAGTGATGACAGGACTACACTATTCAATCTCCATTGTATGAACAAGAATTCTCCATTATATGAACAAAAACCTCCAATATATGAAACACAAACATCCTAATGGCCAAGGCCATCGATATCAGTTCGACCCCGTTCAAACCACGACAGATATTTCTTTGATGACAGTCGAAGCCACATCATAATGGCCAAGGCCATCGATATCATTTCGAACTCGTCCGAACAACGATGGATATTACTTCGATGACAGTCAAAGCCGAATCATAAAGACCAAGTCCATCGACATCAGTTCGACCTCGTTTGAACTTTGATGGATATTACTCCGACGACAGTCGAAGCCACATCCTAATGGCCAAGGCCATCGACATCAGTTCGACCTCGTTCGAACCACGAAGGATATTACTTCGACAACAGTCGAAGCCACATCATAATGTCCAAGGCCATCGAAAGTAGTTTGACCTTGTTCGAACCATGATGGATATTACTTCGACGGCAATCGAAGTTGCATCATAATGGCCAAGGCCATCGACATCAGTTCTACCTCATTCGAACCACTACGGATATCACTTCAACAATAGTCAAAGCCGCATACTAATGTCCAAGGCCATCATCAGTTCGACCTCGTCTGAACCACGGAGGATATTACTCTAACGACAGTCGAAGCCACATTCTAATGGCCAAGGCCATCGACATCAGTTCGGCCTCGTTCGAACCACGATGGATATTACTTCGACGACAGTCGAATCCGTATCATATAATGTCCAAGGCCATCGACATCAGTTCAACCTCGTTCAAATCACAATCGATATTACTTTGACGACAGTCAAAGCTACATTCTAATGGCCATGGCCATTGACATCAGTTCGACCTCGTTCGAACCACGACGGATATTACTTCGACGACTGTCAAAGCCACATCCTAATGTCCAAGGCCATCGACATCAGTTTGACCTTGTTCGAACCTCGACGGATACTACTTCGACGATAGTCGAAGCCACATCCTAATGGCCAAGACCATCGACATCAGTTCGACCTTGTTCGAACCACGATGGATATCACTTCAACGACGGTCGAAGCCACATCCTAGTGGCCAAGGCCATCATCGGTTCGACCTCGTCCGAACAATGATGGATATTACTTCGACGACAGTCGAAGCCACATCCTAATGGTGAAGGCCATCGACATCTGTTCGACCTCGTTTGAACCACGACAGATATCACTTTAATGACGGTCGAAGCCACATCCTAATGGCCAAGGCCATCATGAGTTTTACCTCATCCAAACCACGATGGGTATTACTTTGACGATAGTCGAAGCAGCATCCAAAAGGCCAAGGTCATCGACATCAGTTCAACCTCGTTCGAACTATGATGAATATTACAGACAATAGCCGAAGCAACATCCTAATGGACAAGGCCATCAACATCGGTTCAACCTCGTTCAAACCACGCCAAATATTACTTCGATAACAGTCAAAGCCACATCCTAATGGCCAAGGCCATTGACGTTAGTTCGACCTCGTTCGAACCACGACGAAATATATTTTTTAACCAATAATCAAAACAACATACACACGGAGACTAAGTGTCCTGCACTACACCAAAAGGGAAAACGGCGAACACATACAACGACAAAAGTGAAGTTTATATTACAACAAAAATATTATTTACATTCGTCCCTACGGATGGGCCCTAGTACAACCCACGTCCAAAAAATTCTCAAAACAAAATGTACAAACTAAAATTACTCGCCGTCTTCAGTACGGTAGGCGTCTTCATACCACAAATACGAGTCAAGGCGGTTTACATTATCAGAGGTAACACCCTTCCCATCAGGGGTATTAGGCTCGTACCCACATGAATCGCGAGCTGTACGTGCTTACCTCTGCCTCCATCGCCACGCCCTCGGCATGAAAAGATCTATATATATCAAGCCGAGCCTCCACGTAGACCCACATCTCATACAAGTAACAAGTTGCTCCCTCACCAATCGCAGGATGAGATGTAGAGGACCTAGAATGGAGATCTGTTTCCTTTACCCGCGGCGGAGCCACTTGTCTTTGCAATGCGGAAAGCTCCGCCCTAACTCCCCAATATGCATTTTGAATTCCGCAACCTGATGACCAGAGGATTCCCTTTCTTCAGCGAGTTTCGATCTAGATATGTAGAGTGCATCCTCCAATGAGACCATCTCAAAAATGGCAGCGGTTACTTATCAGCATTAGCATGTAACTCGCCCTTAAGCATGTTGATCTCCATTGTCTTGGCACTCAGCTCGGCATTCAAACCAGCTATCTTCAACTGTAGGTAGGAATTCTCCACCGTCACCCCTTGACTTAGTTCAAATTCATTCTCCCTCGCCTTAAGAAGGGCCTCCAATTCACTGTTACGAGCGATTGCCCTCACGAGCTCCTTGTCCCTCTCCTCTAGCTCTGCAAACCTACTCTCCAATTGGGCCTCCCGCTGCTTGAGCCCCTCGTGGAACACCTGGAACTCAGGATCCTGATGGTAGAGGTCGGACATCGCCCGGTACTTTGAACGGTACTACTGGTATTTCGTTGACATCTTCTTATAGAGGCACGTCCTTTTTCTTTCATGATGATCTCTCTCCACCTCCAAGACGAGGGTATGAAAAGGAAAAAGCAAAGTTAAAACACACCATTCCAATATCACTCCCATAGCACACAGAAAAGAAAAAGGAACCCACCTGTAGGGCCATGCCGGAGACCTTCTGAGACAGTATGGCATCGCTCATCGTCCCGAATATCTCGTTTCAAGAGTGGCGCACAAAGGAGCAAGGGCCGATGCGACCTGATCACTATTTAGCAGCAAGTTGTAACCCCATGGGATTATTATGTGACGGTCAAACCCATCCATCCTCACTTCTACATGGGTGTGGTGGCCCAAAAACTCATTAACGTTTTCTAGGGCGATGTCGAAACCCGATCCGTCCGCTTACACATGAGGCCCCCCGACATTGGGCGACGCACCTTCTTCAGCGGAATGTATCGAACTTGCTCCAAGGCCAACTCTCTCCTCGCGGGGTGATCCCCCTGAAAAAATACCGTCGGCCATAAACACGGGCATTGGGGTCGTACGAGACGCTCCACCACATTAGCTTCAGTGTCCACCCCCTTTCCCAACTCTAATCTTCTTCTCTTTCTCTCCAAAGTCTCCTCGCCATTAGAAGATTCATCAACTGGATATGGGGCTGGTGCCAACGAGGCTTTATCTCTCACAGTTGTAGTAACGAACGTGGTCCCCTATTGACGAAGAGTGGACGACCCTCCCGAACAGACGCAGACAAAATGTCTTGAGCGTCCATGGTTGCAGCCGGTCACCTAAAAAGCAGGGACTGGCGCTCTTCTCCTAGAGGCTCCCCGAGCTGTCTCCACAAAGAATTGCATGGTGAGGCAGGGTCGCACGACTGCCAACGTAGTAAATCAGAAATATACCTGAGGAAACTTTAGGGCCATAGCATTGTATGAAGGTAGACCAAGTTCAAGTCTCCTCCGCCAGCGACCTAGTTCCTGAGATCGATAACGGGCTGGGGCGAACGTGCTATAGCTGTAAAACAAGCGATCTGAAGCAATACATGTGCTATCAGAAGAAATACCCGTGGAAGACGGAGAATCTAATGAACTACGATACTTACGAGTTTTATTCCACCTCTCTGGAAACCCGCCGGGGCTAGAGACCAAATGCTTGGTCTTGATGAAGAAATACTTGTGCCAAAAGTTATGGCTCGCCCGGTCGTCCGTCCCGACCACCAACCCTTTTGCACTACGAAGTCTCAGGTGCGCCATGGTTCCCCTAAGGAAACCAGGTGAAAAGAAGTTCAAGAGGTGGTGCACGAAGACGTCGCACTTGGCCAATTCTGCGTACTTAGCCAACAGTAGGAGCACCTTGAGTGTGTACGACGTGAGCTGAGCCGGGAAAATATTATAGAATCTGCAGAACTCATCCTCTAGAGGAAAGAGAGGAAGGGTGTAGCCGATCATAAAAGGGTATTCATAGAAGGCTCAATACTCGGGCCTATGAACGTCAACATAATCCCCCTCTACCAGATCCATCTCTATAAGAGCGGGGATACATATTTTATGCAGAAAGCATCAAGGTAAGTTTGGTCCATCTCCGAAAGTAGGGGTTCGGTGTAATGGGTGGATCCTTGAGGAACTCCGAGACAGGCGATGCCTTGGTAGTAACATCTCCACCGTGAGGGGTCTGTCATCGTCTTCAATCTCCCCATCTCCAATATCGGAGAAAGGTGCTGCACTCACCGGAGTGATCTCGGGAACCTCTTCGTTCGTGCGACGGGACCTGGGCATGATCTTGTTTAAAGAAAGCAAGACACACAAATGGAGAGAAAGAAGAAGATTTCCTCTCAGGAATGAAAAATGAGGAAATGAGAAAACGGAAGAAGAAGATTAGGGAACTTTCAAGGCTGGCTAAATGTTTTGATAAAATTGAACTCTTCACCTATTTATTGGGTTGGGTGGCGCCAGAATCGAGGCGGAAACTTTTAAATCAGCACAGGAAACCAAGCGCCAAATCATCAGCCTTTCTGCCTCGAGAATCCGCATAATGATGATGCATGCGGGAGCTGACATCACCCAAGTTGGCGTGTACCTCTAAACATCCCACCAAATATGATTACCGCCTTTTACTGGCCGCGTCGTAATACTTCGACAATTCAAATTCTTCTTTAAGGGGGCATTAGGTCCGCTCACCAAGGGCGCATCCCGTTGCGACCTCGATAAGCGAAGGGACTAATTGTATGGGTCTGAATTTTACCGACCACGACCTACAGCTAGCAGGACATGTAGTTGCAAACCGATGAGTCGGTACAAGGGTATGGTCCAGAGGCAGAAGGGGAAACGTCCTCGCATCGTCATTAGATTTGTCATGGTGGATACTCCTTAAGTCGCCATTCCCACGATTGATGAAAACCCCTTAGTATATAAGGGGGATTAAGGCTTTGTAATCGGCATGATTTGAGGATATATAAATATACTTTCTTCTCTCTCCTTCTACTTTTATAATCTCTCTCTATATCTCCGTAATCTTTTCGCTATAATAATTCTAGAAACTATTATTTTCGACTACAATTCACCTCTTCATCTTGATTTACTTAAAAAGAGTTAAAAATCTTTTGAGTCAAACAAATACAAATGACACTCAGACAGAGAATCAAAAAATGTTAACATTCTAGCAAATCTAACACTCAATTAAATCACTTTTCACAACAAGCTTCAAACAAGGTCATGGTAGAGACGTGAATCTTGACTCGTGGCAGATTAATTCGATGAAACTAAGCAGTAGTTATCCCCCACAGTCCAATCCCTCTTAACAAAAAGATATAGGCATTCTTACTATGCTTTTGGACAGTTAAAAATATCAAAGTAACACTGATCAGAACCAACTCGCATATAACAACAATACGAACAAATCAAAACATGTGAGCAGAATGTCGTACCTGTTGCGAGCAGTACTACATTTGTCTACTATATATCTTAGTCTCTTATTAAAGGAAACATGAAGCAAATAACAGAAGCAGATACATTAAGACGCAAAATAAAATACTCAAAGAAAAGGTAAGAAATACTAGCAGATATCAACAGTACAGGGTATTGAGCTATTAATCATACTAAAACTAATGAATAGTAACAAGTATGACAAGGGGCTGAGATATAAACTTCAATATTTTACTAAAGCAAAGTCTTTACAAGAATGTGCTACACATATAATAGCATCTGATGACAAACACAATTTTTAATTCTAAATAGTTGCAATTGGAAAGAAAACTGATACAGAAGATATCAGCTTCTCTATGGAAAGAAAACTGATACAATTTTATAACAGCATCATTCAGCTTCTCAATGTTTCTGCAACTTTAACTTCTTATCCGCTTTAATCTTTTCTGCAACTGTTTGGTCTTGCAATTTGAACTTTGCCTCTTCGTCGCATTTCTCGTCTCTGCATATACCTCGAACAACCTCCTTTTCTGGCAGTGTTAGTTCCTGACCCAAACCACTATTGAAAAACTTGTCTGAATCATCAACTTTAGTACTACAACTTAGTTTTGGTTTTTTGTTGGCAGAGCACAATGCAATATCGTCTTGTTTTCCTGACGTCGATCTTGCATCTTGAGTTTTCACGACCCTCTGCAATTTGAGTACTCTGATCATCAAACCTATCAAAGCTCTGCAATGTCCAAACTCCTGTTGCAAGGTTTGGATTCTGTTCGGAAGGCATCGATTTCTTGTCGCAACAACTCATGTCTTTACTGTTTTTTTTCTTTTTCTACTATTCAAAATGGAATGAGTAATGGGCATATAAAAAGAATATATATGAGTTTTGAAATAGTGTCACGACCCGAATTTTTGACCATCGGAAGTCGTGATGGCGCCTACTATCTGAGCTAAGTAAGCCAAACATTACAACATTTCTACTGAATTCCTTTAAACAATTAAAATCAACTGATACCATAATTAAAGCGGAAGACCTTTAAATACTTAAATAACTGAAAACAGAAATACGGAAAGTTCAAAATGCACATCTACCTAGTATCTGGTGTCACTACTCACGGACTACTACAAAATACTACAAACAGTGTCTGGTAAGGAAATACATAGCGTTTTGCCTGATACAAGATGAACAAACGAAAAACAAGGAAAGGGAATTCATCATGCGAACGCCAGCTAGGCCACCTCGAGAGTCCCTGAACTGAAGATAGCTCCCAAAAGTCCTACTGTTGCGGTCCGTAAGCTGCATCCTGATCTGTGCACAAAAATGCACAGAGTGTAGCATCAGCATAACCGACCTCATGTGCTGGTAAGTGCCTGGACTAACCCCGGCGAAGTAGTGACGAAGGTAGACAGGACCTACCACAAATAACCTGTGCAGATACATATGCAATAACGGGAAAAATATACAGAATTTAAATGACTAATAGGGAGGGGATCATGCTATGGGGTGTAACAATTCAGATATAGGATCAATGAACAAAAAGATAGAACTGTACAATAACATCAATTGAAGAGAATAGGTAAATCAACAACTGCACTGCACCAACCTTCGTGGTTTTACTCTCATTCTCACCAAAACAGTCAAATAAAGTTCACGACATTGCCCTTCGTGCTTTTCCTCACATAACTCTCATATCAAGGTACGGAATGACCCTTCGTGCATACAGGTAATCAACAACTACAAGACACCAACCTTCGTGCTTTTACTCTCATTCTCACCAAAATAGTCAAATAAAGTGCACGTCATTACCCTTCGTGCTTTTCCTCACATAACTCTCATATCAAGGCGAAGAATGACCCTTCGTGCTCAATTATTCAAAACATGACATAGAATGACCCTTCGTGCATAATTATCAAAACATGGCACAGAATCACCATTCGTGCATAATTATCAAAACATGGAACGGAATAATCCTTCGTGCATAATCGCTCTTCCTCACCCCAATCAATAGTCACAACCAATCGGGGGATGGGATAAACAACAATATTAAACATCCCGACAAGGAGAACAAATCAACAAATAAGTCCCGGCAAGGGAATAATACAACACTTTCTCTTTTAACTCATTTCCTTCTTAACTAACACTATATATAGAATTATCAATTAAACAAGACAATTGTGTCACATATTTCGAATTAAAAGCAATTATAACTCACGGTCATGCTAGACTCCGATGCATAGATAACCTTCACCATGCCAATACACCATACTCTACATTTAGCACATAGCAATTAACATCCGAATCCTATTCCCTTAAGCCAAAGATAGATCAAACACTTAACTCGATCCGAAAATAGCAATCAAATATCTAACACTGCCTTTCCTCTAGAATCCAACACCAAAACAATGATATCTAGGCAAAATTTAGTTCAATATTATCAATAAGGGCTGAAAAACATACTCCCATAGCCTAGAAATGAATTTTCTAACATTCTTACATAAATACCAAAATCCGACCCCGGGCCCACATGGTCCAAACTCGAGGCTCGGACCAAAACCCAATCACCCATAACCCCACGAGTTCAAATATGCAATTTGTTTTAAGATTCGACTCCAAATTGAGGTTGAATTTCCCAAAACCCAAAAGCCCTAACTCTACCCAAAAATCCCTATTTTCTACTCTGATTTCATGATTTAGGGCTAGGAAATTAGTAATTAGATGAAGAAACTAGGAAGGAAGGAAGTTAAGAACACTTACCCAAGAAGCAATGGAGGAAGGGGAGCTTGGAATTCGTCTATGGATGGTGAAGGAGGAGAGCTCGTGTGAAATAATGGTCAAAAACCCAAGCTATTGTTCTGTTTTAAACTTAAATTCACTGGGCAAAAAAGGTCGTCACGTTCGCTACACAACGCTGCGTTCGTGAAGAGTGGACAGGTCTGGGCAGCGCGTTCGCGATTGCGAAATACGAACGTGTAGGAGGAAATACTGGGGGCTTCATAATTGGCCTACGCGAACACGTAGAGGAAATGGCTGGGGTATGGGGTGTGTGGTACGCGAACACATAGAGTACATCGCGAACGCGAAGAAGGTGGAAAAGGGAAAGCTATGCGAACACGAGGATGGGCTGCGTTCGCGTAGAACAAAATTGGTCTGCAACAACATGAGAAAATCATATGCCTTTCTAAGCCAAAAAACACTCCGAACTACCCCCGAAATCACTCTCGAGCCCTCGGGGCTCCCAACCCAAAACACACACACTAACTCAATAACATCCTACGAACTTAGTCGAGCGATCAAATCGCTAAAATAACATCAAAACCATTGAATTAAGCTTCAAAATCATCATTTTTCATTTCAAAGTTCGTAAACCTCTTACTTTAGATATTTAGGTCTGAAATACGTCAAACGACGTCCGATTTTGACCAAATTTCACAGAAAGTGCTTAACGCATATTTAAGACATGTACCGGTCGTCAGAACCAAAATACGAGCCCGATACCTATATTTTCTAACTCATTTTCATTTCAAATTTTCATATCATTTTCATAAAAACAATTTCTTTCAAAAATTCTATGCTCGGGCTCGGGGCCTCGGATTTCTATTCCAGGAATATGCCCTAGTTCCATATTTTTGTATAGACCTCCGGGAGCGTCACATCACGGGTCCGGGTCTGTTTACCCAAAAAATGACCAAAGTCAACTATATCAATATTAATATCAAAATTCTTCAAATTTTTCATAGAATTCATATATTTTAACATATAAATTTTCTGGCTTCGCACCCGAATTGTGCACAAAAATCTAGGCAACTAAAAGTAAGATTTTCAAGGCCTCGAAAGCACAAAAAAGACAGAATTAGGGTAATGATTATTTGGGTCGTCACGTCCTCCACCTCTAAAATAACCATTCGTCCTCGAACAGACAAAAGAAAGAAGTACATGAGTCGGGGAATAGATAAGGATAGCGGCACCGCATAGCAGACTCAGACTCCAACGTTGATGCCTCAGGAGGCTGACCTTTCCACTAAACACGCACTCAAGGAAAACTCTTCGACCTCAATTGTAGAACCTGCCGGTCTAAAATAGCCACCGGCTCCTCCTAATATGGCAGATCCTTGTCCAATTGGACAGTGCTGAAATCTAACATGTGGGCTAGATCGCCGTGGTACCTCCTAAGCATGGATACATGAAAAACTAGATGCACGACTGACAAGCTAGGCGTCAAGGCAAGTCTATAAGCCATCTCTCCCACACGCTCAAGAATCTCAAATGGTCCAATGAACCTAGGTCTAAGCTCTCCCTTCTTCTCGAATCTCATCACGCCTTTCATAGGCAATATACAAAGCAATACTCGCTCACCAACCATGATAGAAACATCTCTGACCTTGCGATATGCATAACTCTTCTGCCTAGACTGAGCTGTCTGAAGTCTGTCCTGAATGTTCTTGACCTTATCCAAGGCCTCTTGAACTAGATCTGTGCCTAATAAAAAGCCACTCCCGGCTCAAACCATCCCACTGGAGATCAATGTCGCGTACCATACAATGCCTCATATGGAGCCATCTGAATGCTGGACTGGTAGCTGTTGTTGAAGGCGAACTCTAATAACGGCAAGAACTGGTCCCACGAATCTCCAAAATCAATAACGCAGGCTCAGAGCATATCCTCAAGAATCTGAATAGTCCTCTCGGACTGACCGTCCATCTGGAGATGAAATGTTGTACTCAATTGAACCTGGGCGCCCAATTCCTACTGTACTGCTCTCCAGAAATGCGAGGTAAACTGTGGAGCCCAGTCTGAAATGATAGATATAGGCATCTCATGAAGGCGAACGATCTCCCTAATATAAATCCCAGCTAATATCTCGGACGAACAGGTGGTGGCAGCCGGAACAAAATGCACTGACTTGGTCAGCCTATCAACAATGACCCATATAGCATCAAACTTCTTTCGAGTCATCGGAAGGCCAGAAACAAAATCCACGATAATCCTTTCCCATTTCCACTCGAGAAGATCAATCCTCTGAAATAATCCACCGGGCCTCTGATGCTCGTACTTAACCTGCTGACAATTGAAACAACGAGCCACATATGCAACAATGTCTTTCTTCATTTGTGCCACCAATAATGATGCCTCAAATCCTGGTACATCTTCGTGATGCCTGGATGAATATAATACCGAGAACTATGGGCCTCCACTAAGATCAACTCCTGAATAACATCAATATTGGGCACACAAACTCGCCCATGCAATCTCAATACACCATCATCTCCCAAGGTCATTTTCTTGACACCTCCACGTTGCACCGTGTCACTCAGGACACACATGGGGATCATCAAACTGCCGCTCCCCGATACGCTCCAGTAACGACGATCGAGCGACCGTGCAAGATAACACCCTGATAGGCTCAGAAATATCCAACCTCACAAATCGATTGGCTAAGGCCTGAACATCCAAAGCAAGCGGTCTCTGACTGACCGGAACATAAGCAAGGGTACCCATGCTGGCAGACTTCCTACTCAATGCATCAGCCACCACATTGGGCTTTCTCGGGTGGTATAAGATAGAAACATCATAGTCCTTCAACAGCTCCAACCACCTCCTCTGCCTCAAATTCAAATCCTTCTGTTTGAACAAGTACTGAAGGCTATTGTGATCCATATACATCTCACACGTCACACCATATAGATAATGCTTCAAAAATTTCAAAGCATGAACAATGGCTGCCAACTCTAAGTCATTAATTGGATAAATTCTTCTCGTGGATCTTTAACTGCCTCGAAGCATATGCTATGACTCCGCCATTCTGCATCAATACTACGCCAAGCCCAATATGGTAAGCATCACAATAAACAGTATAAGGCCCTGATCCCATGGGCAAAACCAATATCGGTGGCATAGTCAGAGCTATATTTAGTTTCTGGAAGCTCACCTCGCACTCATCTGACCACCTGAACTGGGCACCCTTATGGGTCAATCTAGTCATTGGGGCCGCAATGGATGAAAACCCCTCCACGAACCGTCGGTAGTATCCTGCTAACCCCAATAAACTCCGGATCTCTGTAGCTGACGCCGGTCGAGGCCAGTTCTTGACTACCTCAATCTTCTTTGGGTCCACCTGAATACCCTCTGTTGAAACACCCTGGAATGCAACAAAGCTTAACCAAAACTTGCACTTCGAGAACTTGGCATATAACTGACTATCCTTCAGAGTCTGAAGAACTAGTCTAAGGTGTTGCCCATCCTCCTCCTGACTGCGGGAGTATATCAGAATATCGTTAATGAAAACAATCACAAATAAATCCAAATAGGGCTTGAACACTCGGTTCATCAAATCCATAAATGCTTCTGAGGCATTGGTCAACCCAAATGACATGACCAGAAACTTATCATGCCCATACCGAGTACGAAATGATATCTTTGGGACATCGGACGCCCTAATCCTCATCTGATGATAATCAGACCTCAAATCTATCTTTGAGAACACCCTCGCACCTTGAAGCTTGTCGAATAAATTATCGATCCTCCGCAGTGGATACTTGTTCTTTATCGCCACCTTATTCAACCTTCGATCATCAATACACATCCTCATCGACCCATCCTTTTTTTCACAAATAATATTGGCGCACCCCAAGGCGATACACTGGGTCTAATGAAACCCTTATCAAGCAAATCCTGGAGTTGTTCCTTTAACTCTTTCAACTCTAGCGGGGCCATGCGATACGTCAGAATGGAAATAGGCTGAGTGCCCGGAGCCAGATCAATATAGAAATTAAAATCCCTATCGAGCGACATACCCGGCAGGTCTGACGGGAAAACCTAGGGAACTCCCGAACAATAGGAACAAATTCAATAGATGGAACCTCTGCGCTAGAGTCACGAACATATGCCAGATATGCTAGACAACCCTTCTCGACCATGCGTCGAGCCTTGACATATGAAATAGCACTGCGGGTGGCATGACCAGGGGTCCCTCTCTACTCAAGTCAGGGCAAGTCTGGCAAAGACAAGGTCATGGTCTTGGCGTGGCAATGCGAAATAGAATGATACGGGGACAACCAATCCATCCCCAGAATAACGTCAAAGTCCACCATATCTAAGAGCAATAAGTCAACACGGGTCTCAAGACCCTCAAATACTACCACACATGAATGATGCACTTAATCGACCACTAAAGAATCATCCACTGGTGTAGACACATATACAGGAAGACCCAAGGCCTCACTAGGAATGACCAAATAGGGTGCAAAATAGGACGACACATATGAATATGTAGATCCACGATCAAATAGCACATAAGCATCCCTATCACAGACCAGAATGGTACATGTAATCACAGCATCTGATGACTCAGCCTCTGGCCTGGCTGGCAAAGCATAACAACGAGGCCGGGCCCCACCTCGCTGAACTATGTCTCTAGGACGATCGGCTACTGGCCGACCCCTACTTCTAGAAGTCCGACCTCCACCTCTACAGTCTCTACCTCTACCTCTATGATCCCTACCCACGTCTCTAGCTGGCTGGGCAAGCTGGGGGTCACCTGGTGCCTGAATCATGGGGCGAGGACCCTGCTGCTGAGAACTACCCAAGGTTTAAGGGCAAAACATGACAATGTGACTCGGGTCACCACAACCATAACATGCCCTTGGATGCTGAGATTGCTGGACCTGTCATCCTGTATGTCCTCCCCCGAGGCTCTGAAGTGGCGGTGCACTGATGGGAGCTGGTGGTGTACTGAAGGACTGCTGATCCGAATAATCCTGCTGAGAACCACCACTGCCTGGAGTACCATGAGAGACTTGAAGTACTGATTGAAAGGGCCTCAGTAGATAGCCTCTACCATAAGAATCTCTACCTCCAGATAAGGTACCTCTGAACCTACCAGAATGACGAGTCCTCCTTTCTGACCCCTGACCTCCTCCTCGTGCAAGTGCCATCTCTATCCTGTGGGCCGCATTAGCTGCCTCCTAAAAAGACATATCACTACCGACTCCCACAGCCATCTGAAGCCGGATCGGCTGAATCAACCCATCAATGAATCTCCGCACTCTCTCTCTCTCAATAGGGAGTATAACAATAGCATGGTATGCCAAATCAATAAAACGAATCTCATACTGCGTGACTGTCATAGTACCCTGATGAAGACGCTCAAACTTCCTGCGTAGAGCATCTCGCTCAGTAACCGAGAGAAACTTCTCCAAGAACAACTCTGCAAACTGATCCCAAGTCAATAATGGCGACCTTGGTGACCTAGATAAACAATAGTACCACCACCAAGTCTTGGAAGATCCTACTCGCCGAAAGGTGATGAAGTCGACCCCATTGGTCTCCACAATACCTATAGTCTTAAGAACTTTATGGCAGCTGAATAAGAAGTCCTGGGGGTCCTCTATAGAAGCACCGATGAAGGTGGTGGTGAAGAGCTTGGTGAACCTATCAAGCCTACACAAAGCATCCGCAGACATCACCGCACAATCATCGGTCTGAGCTGGAATACCCGGCTATGCTGGAACCTGTGGCTGAGGAGCAACCTACTCCGGAGTACGCGTAGCGGGAGTCTGAACTCCTCCCCCAGCCTGAGATGTGGCTGGTGTACAGGAAGCAAACCCGCTCTAGAGACGCTCTCCATAAAGCCTACCAGTCGGACCAAAGCGTTCTGGAGTACTGGAGTGGCTATGAAACCCTCTTGGTGAGCTGGGCCCACTGTAGTTGCTGGTGGTGGAACCTCCTCATCATAGTCAACATGAGGCTCCACCTCTAGGACTACTGCTCGGGGCTGAACTCTGCCCCAGCCTCGGCCTCTAGCACGGCCTCGGCCTCACCCTCTGCCTCTGATAGGAGTTGCTGCTAGGGACTCGGGCTGTTGTGCAGTAGAAGAGGAAGCACGTGTTCTCTCCATCTACAAAAGAACATAGTAGAATAACAATCAGTTTGAGAAACATAATCGCACGACAAGAATGAACAAAGTGAAATTTTTTTCCTAACTCTGTAGTCTCTGGGGGATAATTACAAACATCTATGTACCGATCCCGCAGACTCTACCGAGTTTGTTCGTGAGTTATGAAACTTAAGTAACCTAGTACGGAATGACCCTTCGTGCTCAATTATTCAAAACATGGTACGGAATGACCCTTCGTGCATAATTATTAAAACATGGCACGAAATGACCCTTCGTGCATAATTATCAAAACATGGCACGGACTGACCCTTCGTGCACTATCTCTCTTCCTCACCCAATCAACAGTCACAACCAATCGGGGGGAGGGGATAAACAACAATATTAAACATCACGACAAGGGAGAACAAATCAACAAATAAGTCCCGGCAATGGAATGATACAACAATTTCTCTTTAACTCATTTCCTTCTCAACTAACACTTTATATGGAATTATCAATTAAACAAGACAATTGTGTCACATCTTTCGAATTAAAAGCAATTACGACTCACGGTCATGCTAGACTCCGGTGCATAGATAACCGTCACCATGCCTATACACCGTACTCCATATTTAGCACATAGCAATTAACATCCTAATTCTATCCCTCGAGCCAGAGTTAGATCAAACACTTACCTCAGTCCGAAAATAACAATCAAATCTCTAACACCGCCATTCCTATATAATCGAACTCCTAAACAATGATATCTAGGAAACTTTAGTTCAATATTATCAATAAGGGCTCAAAAACATAATCTCATAGCCTAGAAATGAATTTCCTAATATTCTTCCAAAAATACCAAAATCCGACCCCGGGCCCACATGGTCCAAACTCGGGCTCGGACCAAAACTCAATCACCCATAACCCCACGAGTTCAAATATGCAGTTTTTATAAGATTCGACCCCAAATTGAGGTTGAATTGTCCAAAATTCTAAAAGCCCTAACTCTATCCAAAAATCCCTACTTTCTACTTTGATTAATGTTTTAGGGCTAAAAAAATTAGTAATTAGATGAAGAAATTAGGAGGGAAGGAAGTTAAGAACACTTACCCAAGAAGCTATAGAGGAAGGGAGCTTGGAATTCGTCTATGGAGGGTGAAGGAGGAGAGCTCGCGTGAAATAATGGTCAAAAACCCGAGCTACTGTTCTGTTTTAAACTTAAATTCACTGGGCAAAAAAATGGTCATCGCGTTTGCGATACAGTGCCGCGTACGCAAAGAGTGGACAGGTCTGGGCATCGCGTTCGCGATTGGGCAATGCGAATGCGTAGAGGAAACGGACAGGGTCTGTGGTATGCGAATGCGTAGAGTACATTGCGATCGCGAAGAAGGAGGAAAAGGGAAAGCAATGCAAACGCGAGGATGGGCTGCGTTCGCTGAGAACAAAATTGGTCTGCGACAACATGAGAAAATCCGATGCCTTTCTAAGCCCAAAAACACTCCGAACCACACCCGAAATCACTCCTGAGCCCTCGAGGCTCCCAACCAAACACACACACTAACTCAATTACATTCTACGAACTTAGTCGAGCGATCAAATCGCCAAATAACATCAAAATCATTGAATTAAGCATCAAAATCATCATTTTCATTACAAAGTTCATAAACCTCTAACTTTAGATATTTAGGTCTGAAACACATCAAACGACATTCGATTTTGATCAAATTTTACAAAAAGGGCTTAACGCATATATAAGAAATGTACCGGACATCGGAACAAAAATACGAGCCTGATACCTATATTTTCTAACTCATTTTTATTTTGAAATTTTCATATCATTTTCAGAAAAATAATTTCTTTCAAAAATTCTATACTAGGGCTCTGGGCCTCGGATTTTGATTTCGGGAATACGTCCGAGTCCCATAATTTTTTACGGACCTCCGGGAACCGTCACATCACGGGTCTGGGTCCGTTTACCCAAAATGTTGACCGAAGTCAACTATATCAATATTAATATCAAAATTCTTTAAAATTTTTACAGAATTTACATATTTTAACATAAAAAAATTTCGGCTTTGCGCCCGGACTGTGCATGCATGAGGTAACTAAAATCAAGATTTTCAAGGCCTCGAAAGCACGTAAAAAAGAGAGAATTACGATGATGACCCATCACAAATAGGTAGCATGAGCAATACCATTTGTTACATTCCATATATAAGTTTTAAAATAGTTGGTATCGGACTGGTCCTTAAAAAATATCGAGCATTTGTAAAGTCATTAAAATAGTCACTATTTTACTGCAACACGGGAAGTACCAGCATAATGTACTGGAAATCGGTGCACATGATTATGAACTTCTAACATATTATACTGGAACTTCAACACGCGAAGTTCCAGCATAATATACTGAAGATTGGAGCACATGTGTATGAACATCCAGCATATTATGCTAGATCTGTATATTATACTGTAACTCAAGTATATTATAGTGGAATTCGAGTATAATATACTGGAGTATTTTCTGTATTTTTGTTCAAATTTATCTTTACATGAAAAGTTGTTAAATTTTAATTATTTTAAAACTATGACTATTTTTGAATGACCACTTGTAAATCTGACTATTTCTCCTCCGTGAAATATCTACTACAAGGGAAAAGAAAGTACTAGTACTTATGGTACTTCTTCCAACTCCATGAACTATTCATAGTGTTCAAATCTTTATTAGTTCAAACTCTAGGAAAGATTTACGTAATTTAAACTTTTACAATTAAAACGTAAAAAAGTTGCTTGAGTTTCAAACTCCATAGAACCATCCATAGAGTTTGAATTGATAAATGTCCAAACTCTGCTCCTGAAGTTTGAACTAATGTTTCATTATTGATGTTAAAAGTGGCTATTTCCCAAAATTTGGAGGCCTATTTGACTAAAGCAAAAACCCACAAAGAAGAGGCTAGATCCAACAGATATAAGGCTAAAAATTACAAAATTCCTATTAAGGGTTCTTATAGGATGTCAATTTTTCTAAGTTTTCGCATGGTATAACAACATACTCATATAATTTGTAGAAAATAGCTCTAATTATAGATATTGGCATCAAATAGCCAATAAATATATATCACAATAATAATATGTATATTAAAACTTTTTTGCTTCTTCTTATATAAACATTTTATTTTCATTCTTTGTATATAAATAATATTATTCTTTGTATATCAATAATATTAAATTATATAAATAGTTATTATTATCTTTACATCAATGTATATCACAATAAAAATATTGTACTATTGTATATACAGTGTATAGCGCATCAGACATATGTATACTAAAATAGATATCATAAGTTTATTTTTCTTCTTTTTGTACATCAAAGATTAATTTTCTTTGTATACCAAAATATTATTTACTCCCACAATTATATTTATTATTTATATATTTTAGAACATGCTTAAACATGCTATATCAAAAGTTTTTTTCCTTTTTTGATCAATAATTAATAACTATATTATTTGTATATCATACTATATAATATAATACTAATGTGTATATCAAAAACAATTATTAAAATTTTATTTTTCTTATTTGTATAACACATTTCAGATTGAAAAGTCAAGTTCAAAACAACTCATGTGATCTGTGTATATCCATGAAAATTTGTGTTATATATACGATATACAAATGGATATACACGGGCGTCCAAAAACAAATTCTGTTGTTTACCGATATACAAAGTGATATACACAGACCTCAAAACCTTGTGTGTGATATACATGATATACAACCTAATATACACATATCGTAGTTGGTTTTTTAGGGCTAATTTTTTGGCTGAAACCAGTCTAAATCATACTTCTAATCTTGCTCAAATTTTATATATAGCCTTATTTAGGTATTTTCAACCAATTGCAATCAGATCCACTGATTCAATCCAACCAAAAAAGGAAGAGAGAAGAAAAATAAAGTTGAAATATATTTTTTCTCTCTTAGAGTTTGTTAATCTTGCTCAAGTGCTGTATAATTTCAATCAATTTCAGTCATACTCGCTTATTTAATCCAACCAAATAAAAGAAGAGAGAAGAAAAGTAAAGTTGAAATATATTTTTTATCTCTTAGTTTTTGTTTATGATTTTCTCTGATGTGGGATTAACCATACATTTTCATCCCACAATTTTTTTTGTGTGTGCATAAATTGCAATGAGAGCAAAAGAGAAGAGATAGAAGAAGAAATACAAGGAGAGAAAGGGGGAGGAAAGCCAAAATAAGAGCAAAGTTTGTTTGAGGGGGTTTTGACACAGCTACCCACAATAATAAAATTATTTACCATTGTCTACCCATTTGTTTTTCCTACCTATAACTAATTACATTTCCTACTCATAGTATGCTTTGTGGGGAATTTTTCCTTTAATCTTCAAATTTTTTTATTTCTATGCTTCTTTTCTTTTCTTTTTCTGTTCTCCTTTTTTCCTCGTTTTCTTCTTATTTTTTTCTTTTTTCCTATTCTAATTTTATTTAACTTCCTTTTTTATATATTTTTTCTCTTCATAATCTAATTTCATTTACTATTTTCACTACTCTTTTTTATATATACTATTACTAAATAAAAATCAAATCGTGTACCAATTAAATATAGATAATACAACCAAAAAAATATTAACTAACATTTGATACAAGTATAGTATATAGTTATACCAACAAGGTATACAATTGCACGTAAAGAGTTTAAAAAATTTAATTTAATTATTAAACTGAAATAATATCAGTTGTCAATAAAAAAATTTAAAAAATATAAGAGGATCTAATTGTAAGAGTATATCGTTACATTATATAGCAAACTCTAATTTATTTATTTTTTTACATTTTCAATTTACCGCTCACGCTAATAAAAGCTTAAAACATATTAAAAGGGAAAAGACAAGTGAATTTACTAGTAATAAGTATACTATTGTAGTATATTGTATACTATTACAATATATTGTTACAATATCTTGAATATTATTAGAGTATACCTATATTACAACTTTTCTTCTTCTTCTTTGTCTATACCAACATGTATATTAACATTTTCTTTTCATTCTTTGTATATAAATAATATTATTCTTTGTATATCAATAATATAAAATTATATATATATAGTTATTTTTGTCTTTATATCAATGTATATCACAATAAAAATATTGTACTATTTTATATTACAGTGTATAGAACATCACACATATGTATACCAAAATAGATATCATAAGTTTATTTTTCTTCTTTTTGTACATCAAAAATTAATTTTCTTTGTATACCAAAATATTATTTACTCCCACAATTATATTTATTATTTTTATATTTTAGAACTTGCTTAAACATGTATATCAAAAGTTTTTTTTTCCTTTTTTGATCAATAATTAGTAACTATATTATTTATATGTCACAGTATATAACATAATACTAATGTGTATATCAAAAACAATTATTAAAATTTTATTTTCCTTCTTTGTATAACACATTTCAGATTGAAAAGTCAAGTTCAAGACGACTCATGTGTATCTGTGTATATCCATGAAAATTTGTGTTATATACGATATACAAAGTGATATACACGGGCGCCCAAAAAAAAATTCTGTTGTTTACCGATATACAAAGTGATATACACAGACCTCAAAAACTTGTGTGTGATATATATGATATACAACCTGATATACACATATCGTAGTTGGTTTTTTAGGTCTAATTTTTTGGCTGAAACCAGTCTAAATCATACTTCTAATCTTGCTCAAATTTTATATATAGCCTTATTTAGGCATTTTCAACAAATTGCAATCAGGTCCACTCATTCAATCCAACCAAAAAAGAAAGAGGAAAGAAAAATAAAGTTGAAATATATTTTCTCTCTCTTACAGTTTGTTAATCTTGCTCAAGTTCTGTATAATTTTCAATCAATTTTAGTCATACTCACTTATTAATCCAACCAAATAAAAGAAGAGAGAAGAAAAATAAAGTTGAAGTATATTTTTTTATCTCTTAGTTTTTGTTTATGATTTTCTCTGATGTGGGATCAACCTTACATTTTCATCCCACAAATTTTTTTGTGTGTGCATAAATTGCAATGAGAGCAAAAGAGAAGAGATAGAAGAAGAAATACAAGGAGAGAAACGGGGAGGAAAGCCAAAATAAGAGCGAAGTTTTTTTGAGGGGGTTTTGACACAGCTACCCACAAAAATAAAATTATTTACCATTGTCTACCTATTTGTTTTTCTATCCATAAACTAATTACATTTCCTACTCTTAGTAGGTTTTGTGGGGAATTTTTCCTTTCATCTTCAATTTTTTTTTTAATTTCTATGCTTCTTTTCTTTTCTTTTTTCTGTTCTCGTTTTTTCCTCGTTTTCTTCTTATTTTTTTTTTCCTATTCTAATTTTATTTAACTTCTTTTTTTATATAATTTTTCTCTTCATAATCTAATTCCATTTACTATTTTCACTATTCTTTTTTTATTCTTTTTTATATATATTATTACTAAATAAAAATAAAATCGTGTACCAATTAAATATAGATAATACAATCAAAAAAATATTAACTAACATTTGATACCAGTATGATATATAGTTATACCAACAGGGTATACAATTGTACGCAAAGAGTTAAAAAATTTTAATTTAATTATTAAACTGAAATAATATCAGTTGTCAATAAAAAAATTTTAAAAGTATAAGAGGATCTAATTGTAAGAGTATACCGTTACATTATATAGCAAACTCTAATTTATTTATTTTTTACATTTTCAATTTGTCGCTCACGCTAATAAAATCTTAAAACAAATTAAAAGAGAAAAGAAAAGTGAATTTACGGGTAATAAGTATACTATTATACTATATTGCATACTATTACAGTATATTGTTACAATATCTTGCATATTATTACAGGTATACCATAATAATATATTTGTATACTATAATGGTATACTGTTGTAGTATAACTATATACTCCTATAGTATATTAGTATACTGTAGTGGATACTGTTAGGTAACAGTGTTCTTCTTCGATTTTCAACTGAAAATTTCGATCTCAATCACCTCAAATTAGCTCCAAGTCTCGACCAAGCTGACTCAACACTTGGTTACAGCTGCCAATCGATATTTTAATTACGCGAATCAAATCTAATTAAATAATTACAAACTCAACAAATGCAATTTATGATTTTTCAAGTTTCAAGTTCTTTCAGTGATTGATCTACTTTTTCTTACAATAAATCACTATGAACTTCTTTAAGTCAAAAATACAAAGAAACAACCTAGAATGAACAATGCCCATCACATATCATAAGGTCATGGTTCAAAGTATAACAATAACTGAATTAAGTTGTTGCCATTTAGTAAAGTAGCCAACAATATTATGGTCGTAGTAATATTGTTGCCAAATTATTTATATTTTAATGTTATTATATTAACCGTAGAATATGTCAATAAGATATGAAAAATTACTAATAAAAAGTCTATGAATAGCAAAAATAAAAAAATAATTACGTTTTTTGAATTAGTCAAAAGTATTGTTGGTAAAAAGTTATTCCAAATTTCATACTCTCGTTTAGTGTTCTTTAAAAAAATAAGTCAATTACCATATGGAAGTTCGAGATGGGAAAAGTGGTATCTGTTCTGATATTTTTTCTTTTGTTTTGGGTAGCTTTAATTAATTTTTATTTTTAATTATCTACTACAGTATTTATTGGAGAACACATTGTATTACGAAAGAAAATACATGTATATTAACCATTAAAAAGACAACATTAAGGAAAAATTAAATTGATGAACTTCTCTCCAATTTCTTAGAACATGATTATTCCTTGGTCAAGGAGACCCGGTTAAGCTCTTACCATCAATTTGTATCGAGAAAAGATACCCAACTCTCACTCCCACTTTGCACGTGTCACTGCAATTTGACTGGGTAGAAAACATCATATATATGGGGTAAATAGTGGTTAAAGAATAAGCGGATAAATAGTTCGGAATGTATGGGTAGGAATAGTAAATAGTTTGGGCATGAGTATTAAAAGGTAAATAGTTTAAAATTAATAGGTATAAAGTGAGATTTTTCCTTTTTTTTAGAGAAAATATAAAAAAGAGTAGATTTTTTTTCAGGATTTGACTATATAATACTAATTATTTGTGGCTCATTCTCCTTCATAGCAGCAACTTCAAAGTTCAAATTGCAGGTTAGTGTTCTTTTTTGTTTCTCCATTTTAAAACTTTATTCTTTTCGACTCAAGTTACTTGTGCTTGTAAGTAGCATATAATAGATTGTTTTGACTAGTTTCTTGTGGGGATAAAGCACCGAACACACACGCGCGCGCGCACACACATACATATATGTGTTTTTATTCATTTTTATGCAATTTTAATTATTTATAAATATTTACTGTAATTATATTATTTTATAGTATTAAAAATTAAATACCCACTGGGCTTACGTCCAGTTCCTCGGGGCTTACGACTCACTGAGGCACATGTGAAATTCCTCGTCTTACGCCCATGGCTTTTAAAAAACTGCTTAAAATTACTGCTCCCTCCATTTCAAATAAGATAAGGTACCTTTCTTTTTAGTCTGTTCCAAAATAAACAACACATTTCTAAATTTGGAAATTATTCAACTTTAAACTCTTCATTATACCCATTTTACCCTTAATGAGAAGATTTTATAACCACAATAATATCATGAACCCACAAAGCTTTTACCTATTAAGCTTTAAAGACCACAAGTTTCATAATCTTTTTTGTAAATTCTGTGGCGAGTCAAACTACCTCATCTAAATTGAAACAGAGGGAGTAGTAATTCCTTTTGGTATTTCACAATATATTTCATTTCAAATTGATTATTGGGATCTTTATTAGTTTGTGACTATATTTTTATTAACTGATTTAGAACTATTTTTTTTTAATAATTACGCGACTTTCAATAAATATATTGATTGCATTCTTAGTTAATTAGTTCATGTCTATTGTCGCGACCCCAATTTTCCCTCCATAAGATGTTGTGGTGGCACCTAGTCTCTAAGACTAGCTAAGCCTAACAATATGCAACATAATTGAAATAATAATTTAAACTCTCAAAATTTCAACAACTACATAAAAATAAATCTGTAACTCAACATGTACAACTCCCAAAACCTGGTGAAATATAATTCACAAGCTCTAAGTAATAGTTTTAGTAATCCTATGCAGCATTGTCTATAATACGGTAATGAAATAAGGAAATCATGATAGAATGGGACTCCAAGGCCTGCGGACGCTGGCAGGTATAACTTGAAGTTTTCATGCTCTGACTCAAATAGCTGATGCCTAAACTGGTAGGATGTACCTGGATCTGCACAAAAATATGTCTAGAAGCGTAGCATGAGTACACCACAATAGTACCTAGTAAATGCCAAGCCTAACCTCGATAGAATAGTAACGAGGTCAAGTCAAGACCCTACTTGAAATAATAAGAAACAAGATGAAACATATAACAATATAATGATAATAACAATGGAAATAAATCAAATAAGGAGTTTACCAACAGTTAACTACACAGATCAAGGCAGATAATGCAACACAGAAGGAAAACAAGGATTGACATGTTAAGGAAAAAAAACAAAGACAAGTACAACAAATTGGGAAAGATCAATAAGAGCCACTACCAAGGTACTGTCTCGTAGTCCTAAATTACAAAATTAACTCATAGTCTTTTCTTATATCACGGTGGGAGTCTTTGTATTTAGTTTTGAAAATTATTTTTTCCGAAATAGCATCCTTCGTTTTAGCGAACCTTATCACAATGCATGGCTTATAGTAGTTCTCCTACTAGTCATGCGTATCAAGCCCAACTTATCTCACCGTATGTATTTCAACCCCCAGACCTTATACCATCACATACATATCAATCTTACAACGTATCACAAATTTCTCTCAAGTGCCCAATATCACAACTTGCCAAAGAAATATAAAAATAACAAAACTTTACAATAAGAAAGCCACAGCTCAACCCCAATATACAAAAGTCTCAAAAATAACAACCGGAAGAATAACTCAATAGAATGATATTTCACAACTTAAAACTTTGCCTCAATAGGAATCATGGCCTGTACAACTCAATACCAATTTCAACAACAAGATATCCAAAGAATAGCAATTTTAAATAAAGAATTTAATAGTTAAATTATGAATACGGAATAAAGAAAACAAGCACTTCAACTAAACATATAGATCAATTAGCAAGTAAGAGATAAGACAAGTAGTCATGTGAAATTAGACTAATTATAACATGTTAAGGTAACTCAATTAAGGCATGAAAGGACTTTATATAGCTAAAAACTGATAATTTCCATATTTAGCACGTGTACACCCTCATCACCTTGCATACACGACTTTTACACATACAATTATCACAAATAACACCAATCCTAAGGCGTACACTTACCTCAAACCACGCTAAATCAATCCACTAGTAGGCCTTTCCCTCGATTATCCAACTCCGAACAGCTTGAATCTAGCCAAAATAATTTCATACTATAAATATAACTATAGGAAACTAATTCAAATGATAAAATTATGATATTTTCAAAGAATTGAAAAAGACAACCCAAAAAGTCAACTCGAGCCCGTGCCTCATAACCCAATCAAAACTACAAAATCTAAACACACAGTCGATATCGAGTCTAACCACACAAGAATTACTCAAATCCGACCTCAATTCGCTTTTCAAAACTCAACAATTTATCCTAAGGAGTTTCTAGAAATTTTCCCCAATTTCCAACTCCAAAACACTAATTAAATGAAAAAATCTTCATTAGATTCACATAGAGTAATCAAAAACAATTTAGAATTTCTTATCCCAAAGTTCTTTCTGAAAAGCCCTTGAGAAATTTCCTCCTAGGCTCCCACCGAGCTCTCTAAGTCCAAAAATGAACTATGACTTAAACCCTCAGATTTCCCCCTTTTCTACCTAGTTATATTGCACCTGCGACCCAACTGTCGTATATGCGGCTCCGCACCTATGGAATTTCCATAGCAGGTAAAACCATGACTTAACTCTTTACTTTCCGCTTCTACGAGAAAAGGTCGGCATCTGACGAGGCTGCCAAGAACATCTACTGATATACAAACTATACCAGATTTCTAAAAGTCTTTAGAGATAAGTGAACTGTACCATGGTCGGGACATGGTCTCGACCTACCCATCAAACCTGTATATATACAATGGACTGCAAGGTCTAGTCCTGGCAACTCCAAGGAAGTGGAACTTACCAACTAAGTTGATGTTTCACTCTGTATGCTGGGAGGGTCTATCTAACTGTTGATATTCAATTTTTCCCTATGTATTTTTTATACTCAAAATACTTTTTTTTCTCTCTCTCTCTCTCTCTCTATATATATATATATATAAACACACACACACACACACACACACACACATATATGTGTGTGTGTGTGTTTGTGTATGCATACCCAAGAGTTTTGGTATTTTTAATGATTTTTAAAACCAATTTATTGTCTATTTTAGTAGTGCAAATCCAATAATTATTTCCAAAATTATGACTTTTGGTGAATAACTTAATTTATTCTCATATTTACACTAAATATAATTAAATTTATTTTTTGTATATTCTTTCAAATTTATTTGGTATTTTTAAGCTAAATTGCATATAGTGTCAATTATAGCCTATTTTATGATTAATAGTATTTTATAATTGTAAAATTAGTTCCAATATTTTTAATTAATATTTATATAATATTAATTGGTTCAGTACTTTTAATTTTCTTTTAAAATTATTTTTTGTATTTTTATAAAATTAAACAAGGAAAAAATGGCTATTTAAAATGTAGCCCCAATTATTTCGATTATAGCCTAAAATTAACCCCCAATTAAACACCAATCTCATACCCAATTACCGTGACCCAAGCCCCATGCAAATCGACCCAAACCCGTTTCCCCCCTACCCTCCCTAATCTCAATCGTTGATCTCCCACATCAACGGTCCCCATTTCCCTTTCCTTTTTTAATTCCCAATCACCCCTAACCCTAATCATTCCCCGTTTGTATCCGCCCTTGAATCTCCCATCTTCCAATTCTCTGTCAACCTCTCTCAGAAACCCTAGCCGCCACCTTCAATCTCCACCTAAAATCGACCAAATTCATGGCTTCCAAAGTCATTGATGGCATGTATCTACCTCATGTGACCCCTACATGCCTGATTACCATGGTTTCAAGGTTCAGACCTTGAAGAAGCTTGGCCCAAACCTTGTTTGATTTGAGTTCTTTGGCTATCTTGGACCTTGCTCCGGCCACCCATGGCGGTTCAAGCCTGGTCTTGACGTCTCTTATTTAGATCATGACTTTCCAAGCCTTTCTCACTATTTGGGGTTCTTCTAAAATCCTAAACCTTCGAGGTTCTTATGATTCTTTTAGATATAGATCTGTGTTTTTCTCAAGCTTCTAAATATTTTTCAGAGATTTCCTTCAAAACTCTGCTTTCAAAACCTTTATCTTTTCCGATTTAGGGTTTTGTTAAATTGTTCCACAGCTTTTTCTTATTTTTAACATGTTCTATTGTGTTTCTTATATAGTACTTCCACTGCATTTTTATGTGTTTCCCCTCTTACTTGCTTTCATCTATTTCTTGTAGAATCATTTAAATATTTTCACAAAATTTCTGCCCTTCTTTACCTTTCTCAAGTTCCAACTTATTTGCAACGTTATATGCAAGTCCTTATTTGAGCCTTAATTACTTATTTGTTTATATAAAGTCACAACTGCAACATGGTCGGGAACCACACTAGTGGATCCTGAGGGGTGACTAACACATTCTCCTCGGGATAATTTCTAGCCCTTACCCAAATCTCTAGTTTCTAAATAAAAAAAACCTCTTAGGGTCCTAATGCACTTAATCATTAGGTGGTGACTCTTCAAATTCAAAACCCAATTCCTAAAAAGGGAACGAGTTGTCCTGCCAAATTTCACAAGCTCGATTTTGAATCTAGAAAAAGGGGGCTCAACACCAACTCTCAATGAGGACCTGCAGGCATGAAATACACTATCCCCGGCAAAAGGAACGTCAATACCAAATAATGTATCGAGTATGTAAGGCAACGAAATAACTCAAAGCTGAAACAGAACTGATATTATAATATTTGAAAGTAACTGGGAGTCAAAGATAACATGAAGATATGCTTACGTGCTGATACTCTCTCCTAATATAGTAAGTAAAATAGATGTCCGGACTTATAAGGCTCATTATGTGTAACTACTATGTCGTAGTAGGCTCGCTCATAGGTGTTTGACCATACTAGGCTATGTATCTCAGCCATTTTGGGCTCGCTCGTAGGCGCTTGGCCACAACGGGCTGGGTATTAAATTACCATCTGATCAGAGGTTGCCCAATAGGGGCTCGCCCATCAACTATAGCTCGATGGTGGTGAAACTACTATATATACACACACACACACACACACACACTCTATGCTTTCTTGGATGAAAAAAGACAAAACTTAACTGAATATGAAGTCCCGATAAGGGAAAATGCTATCACTTATAAGACTAGGACAATGCAGATAAATTCAGGAATATGAACTTCTCTTTATATCTCGTTATTAATCACATGTAGTTACTAGATCATGCCAAAATGAAGGATATGTTAGAGTCACGATCCTACGCCGGACCCCGGTCGTGATGGCGCCTATCGTGAAACTAGGCCAGCCGACACAAACCCTCAATCTAACTAAGCAGTTATAATATTTCAAACTCATTAATAAGCTATAAATCCCAAAATAAAGAGTAGAATATAACAATGCAGAAACAAACACAACCGGACATCGAGTGCCATCAGTCATGAGCATCTACAATACGTCTAAGAGTATGAAAAGGACAACATAGTCTGATAAAAACTGGTACAAAGTGAACCAAAGATAGGAAGGAGAAGCACTGGTCTGCCAACGCCGAGGAAGTACCTATTCAACTACGAGCAAGTCTGCTGGAAGGCAAATCAACATTCGCTAGCATGACTCGAGACTCCTGGATATATACACAGGGTGCAGGGAGTAATGTGAGTATGCTAACTCAGTAAGTAATAAAAGTAAAGACAGTTGAGAGATAAGAAAACACATAAAGCACAACAAAATGCTACAACAAAATAGTATAAAACCAGTACAATGCATTACAGTAGTTAAAGCTCGTAAAACCCCTTAGTTTAGTAAAAGCTTTTTAAAAAACCATCTTTTATTATTTCAAACGAGTGACGAGCACAAGGAGAAAATGATAGAAACATAAAGTAGCCCCTCGGAAAAAATACCAACAGAACCAGCCCCTCGGGCTATCTCACAATCACTCGTATCAACCCTTCGGGAAATAACATGAACAATGACTGCCCCTCGGGCAATATCACATCTTATACTAGGTACCCGTACTCACTGGAGGTGTACAGACTCCTATAGGGGCTCCTTACATCCCAAGCGCAATATCAAGCCATCTCGTGGTATAATAAAAAAGGCACTCGGCCTCACAACAAGCCACCTCGTGGCATGACATATAAGGCCCTCGACCTCATAATCATGAATCAGTATAACACTACTGCGGCGCACAGCCCAATCCTGTAATATCCTCATAACACTAGCCCTCGCCTTCACTTAATCAAAAATCTCTCAAGCCACTCGTGCAACAGTAAAACATGATGCTCAGTCCAAAAATATTATTTAAATATAAAAACATAGTAAATACGGCTGAGTTGTGAAAATAGTAGAATACGACATGAATGAGTATAAATATGAAATCAAAACAGCAAGGAATAGTAGAAAAAATCCCCTAAGGGTTCAAAACAGTTAGCACGAGGCCTAAATATGATATTTAGCCCAAAATATGATAATACTTTCAAAAATATAATGATAAAAAATAGTTTTCAATCAAATATGCGGTTGAAAAGTCAGACGCGATGGACTAAGTCATAATCCCCAATAGTGCATGACCCCACGCTCGTCTAGCGTGTGCGCCACCTCGAATAGCACAACGATGTTAAATCCGAGATTTCATACCCTCAGGAAAGCATTTACAATCATTTCTTACCTCTATCCGGTCCAAACTCTAGCCCGCAATATGCTTGCCTCTCCCCTCGGCCTCAACTCGCGTCGAATCTATCCAAAATCAAAATCATGACGTTAAAATATGCTAAGGGTGTGAAGTACATGCGAAAATAATAAAATTACAGCACAAATCCCGATATTGACCAATCCTGATCACCGGGCCCATGTCTCGGAATCCGATAAAAATTACATCAATAAACTCCTTATTCTCCCACGAGTCCATACATACCAACTTTACCAAAATCCGACCACAAATGACCTCTCAAATTCCTAATTTTAGGTTTCCAATTACAAGCTCTAATTCTTCAATTCAACCACTAATTTTCCAGAAATTACAAGCCTAATCAGTGAAATAACACCATAGAAACGAGTTTTAGGTTCAACAATCTTACCTCTACGAAGCTCCCTTGAATTCCCTCTTCAAGATTTCCCACAAAGCTCCAAAACCGACTTAAAAATGGTGAAGAAGGGCTAAAAACCGCGAAGTCCATAATTTATATGTTCTGCCCCCAGCTAAACTGCTTCTGAGGTCACAACCTTGCATCTGCGGTCCCAAGTGCGCTTCGACGCAAATCACTTAAGCGCCCGGACCACATATGCGATCAAGCACCCGCACTTGCGCTACCACAGGTGCGCTCGAACAGCCGCTTCTGCGGTTCTAGTTTCCCATGGCCATTTTCGCATCTGCGACCCTCTAGGCTCTTCTGCGAGTTTGCATATGCTGTCCCAAGCTGCAGGTGTGGTTAAGATAGGAGTTTCAACTCTTCATCTCCAAATATCAACTCCAAACCTCTCGTCAACCATCCAAAATCACCTCGAGGTCCCCGGGACATCAGCCAAAAGCACAAACAAGTCACATTTCACCATACAAACTTATACCATTCTTTAAAACACCCAAAACAACATCGAATCAACCAAATAACATCGGATTCAAGCATAAGGTTCCAAAACTTCCGAATTTCACTTTTGATCAAAAAGTCTATCAAACCTCGTTCGAATGACCTAAAATTTTGCGCACACATCGCATATGACACAACAAACCTGTTATCTTTTCCGGAATTCTATTCCAACCCTTATATAAAAATCTCACCTATCAACCGAAAAACGCCAAAATCTCTTTTTTCCAATTCAAGCCTAAATCTACTCCATACCTCTAAAAAATATTCTGATTATGCTCCTAAGTCTCAAATCACCTCCCAAAGCTATTTGAATCATCAGAATTCATATTTGAGCCTTTTTCACATAAGTCTACATCCTGTTGACTTTTCTAACCTAAGCTTAATCAAAAGAGACTAAGTGTCTCATTCCTTTCCAAAACTTCTCCAAACCCAAACCAACCAACCCGATAACACATAATACAGTTGAACTAGACAATAAGAAGTAGAAATGGGGGAACATAGCAATAACTTATGAAACGACCGACCGGGTCGTTACATTTAGCCTTAACATACCTTAAATCTATTGAGTACTTGATATCTTCCAAGAAATTCTTCAAACAACTCAACTCAATCTAACACAGCATATGGAGATTCAAAATTAGTGCTGAGTAAATGCTATGTTCGGAACATAAACTAGTAGATCGTTTACGTAAATTTTGGCAGCATCTCCCCTATAACAAGGCCTTCCTCCAATACCATATATCAACAACAACATGAACAAAGCAATAATAATATTTATTCATTATTTTCCAACCTTATCTCCATCACAATAAACCACAAAATAAAACCTACCCCTAATCACGTCATACATAAAATGACAACCAAAGTAGTGCCAAACAACCTAAAAAAGTAGCAACGAACAACCAGCCTGCCATTCCGTCATTATGTGTTATTTCCCCACACATTTTCTCCTCCAAAACTCCATAAAACATCAGCACAAGAGGCCAACACAAAACAACTCACAAATAATCCACTCAAATAATTCGAACTCACTGATTTTGATCACCATCTCGTGAGTTCTAACTATTAGGAAACAAATTTATCAACCTTACTTGATATTTAAACACTTAAATACATATATTAGAAGTTTCTTAACTTTGAAGTACCTTCCAAAACTCGAACTACAAAGAAAAAGGAGAGGGCATTATAATGATACTTACCTCGTAGAGATCGTTCTAGTGTTATCATTTCTCGATTTTGTACCCGAGATGCTAATCCTCTTTGAATACCTTGAGGAGAGCTTAATTTAAGTTTGTAGGTGTTCTCTGTCCTTGTTCAATGGATAAATGAAGATAAAAAAATGAGCTATGGATTATGTACCAACTTTTGAAAAGTCAAGGAGGTCCTAGCTTGGCACCCTCTCATTGGCCCATCTTCAGACGCTTATATCTTTTTATCCGAATGTCCTATAAATGAACGGTTAAGAGTGCTGGAAGTAATTCCTAGAAATTCAATGTGTCATATAATATATCCCAAAAATAACTCATATAACAAAACGAAATATATTTCTCAAAAAGCTTTAGTGATACACTTGTTTGTCACGTATGCTGTCTGTGCAGTCCCGCGAAACAGCAAATATCTCTCTACTCCTATGTCGTATTGATTAATAATTTAATGAGTTAGAAAATAGACTCATAGATATTCAATTTGGTAGGTATATCACACCCTAATTTCTAGTATATTTTGAGAAAAGATCAGCTATATTTGACCTAAGGTTCAACGCATTTATGAATGTAACTTGTGATTATCTTTTCCAAATTTTGTTCCCCAACTTGCTTCACTTTAAATCATAATAGACATCTATCATACGACTCAAATAACTCATAACATAATCTCTTTATAATTTTAAACACCCTATTCTCACAAAAATGTACATGTTATAACAGTCCCAACTTGTCGACTTTCGACAAAACTTATTTTCTTCAACTCGTTTAGTTTCGAAGCCTTCCAACCCTCTTGGTACTTGGTATTCATGAACTTAAATGTTTGTAACCTTCATGGTAACATGATTAACTTACTTATGTACTTTCAAATATGGTATCATTTATAAGCTTACAACAGTTGACTTAAGACTTACTCTTACGTACGGAAATATGGGGTGTAACACCCGGAGCATCCGGGACCCCGTTTAAATATACCAGCTAGCTCAAAAATATATAACAGACCTACTCAAGGCCAAAAATCACATCAAACAATAGAAATTCTATGAATCGCAAGCCAAATTCAAGCCTAAGAAATTATGAACTTTCGAATTTCGAAACCAATGTTGATACATGCCAAAACAACTCTAATTGACTCCGAATTGCACACAAGTTATAAATGACATCATGAATCTTTTTCAACTTCTGAAATCAGGATCCGACCCCAATATCAATAAAATCACCTCCAGGTCAAACTTTTAAAAATCTTCCAACTTTTCAACTTTTGCTCAATCACGCCGAAACGACCTACAAACCTCCAAATCAATATTCGGACACACTCCTAAGGCTAAAATCAACATACAAAGCTATTAAAGAAAATTTGAACCAACTATAAGAACAACATCATTCCTTCAAAAAACGAAAGGAAGGAGATGATCTTGATTCTTTAAAGATTGATTCAAAGGAAAGATTATTCATTAGGGACTCTCATTAAAATGAGCATGGTGGAATCAGAAGAGTATATCTCAGAAAAGGTCCTTAATAACCCCAAAATTATAAGTTTCCTCATAGAAAATTTTCGGGCATAAAGCGTCCTTTTTGTGAAGACCCAAAAGGTCATCTCTTGTTTTAGAAGTTAAATTTGTGTTCTGAGGCCTTAAAAACCTCCTTTTATCTCTCCTCAAGGTACGTGCGCAATTCAGGCCTATATCCGAAATAGTCTTTATGTGAACATTTGAAAAAAATATTAAATTTTACCTTTAAAATTGAATTAAGTTGACTTCGGTCAATTATTTGGGTAAACAAACTCGGACCCATTATTTCACTGTCCTAGAGGTTCCGTAGAAAAATATAAAACTTGGACGTTTGTCTGGAATTGAATTCCGAGGTCCCTAGCCCGAGAAATAAATTTTTGAAGAAAATTATTTAACTGAAAATATAAGGATTTTTGAAAATTGAATAACATTCGATCGTGTTGGTATCGGACCCGTATTTTGATTTCTGATTCTAGTACAAGATTAATATGGTATTTGAGTCATGTTTGTAAAATTTTGTGAGAAACGAAATTTATATGACGTGATTCGAACCAACGGTTGTGAAAATAAAAACTTTAAGTGTTCTTGAGAATTTCATTGATTTTGATGCTAAATTCGTTGTTTAAGATATTATTTCTGCAATTTGATTACACGAGCAAGTCCGTATGATATTTCTAGACTTCTGTGCATGTCTGGTTTGGAGCTCCGAGAGCTCGGGTGAGTTTCTGATAGGCTTCAGGGTGTTTTGGACTTAAAGATTTCTATTGTTTTGCTATTGCAGGTGCACAAATGTATCCTCCTTTGAATTCGCGGAGGAACTCTCGCGAACGTGAAGAGTAAAATTGTCTAAGGGAGAATTCCTTCTACGCGAACAAGAGGCACAAGTCGCGAACGCGGAGCGCTAGGGGCGTTACCCTTCGCGAACGCAATCTGGCTATCGCGAACACGAAGTCCATTTTGGCGGGGACTTGGGGGAGGGTGAAATACTCTATTCGAACGAGGCTAGGGGCTCGTGAATACGAAGGTCGAGGGGTGAACCTTCGCGAACGCGTACGATATTTCTCAAACCCGAAGGCTCTTCTGGCCAATGCTTTGCGAACGCGACAGGTTTCTTTCGAACGCAATGAAGATGTGTCCAACGATTTTAATACAAAAACTAAGTCTAGATTTGCTTAAAATTTTATAATTTCTTCCTTAGAACCCGACTTTTGGAGATTTTAAAGAGGGATTTCAACACCAAATCATAGGTTTGTGTTCACAAACTCATTTCTTTGATTTTCCATCAATGCCCATTAGATTATTAAGCTTTAATCTTGTTCTTGAAGGTAGAAATTAGGGATTTTGGGGAAATTGGGAATTTTATAAATTTGGGAATTTTGACCTCGATTTGGGGTCGAATTTCAAAATTTATTACATATTTGGGCTCGTGGGTGAATGGGTTTTGGTCCGAACCTCAAGTTTAGACCAAGCGGGCTCGGGTTTATATTTTTTGAGGAAAAGTTTGAGAAAATTAAATTTATGCATTGTAGTTAATTTCCTTAGCAATAATTGTTAATATTGAGTTAATTATGGCTAGATACGAGGGGATTGGAGGTGGAATCTAGAGGGAAAGCAGTATTTGAAGCTTGATTTGGCCGTGAAATCGAGGTAAGTATTTGGTCTAACCTTAGCTTAAGGGAATAGGTATTGTTGTCTTACTTGCTACTTGTTTAATTATTGAGTACGACGTATAGGTGTGGTGGCGACTATCTATACATTGTTGTTGGGTCGTAGCATGCAAATGAGCTTTATACTTGTAACCATTGTGTCTCTTATCACATATTGTTCATGCTTAAGCTGGTTACTCTTCGTGCCGAATAAGTTTGGTTATATTTTTTTTGTCAACGGGTAACTACTGTGCCTTGGCTCTAGTTGATACTTTGTGAAGTTAGCTGTTGAAACTAGATTGGTTATAGTTAATTCCCTTACCGGAATGTTATTGTTTTTATTGTTTGGGTGAGAAAAGAGTGATACAGCACTAAGGGTAATGCCGTGCACATTCATACTCATGCATATGGTGAGGAAGAGTGATAAAGCATTAAGGGTGATTGATGCATATGGTGAGGAAGAGAGATATAGCACGAACGGTGATGCCGTGCACATTTACATTTATATTGATGCATATAGTGAGAAAGAGAGATAAAGCACGAAGGGTGATACCATGCACAATTATTTATATGGTGAGAAAGAGTGATAAAGAACGAAGGGTGATGTCGTGAACATTTCTATTATTGATTGCATGGTGAGGATTGAGAGGAAAAACACGAAGGGTAATGCCGTGCATTTCCTATTTGCTGTGATTATTTGCTGTTATCAATTCATGTGTATTAATTGTGTAATTCCCGTTACTACTGTGATTCCTTATTCTGGTACACCAATATCATGTTGCCCCTTCCCATTAATTACTGTTTAGCTTCTATTGTTGTTATTCGATTAGTATATTGTTTAAATGCACATGTTTATGTTAGTTGTCGTGTCCTAGCCTCGTCACTACTTTGCCGAGGTTAGGCTCGGCACTTACCAGTACATGAGGTCGGTTGTACTAATACTGCACTTTCTGTACAGATCTCGGTGCCGAACCTTGTGAGTAGAGTTGGGTGGCTGCCTTCAGTCCATTAGAGACCCAATGTAGTCCTGCAGGCGTCTGCTGGACCTAGCGTCCCCTTCTATCCTATTTTTTCTATTTTATCTACTTTCGAGACAGATGTATATTTCTTTGTTCAGATCATTGATTATAGTAATCGCAGACTATTCGTGAGTTGCGACACCAATTTTAGGTGGAGTTTTATAACGGTTTCGTTATTGATATTAAGATATTCTATTAAAATTTGTTCTTCCGCATTTATTCCGTCGATTTACTTTTGTTAACTTGTAAATTATTAAAAGAAAAAGAAAAAAGGTAAAATCTTATGTAACTTGGCATGGCTAGCGAGTATAACTTTAGGTGCTATCATGGTCCCGATAGTGGGAAAATTTGGATCGTGACACTTTTAATCTTAAATAATTTTAAAATTTTATTGAGTTCTTTGTACATTTAATTTTTGGCATGTTGAAATGAAAATTTTCGGTCTGTCATTGGACGTGAATGCACTAATCATGCCATTTTCACTAGTCTTGAAATATTATACTATTAAATCTCAATTGACCTATTTTATAAAGAGAATAATAATAATATTAGCACAACAAGTCCCCACAAATTCCGGCGTTTATGCTTTTAGTCAGAGATTGTCATTTGTTCCCTTCTTTTGAATATAAAAGCTCAGCCAATAAGGCCGATTACTATCTCCAAATTTTGATATGCGGAATTAAAAAAAAAAGAAGATGAATGATTATATATGTACAATTCATGTGGAATATGGGTATCAGCGTATATAACCATTGCATAATGAGATTATTCTTTAGAAAACCGAAGCTAAAAGAATGTATAATTTTGCATCAGAAGTGTTAATGGTATAATACCACTTGTTAGATTTCTACTTTTCAGGAATTAAAGAACAAAATATTCTAAGTTGAAATTATAACTTTTATAGGATCTCAAAAGGGGGAGGGGATGGCCATCTTATTATTTTGCATAGGAAAGGCGCAAACTTAAAATATACTCCCTCCCTTATTTTTACTTGGCACGTTTTGGTATCTTATGCCTTTAAAAAATAATAAATAAAAATAAAATACATAATCTATATTTATTGGATTTGAGAAAATAATTTGAAATGAGTAATAACTATTGTGGGTATAACAGAAAAAAAATTGTCTTATCTTAATATGTGTAAAGTGATAAGCAAAAATGAAAATTTACATTTAGGATGTGTTTGGTATGAAGGAAAATATTTTCCAATTTTTCCATGTTTGGTTGGCTTAAATATTTTGGAAAACATTTTTCTTATCAATTCATTTTCCTATAATTGAAGGAAAATGTTTTCCTTATCAAGAGAAAGGAAAACAATTCCAAACCTCTTTCTCAACCTTCCCCTCCCTTACTAACCCACCTCACCCCCTCTCCAAAAAAAGATATATTTTTTTAATTTCAGTTTTTCCGATACTATTCACTACCCCTCCACCCTATTCCTCCCCCCCCCCCCCCTCACAAAAAAATACTTTTTACCTTAACTTTTTTTTTTTTTTTTGTAATTTTAAATTTCTATTTTTATTTTGTTTTTCTGCACCATTTCCCCCTCTCCCCACGCCCCTCCCGCCCCACCCCCAGCCCCTCCCCCCAAAAAAAGGTTTTTAACCTTTTTTTGAAATTCAATTTTCTATTTTTTTTTGTTTTACTGCCCCCATCCCCCTCCAGCCCCCTCCCCCGGAAAAAAATTTTAAATAAATTTTTCAGTTTTAATTTTATTATTTATCGGTTTAAACTCAAAATTTTACAATTTTCAAAATTATGAGTTCAGAAATTTACGAGTTTAGAAATTATAAAGTTTACGGGTTCGAAATTTCGCGATTTTGAATGTTTTGCGGTTCGAAAGTTTATGAAATTTGGATGTCGAGAAGGTTGTTGCTTTGAATTGTTATGGTTTCATATTTATTATATCTAAATTATTTATGAATACTCTTAAGAAGTCATCTTCCCTAATTTGCATATCAAATACCGAAAAATGAATAAGATTACTACTTGTTTTTCAAGAAAACATTTTTTTGGAAAATATTTTTCGTTATATCAAATACACCCATAATATACATGGCAAGTAAAAATAAATAGAGGGAGTAGTTGAAATATACATAAAAGATACTTGAAAAGTTTGGTTACATATTGTGACAAACATAATGAGTGAAATCTTTCATTCCCTTCATCAAACTCAAAGCCGTCTCACGGAGAAAAAGAAAATTATTCGCATCGGTTTTTTATAAAGCATAATATGTATTTGTACATATGTTTTTTTCTATTAATTATAATTAATTATTATATACTTTATTAAATTATTTAACCATAATAAATTGACATAATGTGAATTTCCATACTTGTAAATTTTTACCTCTCTCACAATATCTCTATTTTCATAGGCTCATCTCTAGCCAGCAACAACCAGCTAAATATTTTATTTCTAACTGTTCCCCATCTCACCATCAATAACTAGACATCATAAGTGGAACTGCATTGTAAGATATTTATAATAGTCACTTTGAACAAGAATGATATCATTTAAATTTCAACCATACCATTAAGGGGTTTTAAATGTTTAAAATTAATAAATAATAAACCCCCTTTATAAGAGTATCTTTTCGTGGGCTAAAAATATTCTTACAATAGTAATGGTCAGTTCATCAAAGACTTATTTCCATAAATTAGTTATAACCCTTTGATAACCCTTCTTTAATACTGATATATCAGGTTTCAAATTAAATATCACGAACACTAGGTAATTTTCTTCAAATATACGTAAGCCTTGATAGATAAGGTTGCCTGATATTTGTACTTGTAAAAGATCAAAATGCGTATAAATTTTATCCGATTCAGCTGTTATTAAAAGAGAAGATTTTCTAGCTCTTATGAATAACTTAATCAAAAGATGCTTATGTTTAAGTTTTTCAAGATTGATAAAATTTGTACTTAGAAAGAATAGCTCAAGAAAAAAGTGTCAATATTATTGAAAAAGTTGCATGTAATATTTATTTGCATTTGGTGACAAGTATCAAGTAACCCAAGTTTGTTAAATATCATTTCACATACCAAACAAAGATTTCGATACCTAACAATGCTTTTTGTATCAAACAAAATACCAGCTAACTGCAATTTGTTTGAACTCAAAGTATTTCTGTCAATAACAAGTGGAATTGCTAATTTGGAAAATGATAGCAATTAGTTTAATTTAGGTCTCAATCCCAACAATACCATTAAGAACATATCTGCGAATTATTAGATCCACATTAATTATAATGGTCAAAATTATCTGTCATTACTTAATTAGTTGCCTGACTAAAGTGCCTCCCAATATCTTTCTCGTCCGATCTTGGTTGTTAGTTCATTAGATTGTTCGTTCTTTCATAATGGAGAGCAAAATATTACCAAGAAAAAAAGAATGCAGTAGATTTAACATGCACATTCAAGAAAATCATGAAGTCCTCAGAATTTTTTTTTTTATAAAGTCAGTAAAACTATTAAATCCTGTTATAATGGTCTAATATTAACCCTTTTTAAAGTAGTAGTCTTTCACATTGTCACGCCTAATAATTTTTCGCGATGGAATAGACAAGACCCTATCCAGGGTTGTGGTGAGATGGATACTGTATAGGTTAAATTTGACTCATCACGTCCCCACGCTAGGTGGGCACGCCTCTCATAATAAGGGTGACCCAAGAAAGGGTACGGCTCAAACAAGGAACGACGTTGTTTAGCATATGACTCCCTTTGTTGAGTGGAAACTATCAACTTTTGTACTTTTCTTTTCGTGTATTTTGAGAAAAGGTCTCCTAATATATAAATGAGAACTTCACCTTGTAATGAGACAGATTGAGAATTCTGAAAATATCAACTCTCTACTTTCTCTCTCTACTGTTATCGAGCAAACATCTTTATATCTCTTTATCTCCTTCTGATAGCAAGAACTCTCAATTATCTTCTATACTTTAAAGATCTACTAAGATCCTAGTAAAATAACCTCTTATAGTACTTATTATACTTGATTACGATTTACCCTTATATCTTTTTAATTATTTTTTAGCTTATAAAGTGCACATATCTTTTGAACAAAACAGATACGATTTTCAGTCATAATTACAGGTTTTGAATTCGAGCCTTGAGAATGAAAAACGTTTTTTATGGTACAACAAATTCAAATGAATTGATGCCCTGCCCGAGTATCAAGTGAGACACCAACACTAATATCTAATAACCTGAGTTGCATCATAATAAAACCTATCGTTTTTATTTTTTGGAATAGTTGTAATGCCTTTGTCAATGACATAGTAATTTTATGTTCGTCTACCTCTCAACATTTGCTCCTTTAAGCAGTTAAATCTTGTATCTCTCAACATAATTGATAAGTTCAAATTCAGAACCATTATATAGCAAAGTAATAGTGAATCCATCTAATAACATTAGAAATATGGATGTGCACCCCCAAATTTATTAGACTTAAGACCTAAAATTAACCATAATAATGACGTTTATATAATTTCTCCCATTTTACTCCCTGATTACAGAGAACACCCTCTTTTAAAAGGAGACTAATAACATATCAATTATCGATAATTAGATAAAAAGATAAAGAATATATTCTTTGTTGGATTATTGTGAGATGGTCAAATACAAGATGACAAATAGTCAATCGTATCGGTGGGTCCAAAGGATAGTTCGTGTACGCAAGTCTTTATGTTATTTATATCCATTCGTGTTCCACCTTAATACCAATTATTTGAAGGAAAACAAATAATTGGTATCTTAATTTAGAGATTCTTTATAAATTATATATACAGACATATAAATAGGAGTGCATTATTAACCTATTTAAAAGGTGACTAGACGTAACTACAATATGTCAATATCTATTATAAGCAAAAGTTGATTACCGGAAAATAAACAAGTAATTTACTACAATGTAACAGAGAAAAGAAATTTTACATTATTTATGTGTATATATTATAATAGAATAACAATTGTAAATCTCGCATAACCAAAAAAATCACGGGGATATATGTAATGCTCACGGAAAGTATAGATTTAACTTATTTTATATTGTTAAAATAAGATATTTGATCATAACACTTGATCTCAAACATTCACATCCATTAAAAAAAGGCACAATATATTCCTTTCTCATGTATAAAAATAAAAACTGAGTTGCAAAATCCGATTGTTCACCCTTTATGAATTATTCCCCACGAATTCAAATGATTTTGTCACCACCTTATTTTTATTCTAAAGTGATAGAAAAGTTGTGGTCAATGAAGTGTATTGAGAATTATAAATTGTTATATTTAAATTTCAACGGAAGCAAAAATACGAGGCAGTTTCTTCTTATTTATTTAAGTCTTATTCCATTGGTCCAAACATCATAATTATATGTACATATCGGGTAAAATAGCACGGTATAGCTAGTTTTTGCACTGGTCAATCAAAAATAGCCACCGTTTACGAAGTCAATGAAAAATAGCCACTATTTGCTGCAACAGAGACCGATCCCGCATAATATACGGAAGTTCGGTGCATCTGTGTACGAACTCCAGCATATTATGCTGGACCGGTATACTTATGGAAACTGGAACACCCATGCTCCAAACTCCAGTATATTGTACTGTACATTTATACTTTGTGGAACTCTAGTATATTATGCGGGAGTTCTAGTGTACTTATGCTGGAACTCCAACATATTATGCTGGAATTCCAGCATAATATGTTGGAAGGCTGGAACTCCCGTATAATATGCTGGAGTTCAAGCATACTTATTGTATTAGGAAAAAATTAAGACGTGACATGACATGTGGATTAGTCAAACAGTCAAAGAACAATAAATGATTAAAAGGCACGGAAGACAACAGGCACAGTGGGAGAAAAGAAAATAGACACGAGAGGGAATCTTAGATACGATTCTCGTGTCTATCCAAGTCATTGAATATCAACGGATAAAAAAGGCATTGAAGACAAGAATATGATGAAAAAAGTAGTCTACATTCATTATTAAATACATGATACGTTAGTTATTCAGTATTTAATAGCAATGATTATGTAACGTCTCATTAAATGCTCATTAGTATTTAGATTAATCCGTTACTCCTTGTCAACTATAAAAGGAGGAAGTTCTATCATTTGTAGACACACAGAACATTCTTGATATCATAGTGGAATTCAACTTTCTTATTGTTTTATTCTTATTCTTTGAAAACCAATTATATTTTGGTCTCTTTGATTATCAGTAACCCGATTTCTTCTCTCTAAAATTCAAGCTTTGACCAAATTATATTTTTTTGGTTAAACAAATTGGTTCCATTACCGAAAATCTAATAATCTGTTCTTTCTAAATTAACATTCAACCTATTGTTAGTATGTCGAACAACAATGAAAACAACAACCAGGCAAATCTGAACTATCAAATTGATGACGAGGAACTCAACAACACTAACTTTCAAGCTTCTCCATGTGGATCTCGTGAAGGAAGTCCAAACGATATGTCTGAACATGATGACGGAGGAGCTAAAACAAGAGACGAACTATTAAAGAAAATAATCGACTCACGAATTGACAAAGCGATGCGAGCCTTAGTTAATCAGTTTCCTGCTGCGCCATCAACACCAAACAACAACACGTTGGAAAACCTTCGTCTGGTCTAGTTGATTCTGGCAATGGAGCAATTCCCAGTGACTCACAAGACGGAGAACCAAGTAATACAGGTAACTCTCATCTACAAAATTTGGTGCTAACCTTTCAGAAACAACTCGAGGAGCAGAACGAGCGTATCGAGCAAATCCCTAGAGTTCCACCTATGATAAAAGGAATGGATGTGGATAAATAGTCACAACAACCGTGGAAACCAAGTGCTGCTCCTTTACCAATACCAAAGAAATTCAAAATGCCTGATATCCCAAAATATGATGGTACAACGGATCCTCGTGATCATGTAACTGCATTTAGAACGGGGCTGAAAGGCAATGATTTGACCAAACAAGAAATTGAATCAGTGTTGGTTAAAAAGTTTGGAGAGACACTACACCAAGGGAGCATTAACCTGTATTCTCTTTTACCTGAAAATTCTGTAAATTCCTTTGCTGAGCTTGTAGATTCTTTCATAAAAGCACACTCGGGAGCTCAAAAGGTGGAGAAGAGAATGGAAGATATCTTCAAAATCAAACAAGGGAACACTGAATTGCTCAGAGAATTCGTTGATAGATTCCAACGTGAAAGCCCCGTGTACTGGATAATTGGGGTGCAATAGCTTTTGCTAGTAATTTGAATGAAAAAAGTTCAGAAGCCACGAGAAGACTTAAAGAAAGACTTCGTGAATTTCCGCAACTACTTGGAACGATGTTTATAACAGGTACAGTACGAAGCTCAGAATTGAAGAAGATACTGTATCTGAACCTCAACGAGAAGATAGAAGCGGGTCCAGAAGGTCTAAAGATGACAAAAAGTAAGGTAAGAACAGGTACGATCCATATATGGGACCTGCAAGAGGAGACCCACGTTCTAGAAAGAACAATCAACATTATGATCAGAGGTCGAGAGATAGGGGAACCGGATTTCATCCAGGTTCAAAGGTGATCGAAACAACCAAGAGTTACGGGATGATGATAGAAATTTAATGGTGCGATTTGCTGGTCATAGTTTCAATGTAACTAATTTTGAGCTCGTAGCTGTTCTAAAGAGTATAGGAGATAAGGTACGGTCGCCAAAAGAAATACGGTCAAATCCAAACAGACGTAACCCAGACCATTGGTGCGAATTTCACAACGACCATGGGTATAAAACTTCAGAATGCAGGTTTTTACAAAGTGAAGTAGATCATTTGTTGAAGCAAGGCTACCTCACGGAGCTGTTCAGTGAAAAGGGAAAGGAAGCCTACATGAAAAATAGGCAGGAGCCACCGAAACCTCCTTCACCTAAGAGGATAAAAAATGTCATCAGTGGAGGAGAAGATATTTACGGAGTAACATATACGGCTTCGAACAAAATTTCCAAAATAACGATCACACACGGAAAGCGAATACGAAAAACCTTAGAACATGAGAGTATAAGCTTTGATGATGCAGATACGGAAGTAGTGACTACGCATAACGATGCTCTGGTAATATCTTTAATTATATATGACACTGATGTAAAAAGAGTTTTGATTGATCCAGGTATCTCTGTAAATATTATTCTACTAAGAGTGCTGCGGGAAATGCAAGCCGAAGACAAGATGATACCAAAAGCGCATGCTTTGTGAGGCTTCGACAATTCAAGCGTGGTAACAAAAGGTAAGGAAACTCTGACAACTTATGCTGCAAGTGTTGTTAAAGAAACTAAGTTTCAGATAGTGGATTTGGAAATAGCATACAATGTAATCATGGGGAGACCTTGGATCCATTATATGGATGTTGTTCCATCAAGTCATTAAATTTCAATCACCTTGGGGAATATGTCAACTTCGAGGGGATCAACAAAATAGCCAAGAGTATCAACGCAATAACAAATACGAGCACTGCAACTAAAGAGAAATAGAAATGATCATAAACAGTAAAAGGTGTCAGCAATCAAACTTCAACTGAAACAACAGATTTAGATTCGAGGCCCGATGTAATTCAAGAACCTGAAGAAAACGAAAACATCAAAATGAAAATAGAAGAACTCGAGGCTGTGGTGTTATTTGAACAATGGCCAGAGAAAAAGGTTCACGTAGGAGCCAATCTAAATCCCGGCATGCGAGTTAAATTAATTGAATTTTTAAAAGCTAACATAGATTGTTTTGCCTGGTCCCATGCTGATATGACGGGTATTCCACCGGATGTGATGACTCATAAGCTTAACGAAGACCCATCTTTCACCCCAATTAAGAAAAAGAAAAGAAAGCAAGGAGCTTTCAAAAATCAAGTAATTCAAGATGAGGTCCAAAAGTTGTTGAAAATCGGGTCAATTCGTGAGGTAAAATATCATGATTGGTTAGCTAATACGGTGGTCGTACCTAATAAGAATGGTAAGTGGCGAGTTAGTGTAAGTACCTAATAAGAATGGTAAGTGGCGAGTTTGTGTAGATTACACTGATCTAAACAAAGATTTCCCAAAAGATTATTTTCCTTTACCTCATATAGATCAATTGATTGATGCAACTGCAAGTCATGAAATTTTAAGTTTTTTAGATGCATATTCGGGGTACAACCAAATTAAAATGGACCCCGGTGATGAAGAAAAGACTTCTTTCATCACAGACCGGGGGACATACTGTTACAAAGTAATGCCCTTCGGTCTAAAAAATGCTGGAGCAACCTATCAAATGTTAGTTACCAAAATGTTTCAAGAACATTTGGGGAAAACAATGGAGGTATATATAGACGACATGCTCGTCAAAACCCAACATTCCCATGACCATATTTTTCATTTAACTGTTACCTTTGAAATTTTGCAAAACTTTATTATGAAACTCAATCTTGAAAAATGTGAATTTGGAGTTGCTTCTGGTAAATTTTAGGTTTTCTTGTCTCTAACCATGGAATTGAAGTGAATCCTTCCCAGATTAAAGCAATTGAAGAAATACCTGATGTCCTTACTAGTAAAAAGGAAGTTCAGAGGTTAACAGGAAGGATAGCGGACTTTGGGAGGTTTATTTCAAAATCGTCAGAAAAAGGCTTCAAATTTTTCTCTACGCTCAAAAAGCAAGACCATTTTGATTGGAATGAAGATTGTCAACAAGCACTGAAGGACTTGAAAGCTTATTTATCAAATCCTCCTTTACTACCTAAAGAAGGTGAAAAGTTACTCATCTATCTAGCAGTATCAGAAGTAGCGGTAAGTGGCGTTTTAGTTCGAGAAGATCAAGGTAAGAAATCCCCGATTTATTATGATTGTAAAACTTTAATTAGATGCAGAGACAAGGTATCCACAACTAGAAAGTTTAGCATTAGCTCTCATCATGGCATCTAGAAAACTACGACCTTATTTTCAATGTCATCCTATTGCTGTTGTTACTGCTGTTCCTATAAGAAATATATTTCATAAACATGAACTATAAGGAAGATTAGCAAAATGGGATATAGAACTAAGTGAGTACGAAATAATTTATCAACCTCTAACTGCTCTCAAATCTCAAGTACTCGCCGATTTCGTAGCTGATTTTAGTCAAAGCATACATCTAGAAGCAGAAAAAGAATTACAAGTTTTTAATGGAGCTAATCTAGGCACTTGGCTATTATTTACTGATGGTTCATCTAATGTATAGGTGGCAGGTTTAGGAATTGTTCTTATACCACCTATTGGTGAAACAATTAGACAAGCTATAAAATTTCACCCTGTAACTAATAACGAAGCAGAGTATGAAGCTGTGATTGCAGGTTTGGAGCTAGCATTAGAACTTGGTATCATGCAAATTATAATCAAAAGTGATTCACAGCTCGTGGTCAATCAAATATCGGGGGCTTACGTGGCTAGAGAAACTCGAATGCAAGAGTATCTCGAAAAAGTAGGGGAGTCAATAAGACATTTCCAGACTTGGAAAGTGATGCAAATCCCAAGAGAAGAGAATTTGGAAGCAGACGCCTTAGCCAAGCTTGCATCTGTAGCAGATATAGCAAAATATGTGAATGCCTCAATTATACATTTGTTCCATTCCGTTCTTGACCCTGATAAAAATGAGGTAAACTTTAATCGCTTAACATGGGATTGGAGAAACAAAATCGTGTATTTTTGCAGCACATAATCGTACCTGAAGACAAGGTGAAGGCTCATGCACTAAGAAAGAAAGCCGCTCGTTACTGCTTATATCAAGGAAACCTTTACCGTAAAATTTTTGGTGGACCATTAGCCAGGTGTCTCGGACATTCTCAAACAGAATATGTGATGAGAGAAGTACAAGAGGGGCATTGTGGAAATCACGCAGGAGGCAGATCACTTGTTAAAATATTGATTCGAGCGGGATATTACTAGCCTAAAATTGAAGAAGAAGTGAATGATTTCGTATCTATATGTGATAAATGTCAAAGGTATGCAAATAATATGCATAGACCAACAGAGTTATTACATCCTATCATAGCTCCGTGGCCCTTCATGAAATGGGGAATGGACATCGTAGGACCATTACCTCAGGCAAACGGTCAGGTAAAGTTTCTATTCGTACTTACTAATTATTTCACTAAATGGGTAGAAGCAGGAGCGTTTAAATAGCTATGAGAGAAAGAAGTTAAGGACTTCATTTGGAGAAATATAATTTTACGGTTTGGTATTCCAAAGGATATGGTGTGTGATAATGGACCACAATTTATAGGAGCACAAATCACAGAATTCTTTCAAAGTTCACAAATCAAAAGAATTATGTCGACACCGTATCATCCAGTAGGTAATGGGAAAGCAGAGTCTACAAACAAGATAATTATCAACAAATTAAATAAAAGGTTACAAGAATCAAAAGGCAATTGGCCAGAAGTATTACCAGCGGTGTTATGGGCATATCGAACAACGGTAAAATAAGTACAGGAGAAACACCATTTTCAATGGTCTATGGTGCGGAAGCTTTGATACCAGTTGAGATAGGTGAACATAGTACACGATGTGTTCAAATAGAGGAAAACTTGAACAATGAAGAGTTATGAGTAAATCATTGATTTACTTGAAGGAAGAAGAGAAGCTGCATTGATAAGGATGGTGGCTCAAAAGCAAGTAATTGGGCGATATTACAATAGGAAAGCACGCCTCAAGTTTTTTAAAGTTGGGGACTTTGTGTTGAAAAAGGTTTTTCAATCTACAAAGTCAGCTAATTCAGGAAAGTTAAGTCCAACATGGGAAGGACCTTATCGAATTCGTGAAATTGCAGGCAAAGGAGCATACGAGCTAGAGACAATGGAGGGAAAGATTTTACCTTTACATTGGAATATTGTTCATTTAAAGAGGTATTACTTCTAAGGAAAGTACCCACGGTTAGGTATCGCCATGTTAAATTTTTTCTTTTGAATTGTTAAAATTATATGAATGATTTTAGATGCTTGGAAAAAACCATAACTCATGCCAAATGATGAGTCACGTCCTGCACGGCAAATTGGAATACTATTAAATTCCTATCCCGGAGTTAGATTAATCTGATGGAAATACACACGAGTTAGGCAGTCTTCATCTACAATCGTACCTCCGAGTCCCGTATATTTTTCTGTTTCAGGAAAAGGACCAAACATTGGGAGCAAATAAAGTGTTGGAGGCTTCATACTTCACCGCTCAAACACTTGGGGGACTGTACTATATACACACGAGTATGTGCAAAAATAGATACGAGAGAGCAAAATTCAAGATTTACAAATCAAATCAAGTTACGAGAATTCAAGTATCAATCTAAAAACACTCATCATAGTGTTTTCTCCTTTTTAGAACAATAAAGTCATTGCTTAAACCCTTCCTAAGTATGTAAAGGTAGGGATATGATTATGTATCAGAACAGGTTATGAAAAAACCTTGTATATTTTGTAAATATGTTAAAAGAAAACAGTTGCGAGAAAGTTATAGATGTATTTCAATACATGTAATACTCAAGAAACTTATCAAAGTTCATGAATAAAAACTTTACAAAAGTTGTTTTATGCGAAAACATGTATGTCCCTATATATTTCATCGTATGATAACACCATTATGAATTTGAGATGTCTTCTTCATTAAGTATCGAAATAAAAGGGCCCTCTTTTATTTTTCCTCATGATGAAGACACATGAGAAGAATTATGAAAGCATTTTCCGAAAAGGATAAAAATGTTAACATATTCTCTAAGTCCTAAAAAAAATATAGTCAAGAGTAAGGTAAAAATAAAATTATTCTGCAAAGACTAAATCAGTAAATAGACAAAATGAAGAAGTATTATGCAAACTTCTCAACATAAAAATCTAAGGGAAAAACTTAGCTATTACAATACATTTGTTTTTCTAAAATAGATGCCCCATTATATAAACTGGGGACTTCATTTACATCGTCAAAAACAAACAAAAGAGGTAAGGTTAAACATTCTCATTACGCTCGGTAGGAACTTCTGAAGAAGCAGCAATAGAGGAAGTATCAGCTGAAATTGAAGTAATAACATTTTTGGGAGAAGCAGTAGACACGGGGATTTTCATTCCTAAAGGCTGTGTTGTAGGTAAATTACCCTCGGTCACTGGAACTGTAACTTCAATAACTTCAACTGTTGACTCTAAGTTCAAAGGCTCTTCAACCCCAGGAGTTTCCACCGTTGGAGAAGAGATGTCAATTACGTGATCAGGAGAAGAAGTTTCAGTAGGTTGCTCATTCTAATACTTTGGCCAACTCAGATTGCAAGTCACACTTTTCCTGAGAAGCTTCCATTAAAGCATCAAGACGAGATTTATAGAAGGCCCAGTTAACCTCATAATTGAAATTCTCAACTAAGGAATTGTAATCCTTCTCTAGGTTTTCATAATCTCTTCCCCACGTAGCTAAAGTGTTTTTCATTGTTTCATGCTCAACTAAGTGGAAATCAAGGGAAGATTGAAGGTTGACACAAGAACTCTCCAACATACAAACCTTATCAGAGGAAATCCTCAAATCATTTTGAGCACAAGACAAGTTCTCTGCTAATTCCCTTGCATATTCCTCCTTTTTCTCCAAAAGAGCCTTGAACTCACTAACCTCATCATTAGCTTTAGATAAAGAGCCTTCCAAAATCTCTTTATCATGTTTAAGTAGACCCCATGAAGCGTTAGCAATTCCTAATTCTGAAGATAGCTACGATTCTGTTGCTCCAAATGAACTTTGTTTTCCTGTAACTCTTCTATAATCCCTTGAGCACTCTTATATTGGTCCTTCCAATTTGCTGCTTCAAGTAATGTATCCTCATCTATTTTCCTAGCTTCGGAGATAGCCTTTCTAGACTCACGATCCCTTTTCTCCAATAAAGAAATTTGCCCCATTAGCTCAGTCCCAATGAGATTTGCCTACAATTATGAAACATGAAAGTCAGGATTCAAAATATAAAAAAAGAGGGGAAAATATTTTCCAAGGTCAAGAAAGTTACCTTTAAAGTTGAATGAGCTATTTCATTCATCAAGGTGTAGCAGCTATGGCTTTGCATCTTATTCTTCTCAATATCCCCAATAAGAGGCTCGAGCCACGTATCTGCACCTCCAGATTTTCTTTAAAGGCTTTGAGTGGCAGAAACTTCAAGAGTAACACTTCTCATAGCCACGCCTTTAGTACTAGAGCTAACTTCTACTGGAAGGGCAGATGAAGAGGGAATAGTAGGGGGGGCGTAATAGAAAAAGTAAATACTATAGGGGTCGTTGAAGTTGAGGCAAGAAGGGAAGGAGAAGCTATAGAAACTGATTCAGGAACAGGAATGGAAGTATTCACAACTGGCGAAGGAAAGGAAGCAATCATTGGTGATGAAATACTTACAATTGGCAAAGGAATGGAAGAAGAAGGAACGAATGAAGAAAGAGGAACTTCATCAAAAACATGTCCGAGCTTGCCACTCTAAAAACCACTATCCAAGGGAGGTTGAGTTGGTTCGCTCGTGGCTTTTGGCACGGTCTCCTCATCGGATTAGATTAAAACAGGCTCGGTAATGGAAGTAACTGTAGAAGAAGTGATTGCAGCAGAGGTACGAAGAGGAGAATCTTCAATTTCTTCATCCAAAACAACACGTCTCCTAGCTCTTGGTCTAGATACCAAAGAGACATTATCTTCTTTTTCGTTTTCAGGTTCCATTACCAAAGCTTTTCTTTTGGCTAAAAGTGCTTTAGCCTTGTCCAAACCAAGGGAAGAGTTGGCAGTGATACGCATGGCTATAGCAACCTTTGTTGTCATCCCTTTTATTCCAAATCCTGATAAAAAGAAGGATTTGAATTCATCGTCAAAATTTGGTATACGTATATAGAAAGTATACATGAAAAGAAACATGTACCATGTGTTTTTACTGTCCACCCGTATAAGGAAGAGATAGATTTCCATGTCCTATCTTCCTTAGAAGCAACCTTCAAAATTGAGTCTACCTAACCACAAAAATTGGGAACGAGTTCCACATCTCTCATGGTTGCTACAAAAAATAAAAAATGGGATAAATTTAAAGAGAAAATCAGAATCTCATAAAATAGGTAGGGGAAAAATAAATAGAAACTTACGTGCAAAATTCCACATCTCGGTAAAGGGAATGTTTGATTCTCTCAATAAATCTAGTGTACGAACACCAATGTAACGAAGATACCACACACGATTTTTATCGTCATCGGTGTTTACCAAAATTCTTTTACTCCTTACAGTTAAGGTAAAAGCCCAAAGGAGTAACAAACTAGGGTGGTATAAGTGGATGAGATGCTGGAAGGTGAAAGTAACTTTTGCCTTATTAGACACAAATCTTAAACAAGCTACAACCCTCTAAACTAAAGGTTCAATCTGGGCTAAGCAAATGTTGAAAAATTTACAAAAATCGATGGTAACTGGATCTATGGCAGGCTTAAACCCCAAAGTGAAGGGGTAGGTATAAACATAAGAATGTTCATTTATATAAGACGAAATTCTCTGGCTTATGGAAGCAATTGATAAACGAACGACACCCTCTTTCCAGTTGCAATCTTTCCTACGGTGGGGATATTAAGTTCATTTATAAGAGAGGGGTAAGCATCAGTCTTTTCCAATTTTGCAATTTGCTTTTGAAGAGACGCTCTGTCACTTGCTAAAGACAAATCACTTGGTATAATTTCTTCAACTGTGGGCTCTAGAAAGGGCTCTGAAATTTCTTTACCTTTTGAAGATTAAGTTTTAAAAGAGGAACCTTTAATTCCAGAACCAGTTGAGCCTCCACGTGTAGATCCCATACTTCGGAGTCTTCCTCCTCTACCTCTTAAATGTTTGATAGGAGCGAGTGCATTAAGGAATCGATCGAGAAGTTAAACATTTCTGGGGTTAGGGTTTGGAGATGCCATTGTAAGATAGTTTTGAAGAAAGTAAGAGAAAGAAAGGAAATTCGAATGCTAGATGGAAGTTGATGAAGAAGAAGACAAAGAAAGTATGAATTAAAAGTTTATATGGGAACAACCGTCAAAATTAAGGGGAGCAATGATGGAAAGCCTATATTAAAGATAACCATCACTTCGTAAACAGAGGAAGTTGGACATGCCAAGAAAAATGGGAACAAAACTACAGATCCAACTAGAAGATGACACGTGTATAGAGCATTAAATGAGAAAGACAGATGAGACGTCGATACTGACACAAGTCTTAGTTCTGACAAAAATTCTTTTTCATGATCCACTTCCCAATTATTTAATTGATAAATAAATGAAAAATTGGGGGACTATATGTATTGGGAAAAATTGAATTTTATTAAAGACGATGTGGCATGACTCGTGGATTGGTCAAACAGTCAAAGAGCAATAAATGATTAAAAGGCACAGAAGACAACATGCACGGTGAGAGAAAAGAAATAGACACTAGAGGGAATCTTAGATACGATTCTCGTGTCTATCCAAGTCATTCAATATCAACAGATAAAAAAGGCATTGAAGACAAGAATATGATGACAAAAAGTAGTCTACATTCATTATTAAATACCCGATACGTTAGTTATTGAGTATTTAATAGCAATGATCATGTAACATCTCATTAAATGCTCTTTATTATTTTGATTAATCTGTTACTCCTTGTCAACTATAAAAGGAGGAAGTTCTATCATTTGTAGACACACAGAACATTAGTGATATCATAGTGGAATTCAACTTTCTTATTGTTTTATTCTTACCTTTGAAAGTTAATTATATTTCGATCTCTTTGATTATCAGTAACTCGATTTCTTCTCTCTAAAATTCAAGCTTTGACCAAATTACATTTTTTGTTTAAACACTTATGCTGGAACTCCCGTATAATATACTGGCATATTTTTCAGGTTTTGAATAACGTCTTCGCTCAGATTATTTTTACACAAAAAGTGATTAAATTTCGATTACTTTTGAAATTGGACTATTTTTGAATGACCAATTATAAATCTGACTATTTAAAATTCACCCACATATCTGACGTTGTTTAAAGTTACCCACTTACACCATATATTATCGTCCTATATTTTTATTCTTATTTATGTGTATTTAAATTAAGCAATAGTGTACGTTGTACTTATTTTAGAGTAAATAAAGCTTTTAAATGCCTTTTTTGACAAAAATGTCTGTAACATAATGATAAATCCAACAGAAGAAAGAGGTTGTAAATTGCTGGATAGGAATTATAGCCTTTTATACTTCATTTGTTTTCCTTACATGTTAGTGGTGGAAAGGAACAACACAAGATTTTAACAATCGAGCAGAGACGTCAAAGATCAAGCAAATGAAATTACATTTCAAGTGCATTTTACTGGAATGAAGCTACCTAAATGGTCACCCATTCTGAAGAACATTAATAGTTATCATTCGTGCGAGTATTCACAATTGTAACAACAATTGTAATAACACTCATTCTGTGATAGGATATTAGCTTAACAACAACAGTTGTAGAGTTTCTAATTACTTGTAATATTGAAATCTGTTCTAGAATCCAAAAAAAAAAAGATGATGTAAATATACCAAATAGTTAAAATAAAACAAAATTTCTTCTTAAAAAAAATACATGTTAGTGGTGGGGTTTTCTTTTGTCCACAAAAGTGACAGCTAGAGTATATGGCTCCCATTATTTGGAGTTGGCAACTCTTTTTCTTTTTAAGTGATTAATACATTTGTGATTCTGTAATTATCTAATACTGTAGCTTTTCTGTATTTATCCTAATTTAATTTAGACCTCAACCTTCTAAAGGGCGTATATATAAACACGTATGTGTAAAATATAATTTGTACAGCAATTTTACGGATGAAAACTGTTGTGCAACTTCTGTTTAACCTCACTAAAATATATGTGTACTCCTTCCTCAAACATTCGCAATTACATTGATTTTGGTTCCTTCTTTTACTTGCTATCTCTCCACACAGTCACGTATTTTTGTCCTAATTATTGGAGTACGTCCAAATCATACTAATGGCATTCAAAATATTTTTGAAATTCTGATAATTACTTAGAGACAATTGTTTATTATATTTTTATTTAGTATTTCGAAAGGCATTTTTTGAACTCATCTGGGGCTCGCGCCCAAGGCGAGATTGTTATGTTTTGAGAGCCTGAGAAGTGTTTGCCACAAATGAGCTTACACGCCAAGAGTTTGGTGTGGTCATTGCACGTCCAACGCCAGAGATAGCTATGTTAACAATTTTTACGTAAATTACACAAACTTTTCCTTAATTAATATTATTGACCATAAAAATTCTTTAACTAGCATTTGGCTTCTCAAAATTCCTCTTGTCTACTTTCATATGAAACTGTGACGATCCGGTCGGTTGTCTTTGGAATTCATATCCCGTTCCCTCATTAATTGTTTTCTCTAAATGCATTTCTGCTATTTTCGTTTGCCGGGACGTACAGTGTTAGAATTCGGAGTATTTTGGGACACTTAGTCCCTAAATAAAAGCTTAAGTGTTAGAAAGTGGTCCATAATCGGAACAATGTGAAGACGACCTCGGAATGGGAATCCGATCGTTCCATTAGCTCCGTTAGGTGATTTCAAGGTTGGGAGTGTGTTCGGAATGTAACTTGGATTTCCGTAGCTCATTTAGGCTAGAAATGCCGAAAGTTAGAATTTGGAGATTTCCGGCCCGATAATGAATTTTTGATCCGAGGGTGAGAACGAGATTTCGAAAGTTGCTGTAGTACCTTCATGTCATTTGGGACGTGCGTGCATAATTTCAGGTCAATCGGACGAGTGTTGATTAGGTTTTGGATCGAAAGCGTATTTTGAATGAATTTGAAGTTCTTTGGCTTGAATCTTTGATATAATCGGGTTTCCAGTGTTGTTTTGGATGGGTTAAGGATTTGTACAAATTTGAATGAGGCGTTAGATGGAATTTGTATTTTTGGTTGGGGGCCCACGTGTGTATCGGATGCTCAACGGGCAAGTTTTGGGAGTCGGAAGAAAAATTGCAGCAGGCTCCTGTCATTTTCGCTTCTGCGGCTGGGGAACCGCAGAAGCGAATTTGGGATTTGGGCAGAGACCGTAGAAGCAGTATGGTATCCGCATAGGTGGAACCGCATAAGTTGTTCCTTTGACCACAGATGCGGAAGCCCGGGGTTTATGAGGATCGCAAATGCGGCTCTTGGTCCGCATGTGCGGGACCGCATAAGCGGTCCCTTGTCCACATAAGCAGAAACAGTTGTTCAGATAAGAGAAAATTCAAGGGTTAGTTTTCAAAAGTTAAGAAAATCAAATTGAGCTCGGGCAAGGGCGATTCTGAGAGGATTTTGAAGATGATGCTATTGGGTTATGCGGTCCAAAAAGAAGAGTTACGCGGACCGGAAGGTTCGTGATGTTTCCTTTATGGTTGGTGAATGGGTTTTGCTTCAGGTCTCGCTTATGAAAAGCATTATGAGGTTTGGGAAGAAAGGGAAGTTGAGCCCGAGGTTCATTGGCCCTTTTGAGATTTTGAAGCGAGTTAGAAAGGTTGCTTATGAGCTTGCCTTACCTCCTAGTTTGGCTGGGGTTCATCCGGTATTTCATGTCTCGATGCTTCTGAGGTATCACGGTGACCCGTCTCACGTGTTGGAGTTCACTTCAGTCCACTTGGACAATGACTTGTCCTATGTTAAGGAGCCAGTGGCGATATTTGATTGGCAGGTCCGAAAGCTCAGGTCATAGGATATAGCTTCAGTGGCAGGTCAGCCGGTCAAGGAGGCAACATGGGAGACCGAGCGGGATATGCGCAACCGATACCCTCATCTTTTTGCTACTTCAGGTATGTTCTCTATGCTCGTTCGAGGTCGACGAATGTTTAAGTGTAGGAGGATGTGACTACCCGGCCGGTTGTCTATGGAGTTCATGCCCCATTCCCCCATTAACTGCTTTCCCTAAGTGCATTTCTGCTATTTTTGTTTTCAAGGACGTTCGGTGTTAGAATTCGGAGTGTTTTGGGACACTTAGTCCCTATTTGAAAGCATAAGTGTTGGAAAGTGGTCCACAAACGGAACAGTGTAAAGACGACCTCAGAATGGGAATCCGATTATTCCGCTAGCTCTGTTAGGTGACTACGGTGTTGGCAGCGTGTTAAAAATGTAATTTGGATGTCTGTAGCTCATTTAGGCTAGAAATGCTGAAAGTTAGAATTTGGAGATTTCCGGTCCGATAGTGAATTTTTGATTCGGAACGGGATTCCGGAAGTTGTTGTAGACCGTCATGTCATTTGGGACGTGCGTGCAAAATTTCAAGTCAATCGGACGAGTGTTGATTACGTTTTGGATCGAAAGCATGTTTAAACTCCAAGTTCTTAGGCTTGAATCTTTGATTTAATCAGGTTTTTGGTGTTGTTTTGGAGGGGTTAAGGATTTGTACAAGTTCGAATAAGCCGTTAGATGGTATTGGTATTTTTAGTTGGGGTCCCGGGGGGCCCGATTGTGTATCGGATGCTCAACGGGCTAGTTGTGGGAGTTTGAAGAAAAATTGCAGCAGACTCCTGTCATTTTCGCTTCTGCAGCTGGGGAACCGCAGCAGCGGCTGAAGAAATCGCAGAAGCGGATTTGGGATTTGGGCAGAGACCGCAGAACCGGTATGGTATCCGCATATGCGGAACCGCATAAGTGCTTCCTTTGACCACATATATGAAAGCCCAGGGTTTAATGAGGATCGCAAGCGCGGCTCTTGTTCCGCATATGTTTGGGACCGTAGAAGCAGTCCCTTGTCTGCATAAGCGGAAACCGCTATTCAGGTAAGAGAAAATTTGAGGGTTAGTTTTCACAAGTTAAGAAAATCAAATTGAGCTCGGGGGAGGGCTATTCTGATAGGATTTTGAAGAGGGGATATTGGGTAACCTTTCTATGATCATTTCTAGTTATATTTCTTCATTTGGTCATTAAATCCACCATTTAAATTCAATTTGAGGATCAAAAATTGGGTAAATTGGGGTAAAGTTCTTAGGCTTAATTGTGAGTATTTGAGTGGGGGCATTTGACATTCGATTTGGATGAATCTTATATGAGTAGACTCGTGAGAGTACGAGGGTTTTGAAAATGTGAAAATTATAAGAATCCGAGACGTTGGCCCGAGGGGAATTTTGGTTATTTTACCTATTTTTGCGCCTTAGCTTTAATTTTAATAATGAAATTAGTTATTTGTGATGTTATTTAAAATATGTAATTGGTTTGACTAGATTGGGGCCACTCGGAGTCGGATACTTGTGGCAAGGGCATCGTTCCTTATTGATTTTTGCATCGGTTCGAGTTAAGTGGCTTGTTTAACCTTGTGTGGGGGACTTTGTCCCTTAGGATATGATATTTGATAATTGAATGCCTTGTACGTAAGGTGACGAGCGCGTACTTGAGCTAATTGTTGAAAACCCGAATTTTACTTAAAATACTTGAACAGAGTTTCTTTCGTGATTTCTTTATTCACTTGCTGTTATAGCCTGTACTAGTATAGAAAATAATGCTTAGATGATCCAAAGTTTGCCTATTTGTTTAATTTGCCTTATTTGTAATTACATGAAGCATGTTAGGCCAGAATTATTTGTTGCTTTGTATTGTTGTACGTAAATTTCTGAATATTTCTCTAATTTTTGTTGCGCATTTACATTGGGACTACAGATGTTGGATTCCGATAGCTCCCCCCTGTTTGTTTACTTTGGGACTGCAGGTTCGATTCCCGATAGTTCCCCCTCCATAGTTATATGGAACTACGGTAATGCAGCTGGTAGATCCCCCAGTACTGGGTATTGATATGCGATGGATTACGGGTTAGATTCCCGGGAGATCATCCAGATATTCAAATGCGATGGACTACGGGTTAGATTTCTGGGAGATCCACTTGACAGTTGAGGAAAAGGACTACAGGACGGTATCCTGGGAGATCCACATGGCACCCTGATATTGAGTGATACCTTGTTGTGTTATTTCCATACCTTGCTTAATTATCGTTTACTTGTAGCTTCTATCCTATTTTTATCGTTGTTTTTCCTGATTATTCTCTACCTTAGACTGTTCGTTATTATTATCATGTTTATTCTCAGTAGGTCCCTGGACTTCCTCGTCACTATCCGACCGAGGTTAGGCTTGGAACTTACTGAGTACCGATGTGGTGTACTCATGCCTCTTCTGCACATGTTTTCATGTGGAGATCCAGATACTTCCGGTCAGACGCACTATCAGTTATCCAAGAGCTATATTCGGAGACTTAAGGCATACATCTTCCGCGTCCGCAGATATAAAGAGTCTCCCTCTCATTCTACCTATAGCCAGCTAGTTGTTATTTCGTTTTTCTTTGTATTAGACTATTCTGGGTGATTGGAGCTTTGTATTTTCTTCTATTGCCTATGTTTTTCCGTGGGATTCCGGGTCTTGGGAGTTGTTTCAGCATTTGGGTATTTAAGTATATGTGCCAGGCGGTAACTCTTTACATTTCTTTATATTATTCGGTATTCTGTGGTTATTTTTCGTATAGATTGTTAATTCTGCAATGTGTTAGGCTTACCTAATCACGGGGACTAGGTGCCGTCAGGACATGTTCACAATTGGTGAACTAAGGCCGTGACATATTGGTATCGGAGCTCTAGCTTCATAAGAGTTACGAGACACATGCCGGTTTATTAGAGTCTCGTTGATCGGTACAGAGACGTCTGTACTTATCTACGAGAGGCTATGTAACTGTTTAGGAAAATATCCACTTCATTTGACTTTCCTGTCGTGCGTGATTTTTTACATCATAATCCTAAACTTCTGCCTTCCATTCTCTCATAGATGATGAGAACACGTGCTACCCAAGATGACCAGGCACCCGCACTTCCTACAATTGCCGTTAGAGGTCGGGCCCGGGGAAGAGGCCGAGGACATGCACGTGGTGCAGCCAGAGCACGTGTGCGAGCTGCTGCCAAGGTGCCACCAGCAGATCCCGCCAGCGTTCCAGCACCTGACTTGCCTACTCTTGCTATTACTCCAGCTCTTCAGGAGACTTTGGCACGATTCTTGAGTATGTTTGGTATATTGATTCAAGCGGGATTGGTCCGGGTTGTACCGACCACTTCACAGGCCAGGGGAGAGACCTAGACTCCCGCCGCCCCCACTCTAGAGCAGCAAGTTCCCATTGGTCAGGTTCCAGGTGTCATGGTGACACAGCCGGTGGTTCCAGTGCAGCGGGTGGTGAGGACCTCTCGCCTAGTAGAGGACAGGTGGGTCAAAGAGAGGGAGAACAAACGAGGTCGGGAGGGAGAGTATATAGTAATGAGTAGACCTCATGGAGCAGGGAGATATACTTGTCCTTATTTTGGAGGCAGGGTGCATCATGGTAAACGTTTTTTAGGTCGACCAGCTCAGTTTTCATCTCAAAGTTTCCACTGAGTTCCATGTGTTCAAGGGTCTTGGAGTACTCGTACCGCACAGTTTCTACCGCCACGCCCTCCCAGAGTTTTTCATGTGTGCGGGGATACCCGCCATGTAGTGAGGGATTGCCCTGGGCTTGGGAGGAGTGAGCCTCCACAACATCATCATCAACAGCATGCCCCGCGGCATTCTTAGGCCATGGGTACAGTCCCAGATGCTACCCCATCTACCCGTACTGAGAATGTTGCCTCCGATTCTGTCTTCACATGTATTATATTGGTCGGTTCTATTCGATCCAGGCTCTTCCTATTCTTACATGTCATCTTATTTTGCTCTGCATTTGGGCATAGCCTGAGAGACCTTGAGATCTTATGTTTATATTTCTACTCCCGTAGGAGATTCTCTTGTTGTGGACTGCGTTTATCGGTCAGGTTTGGTTACTATTCGTGGTTTTGAGACTAGGGCCGATCTTTTATTAATTGATATGGTCGATTTCGATATTATCTTTGGCATGGACTGGTTGTCGCCCCAGTATGCTATTCTTGATTGTCATACTAAGATCGTGACGCTGGCTATGCCGGGTATTCCTCGTCTTGAGTGGAGTGGTACTTTTGATCACACTCCTAGTAGTGTTATATTTTTTCTTAAAGCTCAGCGTATGGTTGAGAAGGGGTACGCCATGCATTTAGCTTATGTGAGAGATGCCAGTGCTGATACCCCTTTTGTTGACTCTGTCCTAGTAGTACAAGGTTATCCCAATATGTTTCTGGCTGATCTTCCGGGCATGCCGCCCGATCGGTACATTGATTTTGGTATTGATTCGTTGCCGGCACTCAGCCCATATCCATTCCTCCTTACCATATGGCTCCTCCTGAATTGAAGGAGTTGAAGGATTAGTTATAGGAATTGCTTGATAAAGGTTTTATTTGACCCAGTGTTTCACCGTGGGGTGCTCCTGTCTTGCTCGTGAAGAAAGAGGATTGTTCTATGCGCATGTGTATCAATTATCGTCATTTGAACAGGTTATTGTGAAGAATCAATATCCTTTTCCTCGTATCGATGATCTATTTGACCAGCTTCAGGGCGCACATGTGTTTTCTAAGATTGATTTGCGCTCAGGTTATCATCAGCTTAAGATTCGGGAGCCGAATATCCCGAAGACTGCTTTGAGGACTCGGTATGGTCATTACGATTTCCTTGTCATGTCATTTGGGCTGACCAATGCCCCAGCAACTTTTATGCATTTGATGCACTGTGTATTCAGCCCTATCTCGACTCGTTCATCATTGTTTTCATAGATGGTCTTCTTGTATACTCCCGGAGTCGGGAGGATCATGAGCAGCACCTGAGGACAGAGCTTCAAACCCTGAGAGAAAAGAAATTATATGCAAGTTCTCAAAATATGAGTTTTGCTTGCGTTCTATGGCATTCCTAGGCCACGTGGTATCGAATGAGGGCACTCGGGTGGATCCGAATAATGTGGAGGCCGTGCAGAGTTGGCCCAGGCCCTCCTCAGCTATAGAGATCCACAGTTTCATTGGCCTAGCGGGGTATTACCATCGTTTGTGAAGGGGTTCTCATCGATTGTAGCCCCTATGACTAGATTGACCCAGAATGGTGCTCCCTTTCAGTGACAGATGAGTGTGAGGCGAGCTTTCAGAAGCTCAAGACGGCCTTGACTTCAGCCCCTATTAGTATATTGCCTACTGGTTTGGGGTCCTATACAATTTATTGCGATTCCACGAGTCGAACCTGGAGCGGTATTGATGCAGGACGGTATGGTGATTGCCTACGTGTCCAGATAGTGGAAGGTACATGAAAAGAACTATCATGTCCATGGTCTTGAGTTAGCTGTTATTGTTCATGCCTTGAAGATCTGGCATCATTATTTGTATGGCGTACCATATGAGATTTACACGGATCATCAGAGTTTACAACACTTGTTCAAGTAGAAGAATCTGAACTTGCGCCAGAGGAAATGGTTAGAGCTACTGAAGGATTATGATATTTCCATTCTTTATCATTTGGGCAAGGCCAATGTGGTGACCGATGCCATGAGTCGCCGGGCGGAGAGTTTGGCATATTTTCCAGCTTAATAGAGACCTATGGCAATGTATGTTCAGGCCTTAGCCAGTCAATTCGTGAGATTGGACCTTTCGGAGCCCAGCCGGGTTCTAGCCTGTGTGGTTTCTCGATCTCATTGTTTGATCCTATCAGGGAGCGGCAGTATAATGACCCTCATTTTCTTGTCCTCAGGGACGCAGTTCAGCATGGAGATGGTAGGGATGTTACTATTGGAGATGACGGGGTATTGAGGATACAAGGTCGGATCTGTGTACCCGATGATGATGATATTCGGGAGTTGATATTTACATTGGCCCATAGCTCGCGGTACTCAATCCATCCGGGTATCGCGAAGATGTATTAGGATCTGAGGTAGCATTGCTGGTGGAGGTGGATGAACAAGGACATAGCTGAGTTTGTAGCTAGATGCCTCAACTGTCAGCAGGTAAAGGCTGAGCACCAGAGATCAGAAGGGTTACTCCAAAAGATGGAGGTTCTGGAGTTGAAATGGGAGGAGATCACTAAGGACTTTGTAACTGGTCTCCCTCTGACCGCGAAGAAATTTAATTCTATTTGGCTTGTTGTGGATCGGCTGACCAAGTCCGCTCATTTCGTTCCAGTGTGTACTACTTACTCAGCAGAGCGGTTAGCAGATATTTATATCAGGGAGATTGTCCGTCTGCACAACATTCCAGTTTCTATCATCCCAGACAGGGGTTCAGTGTTTACGTCACGGTTCTAAAGAGCCATCCAGCAGGAGTTGGGTACCCAGGTGACTATGAGTACAACTTTTCACCCTCAGGCGGACAGATAGCTCGAGCGCACAATTCAGATTCTTGAGGATATGCTCCATGCATGCATGATTGAGTTTAGAGGGTGTTCGGATGAGTTCTTTCCATTGGCTGGGTTTGCGTACAACAACAGTTATTAGTCCAGCATTCAGATGGCGCCTTATGAGGCCTTAGATGGTAGGAGATGCATATCCCCGGTGGGTTGGTTCGAGCAGGATGAGGCCAGGCTATTGGGCACTGAGTTGGTCCAGGATGTGGTAGAGATGGTTAAGGTGATTCAGGGTATACTCCGTACGGCCCAATCTAAAAAGAAGAGTTACGCAGACCGGAAGGTTAGTGATGTTTCCTTTATGGTTGGTGAGCGGGTTTTGCTTCAGGTCTCGCCTATGAAAAGCGTTATGAGGTTTGGGAAGAAAGGAAAGTTGAGCCTGAGGTTCATTGGCCCTTTTGAGATTTTGAAGCGAGTTGGAAAGGTTTCTTATGAGCTTGCCTTACCTCCTATTTTGGACGGGGTTCATCCGGTATTTCATGTCTCGATGCTTCTGAGGTATCACGGTGACCCGTCTCACGTTTTGGAGTTCACTTCTGTCCAGTTGGACAATGACTTGTCCTATATTAAGGAGCCAGTGGCGATATTTGATAGGCATGTCCGAAAACTCAGGCCAAAGGATATAGCTTCAGTGGCGGGGTCAGCCGGTCAAGGAGGCAACATGGGAGACCGAGCAGGATATACGCAACCGATACCCTCATCTTTTTGCTACTTCAGGTATGTTCTCTATGCTCGTTTGAGGTCGACGAATGTTTAAGTGTAGGAAGATGTGACTACGCGGCCGGTTTTCTATGGAATTTATTCCCCGTTCCCCCATTAACTGGTTTTCCTAAGTGCATTTCTGCTATTTTGGTTTTCCAGGACGTTCAATGTTAGAATTCGGAGTGTTTTGGGACACTTAGTCCCTAAATGAAAGCATAAGTGTTGGAAAGTGGTCCGCAATCGAAACAGTGTGAAGACGACCTCGAAATGGGAATATGATGATTCTGTTAGCTCTGTTAGGTGATTTCGGGGTTGGGAGTGTGTTCAAAATGGAATTTGGATGTCCGTAGCTCATTTAGGCTAGAAATGCTGAAAGTTAGAATTTGGAGATTTCCGATCCGATAGTGAATTTTTGATCCGAGGGTCGGAACGGGATTCCGGAATTTGTTAGCACCGTCATGTCATTTGGGACGTGCGTGCAAAATTTCAGGTCAATCGGACGAGTGTTGATTAGGTTTTGGATCGAAAACATGTTTTATGAACTTGAAGATCTTAGGCTTGAATCTTTGATTATATCAGGTTTCTGGTGTTGTTTTGGAGGGGTTAAGGATTTGTACAAGTTTGAATAAGCCGTTAGATGGTATTGGTATTTTTGGTTGGGATCCCGGGGGGCCCCGGTTGTGTATCGGATGCTCAATGGGCAAGTTTTGGGAGTTGGAAGAAAAATTGTAGCACACTCCTGTCATTTTTGCTTTTGCGGCTGGGGAACCGCAGAAGAATCGCAAAAGCGGATTTGGGATTTGGGCATATACCGTAGAACGGGTATGGTATCCGCATATGCGGAACCACATAAGTGCTTCTTTTGACCACATATACGAAAGCCCAGGGTTTAATAAGGATCGCAAATGCGGCTCTTGTTCCGCATGTGCGGGACTGCAGAAGCGGTCCCTTGTCTGCATAAGCGGAAACCGCTGTTTAGGTAAGATAAAATTTGAGGGTTAGTTTTCAAAAGTTAAGAAAATCAAATTGAGCTCGGGGGAGGGCTATTCTGATAGATTTTGAAGAAGGGGTATTGGGTAAACTTTCTATGTTCCTTTCTAGTTATATGTCATCATTTGGTCGCTAAATCCATCATTTAAATTCAATTTGAGGATAAAAAATTGGGTAAATTGGGGTAAAGTTCTTAGACCTAATTGTGAGGATTTGAGGGGGGGCATTTGACCTCTGATTTGGATGAATCTTATATGGGTAGACTCGTGAGAGTACGAGGATTCTAAAAATGTAAAAATTAATCGATTCTGAGACGTTGGCCCAAGGGGCATTTTAATCATTTTACCTATTTGCGCGCCTTAGATTTATTTTTAATATTGGAATTAATTACTTGTGATGTTATTTACAATATGAAATTGGTTTGACTAGATTGGGGCCACTCGGAGTGGATACTCGTTGCAAGAGAATCACTCCTTATTGATTTTTGCACCGGTTCGAGGAAGTGGCTTGTCTAACCTTGTGTGGGGGACTTTGTCTCTTAGGATTTGATATTTGGTAATTGAATGCCTTGTACGTGAGGTGACGAGCGCGTACTTGAGCTAATTGTTGAAAACCCAAATTTTTACTTAAATACTTGAGCTGAGTTTCTTTCGTGATTACTTTATTCCACTTGCTATTATAGCCTGTACTAGTATAGAAAAGCATGCTTAGATGATCCAAAATTATCCTATTTGTTTGATTTGCCTTAATAGTAATTACGTGAAGCATGTTAGGCCAGAATTATTTGTTGCTTTGTATTGTTGTACAAATTTCTATATATTTCTCTAATTTTGGTCGCGCATTTATATTGGGACTACGGATGTGGAATTTCGGTAGCTCCTCCCCTTGTTTGTTTACTTTGGGACTGCGGGTTCCATTCCTGAAGGATCCTCCAGATAATCAAATACGATGGACTACGGGTTAGATTCCTGGGAGATCCTCCAGATAATCAAATACGATGGACTACGGCTTAGATTTTCGGGAGATCCACTAAACAGTTCAGGAAAAGGACTACAGGACGGTATCTTGGGAGGTCCACATGGCACCCTGATATCGAGTGGTACCTTGTTGTGTATTCCTTACCTTGCTTAATTGTCGTTGACTTGTAGCTTCTATACTATTTTTATCGTTGTTTTTCCTGATTATTCTCTGCCTTACATTGTTCATTATTATTATCATGTTTATTCTCAGTAGGACCCTGACCTTCCTCGTCACTACCCAACCGAGGTTAGGCTTGATACTTATTGAGTATCATTGTTGTGTACACACACCTGTTCTGCGCGTGTTTTTCATGTGCAGATCCAGATACTTCCGATCAGACGCACTATCGGTGATCCAGGAGCTATATTCAGAGACTTGAGGTATACATCTACCGTGTCCGCAGATCCACAGAGTCTTCCGGTCATTCTACCTATTGTCGGCTAGTTCTTACTCCGTTCTTCTTTGTATTAGACTATTATGGGTGATTAGAGCTTCGTATGTTCTTCTATAGCCTGTGTTTGCCCGTGGGATTCCGGGTCTTGGGAGTTGTTTTAGCATTTGGGTATTTAAGAGTATATTCCAGGTGGAAACTCTTAACATTTCTTTATATTTGGTAATATGTGGTTATTTTTTGTAGAGATTGTTAATTCTGCAATGTGTAAGGCTTACCTAGTCGCGGAGACTAGGTGCCGCCATGACATGTTCATAATTGGTGAACTAGGGTCGTGACAGAAACTAATATTTGAGCACCATTTGTACGTGGTTTACATACAAGTTGATTAATTTGATTTCAAAATGGTAAATAAATTAAACAAAAATATAAAATTTAGCGTTGAAATCGAGATAAGACAGTAGAAGTTTTGATTCCGGGAACAGAGCTCCAGTAGTAACAATATTAATATGCAAAAAGATGAAATATTATTGAGCTTTGAAAAAAGTATAGTATCAGCTTGTCAGAAAATTCGTGTGTCTTTCAATGCTTGTTGAGCTCTCTATCTATAATAGTGCCTAGGGAATAAGGTCCTAGGATCAAGCCCTAATTTAATGACAATTATGGGGTCTATTGAAGAATGTATAACACTAGGCAATCAATGACATATTCCCTTTAACGGACTATATACTTAATGCTATAGAATATTCTACATTAAATGTCACCGGTGACGGCATTTATCTCGCCTTTACGAACATCATTTCCTATGGAGATAAACGAAATTGTCACCATCAGACCTGGTTATCTTCTACTTTCAGCTTCACATGTCGCTATACTATGTGAGCGTTTAATATGAACATATTTTACCCTATTAAGTTAGTCCCTTTACTTTCCGGTGACATATCCTTGTGTTACCGGAAAGTTGGTAAAGATACCTTTCTTGGGGGGAAATTCTCAAAGCCCCTCTAAAAAGTATATGATGGTTGATTAGACGCATGTCTCTCCGTATTTAATGCCTTGAACATGTGTCATCCCATGATTCAACAATACTTTTACCAGTTATCGAGGTAATTATTTTATCTTTCCGTTCCTTTACTAATATGCATCAACCTTCTTCTTTTACACTTCATAATTCTCTATACTCTTTCACACTCTTTCTAATTCTTTTTATTCAACTCACATTTATTTTCAACTTCCTTTAATCTCTCTCTTCAGAGTAAAACCTTTATTTCCTTCTAATAATTATGGCCTTTTCTTCCAAAATATCCAGTTCTCAAAGAGCAATGAAAGCTGTCACGACCCTGATTTTTCACCCTCAAAAATCGTGATGGCGTCTACTCGTAGAAGCTAGGCAAGCCACCAAATTTAGAGATATAACTCTTTCATTTTAATTCTTTTTAACAAATTGTAAGAACAGGTTCTCAACAATTAAATAATAAGATGAAATTAGACGAAAGACCTAGACTAATATAATACCAAAATAAGTATGAAAATGCCAACATACGTCTCTACCCAGAAACCAGTGTCACAATATTCACGGATTGTCTAGGATTACTACATACAAATATCTGAAAGATAGAAACATAGCATGTCTTGGATACAAGTGATAACATAACATAATAATAGATAGAAGAGACGCCGGTCCTGCGGACGCTTGCGAGACTACCTCGGAATCTCTATGGAATGAAGGCTGGCTCCCAAGCTACTATCCCAACGCTGCTCCTATATCTGCAAAGATTGCAGAGTGTAGTATCAACACAATGAACCCTGTGTTCTGCTAAATGCTGGGCTAACCCCGGTGAGGTAGTGACGAGGCTAGGACCAGATTGCAGATAAACCTGTGCAATTATATAATGTACGGCGAAAATATCTACAACAATACAATAATACTACTGTTGCGGAACCAACCCGATCCCTTATCATTTAACATTATTGCGGCGTGCAAATCTATCCATCTATATAACTATCGCGGCGTGCAAATCGATCCAATATAATATTTATTGCAGCGTGCAATTCGATCCAAGATAACATTGTTGCGGCATACAACCCGATCAATATATAATATTGTTGCGAAATACAACTCGATCCATATATAATAAAATGTTGCGGTGCACAACCCGCTATGAATATACAATCAACAATAATTATAATAACAGTTCTGGAAAGGGATCACTAATGAACCACACTATCCCGGCAAGGAAATCGACATCATAAATATATACGTCCCGGCAAGGGAGAAACAACTATAACCAAATCTTAATCCAACATCTAATCATTTCAGCTATATCTAATACTCAACTTAGTAATTTCCACAACAACCAACTTAATCTTTACTCAATATCGAGAATCATAAATAATAAACATCTGTAATATTATTTACGAACACAACAAGTTGTATTTTAAGACTCACGGTCATGCTTGACATCAATGTATAGATACTCGTTACTATACCTATATGTCGTACTCAAAAGGAAGCAAATAACAAATAGGAATAAACTCCTAATCCCTCAAGCTAAGGAAGACTGAACATTTACCTCGAGCTTCCACGGCCAACTCAAGCCTCAAACACCACTTTCCCTTTCAAATTTTGCTCCAACTCAATCATAGCTATATACAGTTGACGTAATAACATCAATAAATGCTAAACAATCCAATTACAATGCTTAATTATAGCCAAAAATTAATCCCGGGCCCGCTTGATCAAAACATAAGGTTCAGATAAAACCCAATCACTCATTCACCCACGTGCCCGAAGATATAATTTGTTTTGAAATCAGACCCCAAAACGAGGTCAAATTTCCAAATAATAAAAAATCCTAACTTTACCCGAATTCCCAACTTCTACCCTTAATCTCATGTTTTAAGCCTAGAAATCTAATAGATTTAGATGAAAATGGAAGAAAACAAGTTGAATATTACTTACCTAAGAGATTATGGTTAGGAAATTCTTCAAAAATCACATATGAGCTTTGGAGAAGAAAAAGTTGTGAAAATAATGAGAATCTCGTAATACATTCTATTTTTAGAACTTAAAATAATTGGGCAAATTTTGATCTATGCAATCGCGGAAGAGGGATTGTGATCGCATAGGGTAAAGGGCTTTGGTCATTGCGATCGCATACAAGGCAATGTGATCACGTAGTAGAAAACGGGTTCCCTTCCCGGACTTGGTTTAATACATCGCGATCGTGGAAGAGAGAATGCGATCGCATAGAACAAATTGTGAACTCCCAGAATTTACTCTACACGATTGCGGAAGGACCTATGCGATCGCATAGCACTAAACATGACCCCTGAAGTTTACACTATGCGATCACGAGCCTTCCTATGCGATCACATAGAACAAAATCACTAAATACCAGAAACAACACAAAACAAGATTTTTCTAAGTGTAAAGCACTCCGACGCCTATCCAAAACTCACCCGAGCCCTCGGGGTTCCAAACCAAATATACACACAACCTCAAAAACATCCTACGGACTCATATATGTGATCAAATTGCCAATATAATGAACATCAAATGAAACCTAAAAATCAAAGTATAATTTCAAAACTTCTTAAACTTCAAATTTGTAAATTAGGTCCGAATCACATCAAATGACATTATTTTTTCATCAAATATCATAGGATCATCGTAAAACATATATAAGACCTATACCGGGCACATGAACCACTTGTAATTGATTTAAGTATTTGTTCAACCACTTGTAGCATCCACCTATGTGCTGCGGCTGAGGAAACTGATACTGACTTGGGTGACCTGAATGACCATCCTGAAAACTCTGGAGCGGCATTGCACTGATAGGAGCTGGTGGTGCACTATTGGGCTGTTGATCAAAATACTACATGTGACAACCATGGCCACCTGAAGAACCATGAGAAACCTGAAGAGCTAACTAAAAGGGCCTAGGAGGATGGCCTTTACCATACGAATCTCTGCCTCCAGATGAAGAACCACTGAATTTACCTGAATGATTGGGCCTCTTATCCGGCCCTTGACCACCTCCCTGCGACAACACCATCTCCACTTTCCTGGCCACATTGGCCGCCTCCTGAAAGGTAATCTCACTCCCAGCCTCCCTATCCATATGAAGACGAATTGGCTAAATAAGACCGTCAAAAAACCTCCTCACCCTCTCTCTCTCTCTCTCGGTAGGAAGTATGACAAGAGCACGGCGAGCCAAGTCAATGAATCTGGTCTCATACTGGGTAACGGTCATGGAACCCTACTGAAGGCGCTCAAATTGCCTCCGATAGGCCTCTCTCTGAGTAATAGGGAGAAACTTCTCCATGAAAAGACATATGAACTGCTTCCAAGTCAAGGCTGGTGATCCGACAGGTCTAACCAAGCAATAATCTCTCCACCAAGTCTTGGAGGATCAAGATAAGCGAAATGTATCAAAATCAACCACATTGGTCTCAACAATACCCATGTTCCTGAGAACCTCATGGTAGCTGTCTAGATAAACTTGGGGATCCTCAATAGATACACCGCTGAAAGTAGTAGTGAAGAGCTTGGTGAACCTATCCAGCCTCCACAAAGGCAATTATAGTTTCTCCATCGCCGGTCTGAGCTACAACACTTGGCTGAACTGCTCCAACTTGCTGAACTGCTGGAGTCTAAATCTGGAGAGCTACCTGCTCCAAAGTATGAGTAGCAGGAGTCTAGGCTCCTCTTCCAGCCTGAGCGACAACTGGTGCTACAGGAAGCAAGCCTACCTGGGGGACACTCCCCATGAGGCCTACTAGTCAGACCAGAGCATCCTAATGAACAGGGGTAGAAATAAACCCCTCTAGGACCTTAGCTGGAACCATCAGAACTAATGGGGCAGAACCTCGTCATCAAAATCAACCTGAGGCTCTGCCATTGGGGCAGCTGCTCGGGGCTGAGCTCTGCCCATACCTCAGCCTCTAGCACGGCCTCTCTCTCGCCCTCTTCCCCTCATAGGAGCTGCTGCTGGGGGCTCGAGCTGCTGAGCGATGGATGAGGAAGCACTTGTTCTTGCCATCTGCGAAAGAACAAAGTAGAAAGTCAATTAGCATTTAAGAAACAAAACCGCATGACAATAAAGAACAAATATGAAATTTTGGGCATACGCCCAAGTCCCATATTTTCCTGGTGGACCTCCGGGATCATCAAATCATGGGTTCGCCTTTGGGTCATCACTAAAACACCAATCATACTAATTTTCCTATTGTGAGCATCATTATCCCCAAAAACCGGAACTAAGGACTTCAAATAGAAGTTCCCTTCTGCTAATTCTGGCACGTGGTATGTTGGTGTATATCCTTCTTCCATCCATTCTTCTGGCAACCTTGTTGTGAAGGAAGACAGTGGTTGTCCAGATTTGAACATCATTTCTCCTGACCTAGCAGAGCAGGTACCTTCTCCAAGAATGGACACATACTCATTCACTTTGGACTCGTTCTTATTGAGCTGGGAGGGGGCTTGATTCTGTTATCCAGGAGTTTTACTTCCACTATAAGTATACTTGGAACATGTGAGACCTTTTGTGTGGTAGACAGTAGCATGCCTTCTGCGGCTATGCTAGGAGGCAAGAGAAGATATTTCCTTGGCTCAGCTGATGAACTTTTATTCCCCAAGATTTTTCATGGGGAATGATAAACTTAAGCAAACGTGGTCACCATGTTTTGCTCACCAACATGAATGATGATAACGACCATGGATGGATGGGGAAGTTCATTGTAGTTGCCACCAGGGACATCATCCAGGCTAGAACCCCATCCGAGAGGAGGATGTCCCTCTTTCCCGGTCCGCAATTCATGGAAATTTAGGGCATGATTATTCTGCCCTCTTCGAAGATCCTTATAAGAGGTAGAATGTTTCCCTTTTGATCCCTCTGAATGCCATATGTTGTCCCCACCGGCAGAACTTGCTAATTTTCTGAAGCCTCTGGCTTCAGAAAAAGATATGAATAAGATACAATATCTCTTGGGAGAGTGTTTTTTGAATAATTCCATGCACAACATAGCTGCGATACAATCTTTGTTTCATCTATTGTTTATTCTATCATTGTTACGACAAGGATTTTAGTTTGCACATTTGTTTTGTGGAATAACTTCCTTGGTTCTGAGGTCGTTCAAAGGTTGATTCTTAATAATGAGGAACTTACCTCGGAGAGCGATCAATTTTTGGTCGAGCAAAATCAAGTTGTTTCCCATCTCCCGGAACTGGAAGCACGAGATGCTAAGCACGAGATGCTGAGGCCGTTGAGTTGGAGGCTCAGTTGCAGCAAAGAGAGCAAGTGGTAGTGACCCTCGGTCAAGAGGCCACCATGTTATAGGTATAATTTCAAGAAGCTATGGCAAAGTGGGTTGAGGTCCACAATGTCGTTCTTTCTAAATCCAATCGCGGAGCTGCCTCTACTAAAAGAATGAATAATTTGAAGGCAACCTTGAACTCCAAAATTGAAGATATTGTTGCTACCGAGGAGAAGTATGCCAATTGGAAGAGAGTCATAAGAGTTTTATAGAGCATAATAAAGTTTTTAACTCTACTGTCTATAACCTTGATGTCAGCTTCGGTCTGTTAGATTTGAGCGGGATAACCTTTCAACCGAGGTGGACCGTCTTAAGGAGGAACTTAGACATTGAGTGGCTTCCCTCATTGTTGAAAAAAATATATTCTATTTATATCATGAGGACAAAAACCTTAGAAGAGGTCAAAACGGGTGTCATTACATTTGATGCCATAATCACTAAGGCCCGTGAGCTGGAGTCAACTGCCCGAAGGTGTCTCAATCCAAACTGATGCTATCGATTCTTCTGGTTCTGGTTCTGAGTTCTCGAGAACATAATAATCATAAGGGGATGATGTTGAAGACTAATAGGCTAAAGGCTACAATATTGAGCTGGCGGTAGATCCGCCTACTTCTTTCGAGGTTGTAGATGTTTCTCTTCCTCCGAATTTTGGGGGTGAAGCGGTTTTGCTTTTTGCTTTCATTTATTTTCTGGACCTTTATATTTGTGCTGCTTGGCATGTTTGCTATGAATAGAAGTATTTTCCATTTACGTATTGTGCAATTTTTCATTTTTGCGTACTTTTGGTTTACATATTGTGCAAGTTTTTCTCTTTGCATCGAATTATGCAAAGCTTCAGTTGTATTTTTCCCCGATAGCATTTGAATTTTGGGCATAAATTCTTCCGAAATCCACCCTTTATCATGAGGGTTTCATAAGGGAGGTCCCTCTTATGTTTACGGTGCTCTTGAAGAGGACGTCTCCTATTCATTACAACAATAGCATTTGAAGTACTTGTTTAACCTTGAAATGTTAAAATTAATTCATCGATAGGACAAGAAACAAGATGAAAATAAAAGGACTTCATTTTATTCCTTCCATATTCAAAATTACATAAGCATTCATTGTGTTAAAAGGAAATTGTCATTGCTTCTAGCTAACTTGTACATCTTGTTTCTACTGAGCTAGCCTCGCAGTCCCCGATCCCGATCCAGATTTTGTAGTTCCGGTAAATGTGGCAGTCATTGTTGTCGTATTCTCATATCATCCCCTTCCCCAGTGTTGTAATGTGAAGAATGCAAATTTGAACATAGGAAGCCTTGCTTCTTTGAGGATTCCACTAGTGAATGGTTAGATAATATTTAGTTAGCAAGCTTCACTTCCCCTTGGAAACTTTTGCTAACGCGCCAAATATTATATAACAATCCCCTAATGGATTGTACTCATGAGCTATCGGGCAACCTTTGGATCATAGAAAACTTTTCTTTCCATTAGGAATTTGGCTATCGAGCAAAATACTATCTAACCGCTCCGTATTGGCCTCTTGCTCACATGCCTTGTCATATAAAGGTCTTATTCCTACTCACGAAGATTCCTTCATAGTATACTTTCCGTTACTACCTCGTTAAAAACCTTAATAGAAAACCTAATTGGGACAAAAACCGAGTGAAGGAAAAAGAGTGCATCACATACTTTTAGTATAGGCGAGGCTCATCAGCAATAGTATATTTAGAGGTGTGCCACATTCCAGTTTCTCGGTAACTTTACTCCATCTTAATTTTCCAATTCATATGAGCATTTTAAGCAACAATTGAAACCTAGTAGGGGACTTCCCATATCAGACCCAACTTCTCTGCGTTGACCTTTGAGGTGTTTTGAGTTACCTTCCTTAAAATAAACTCTTCTACTTTGAAATAATGAAGGTTGGTTCTTCGATTGTTTAATATCTTTCCATACACTATTTCTATGCTGCCATCCTTATATGTGCGGAGTCACTGCGTTCGTTGAGCAACTCCAATTTGACAAATATTTCCTCATTGTTTGTCTATTAATCACCAGAAATATCTCAAGCTAGGTTCTCCTGCTTCCAGCAGGATCAAGGCTTCCGCATTGTACACAAGAGAGAAAGGAGTCTCCCATGTGCTTGATTTGGCTATTGTTCGATACGCCCACAACACTCATGGTAGTTCTTCGGGCCATTTGTCTTTTTCTTCTTCCAATATCTTTCTTAGACTTTGGATAATCACCTTTTTTGTTGATTCTGCTTAATCGCTTTCACTCGGGTGATAAGGTGATCCTTTTGATTTTCAGGTCTTCAAGAAAATTTGTGATCTTCGCAACCATATATTATGGCTTGTTGTTGCAGGATATTTATGTTATCCCGAATCTGGAAATTATATTTCCCCACAAGAAATCTACCACTTCATGTTCACGATCTTTTGGTAAGGACATACGTAACCCACTTAGAAAAAAAGTCAGTTAAAATCAAAACATGTTACCTTATCGGGGGCTGGCGACAGCGGACTAACTATATCCATTCCCCACTTCATAAACGACATGATGACAAAATTGAGTGTAATAACTCTATCGGTTGATGTATCAATGGTACGTGGCATTGACATTTATCACATGTCCAAACATAAGACTTGGCATCTTGTTCCATCCGGGGCCAGTGGTATCCTGCCCTAATTAATTTTACCACTAAGGAATCTGTTCCTGAGTGATTTCCACATATCCCTTCGTGGACTTCCCACAATACATAGTTGACTTTAGAAGCTCCCAAGCATCAGGCCAACGGTCCTTGAAAAAATCTTTTAATTGACCTCCCTTAAAGATGTATCGAGTTTCTTTAGTGCGTAGTGCTCGAGATGAATTGGGATCTTCAGGAAAGTTTCCGTGCTCGAGATAATTTATGATCTTATTTCTCCAGTCCCAAACCAAATTGGTCGTGTTTACTTTGTAAATTTGTCTGCGTCCAACACCGAATGCATAAAATACACAACCGTACTGAAGTCTAATCCTTTCATTTTTGTGGACGATCCCAAATTGGCCAGTGCATCTGCTTTCTCATTTTCTTATCTCGGGATGTAGGTAATCGACCATTCCCTGAACCTTACGAGTAAATCCTAGACTTTCAATACATATTGTTTCATGCACTCCTCTTTGGCTTTGATAATCCCCTAGATCTGATTTACTACCAATTGGGAGTCGCATTTAGTATCTATGACCTCAAAATCCAGTCCCTAGGCCAACTTGAGTCTTGCAATCTTTGATTTGTACTCTGCTTCATTTTTAATCAAATGAATAATTCATATATCCTATTTTAAGTTTTCCCCCGAGGGCATGATTAATACTGAATCGAGCCCAATCACTAAAGAACTCTCTGAGATGGTTGTTTTCAGCAATGTCACCACATCCTCCTATAAATGCCAGTAGTCCCCATTCCGCTGACCATTGGTCCCATGACATACGCATCACAAAGTAGAATCTCTCTAACTAATATCACGTCTCATTGGTTTCAGGAATAGTGCTTCCTCAATGTTCCTCATAGATGACATCAGCTCCACTATGTTGACATTGAATTTGTATTCGAAAAGCCTGGGGTAGGAGGAATCTCGGGAACCCAACATCTCCTTGTCTTGCGATAACCTGTTACTCCAGTTGCGATCAACTCTCCTATCAGTAGCTAATCTGTCCGCCAACCAAAAACATCTACTGCATCTTTCGGCCTGTCCATAGGCACAAAATTGACCCCTTGAAGACCGTCGATCTATGTTGAAATCTTCCTTTGATCTCTCCTTATTTTTCTCCCAATCCAACCCTTTGTTGATTCCAGGAAACCGAACTGATCATCCTCAATTCTTATCTTTATCTTATAGTAGTTATGAACATCTGCGCATGTTGTTGCTTCTAACTCGAGCATACTTTCTTTCAATTTTCGAGGAGCATCAAAACTCTAGGATTCAGCCCTTTAGTAGCTTCAGCTGCCCATTCATTTGGTATTGCCAGGAGCAGTATTTTTTCTTTCTAGAACCTAGTCACAAACTCCCGCAACAATTCAAACTCTCCTTGTATAATCCTGAATATGTCATCCTTTTGGACCTATACTTTTCTGGCCCAAGCATGAGCCTCGATAAAATAATCTGTGAGCATCTCAAAGGAGTATTTTGAATGCTTGGGCAAGAGTGAACACCATGTCAGGTTCCCTTTTGTGTGGGTCTCTCCGAATTTCTTTAGAAAAGCTGACTAAATCTCATACGTAGCTGGTTTCCATTCACCACCGTTGTATAGGGGGTGATATGCTCATGTGGATCGGAGTCTCATCATACTTCAGTACGAATGAAATTTTGAATCGCTTTGGAATCAATTCTGGTGCCACATTTGGTTTGAACAACAATTGGGTGTACTTCTTTAAGTCATGTCCTTTCAACACGGGTGGCGTGCCCTGAGTTTCCATTCAGGCATTTATTTCCCTTACAAATTGCATGAGTTTAGTTTAAAGGGGATAATCCTCATTGCTATTCCCGCATCTACTACCGTTCCTCCTGGCCCTATCAAAGCCGACTTTCCCCTGAGGTGTTCTCATCGACCCTTTGCTTTGTTTGATTTATGGGAGCACTGGTAGGAACTGAACCTCGTCCATTCGCGTTGTTTGAAGCACTCGACAATGCATGCCTCAACTTTGTCATGACAGGTCCTATTATGAGAGATGACCCATAATAGTCTTTTGTTGCTCCCTCAGGATCCCTATTGTTTCAGCGACGTGCTCTTCCTCAGCGTCATCAGGATTTGCCCCTCGAACATCACAGATACTGCCCGCCATGGACCGGCATGGCCTCATTCCCCTCATTATGGGTATCATTGATTGAATCTTCGTGTTGAGGTTGATTTCCTTGGGTCTCAACATTGTGTGCGATGTTGAAATCATTATCTACCATTTTCTATGATTTTTGCAAAGAACAAAGAATCAAACATGTTATTAATAGATGTAAATATCAACTCAATTACATAACTGTCTAAGCCACACTGTGGGCGCCAACTATATACTCATAAAACGATATAGTCAAAATTGTACGTGGTTTATCGACAAGTGAATTAATTTGATCCCAAATTGATAAATAAATTAAACAAGAATGTTAGACTTAACGTTGAAATCGAGATAAGACAGTAGAAACCCTTATTCCTGGAGCAGAGCTTTCAGATGCAGTAGTAACAATATTAATAAGCAAAAAGATAAAATATTATTGAACTTTTGAACAAAGTATTGTATTAGCTTGTCAGAAAATTTGTGTGTCATAGAGCATGTATGACCAAGCTTCTGGGAGTCCAAAAGTACTTTTTTTCACCAAAAAAGTACTTTTTTAAAAATTTAAGTTGTTTGGCCAGCAAAAGCAGTATTTCTACTTTTGGGAAGAAGCAGAAAATTCTACGTTCTTCCAAGAAGCAAAAACAGAAGCAGAAAATTAATTTTCAAGACAAAACTATCCTCACCATAAATTCATATTTTCCAAATTATTCCTTATTAATTTAAATTATTTCTTTTTATTTTTCTTTCTAGTTTTTACTATTATATTAAAATTAAAGATATCATATATATGAATCATATTGTAACTTTTCAAAAAATTTATTGATATTTTTTGTTTTTGATTTTTTCTTTGTGTAATGTCTTGTAACTTTCTAAATTATCTTCTTCTTTTTTTATCTAAAGCAAATTATCTGTATCCTTCTTTGGATTATCAATTTTCTTCCTACAAATACTCATTTATAATTTCTATTATTATATGCCACTAGTTTCCGAATCTTTAACACAGTTATCAAATCTTATTTGTGAAGATGATCTACAATAGGTAATAAATTTACGACTCCGTTTCATAATCTATCTATATATTATCAAAAGAAGAAAATGAATCAAGATTAAGTCAAGGGCAACCTCACAATAAGTTATTTATTATTTTGGGACAAAGTTAGTATGGTTATGTAATAAATATTTTTTTTAAAAAGTAAATAAATAATACATTATCTGTTGTTAATAATTAATTACTCTTTTTGAATTAGAATTTATGTATACTTAACTATTTCTTTTGTGAGTTTTTATATATTTAAAATTATTCTATTTTACGTTCAATGTCATCTTTCAAGTTAGACATTCAAAATTATCTAGTTACAACTACCATTGCTATATATAATTTTACCGACGACATTCTTCTATGATACAGAATTCAACTATTATGCTAACAGAGACAATATTGCAGAGATTGATGAAGGAGATGAGCCTTCTAATATTCCTTTAGAAATGTGAGGCAAGTCTTTTACTAATATGGATGCGTTGTGTGATAGAAATAGAGATGAAATTGTTGAAAAATATTATCATGTGTGAGTAACTTTACTTATTATTTTATGATGGATTATCAATATATATTAATTCATGTATAGCTTCTAATTTATACTGAATGATGTTATTTTAATTATTCATATCATCATATAACAATACGTAATTATACTACATAATATCATATGCTTTGGTATAACTATAATAATACATGTAAAATTGTCTTAAATATTTAATATGTTTGTTTATTTTATGCTTTATATTTTAATCAAATAAAATAAAAATAATAAAAGTATCTTACGATAAATATTTAAGTTTATTTTTCTACTTACAAAAATTATAAGACCTTGGTACTATCCTTTTTATTAATTTGACACTCAAAAGTACTTTTTAGAAAGATTGACCAAATATAATTTATTTACCAAATGTTGCAAAAAGTACTTCTTAACTGAATTGACAAACACAAATAATTTTTTTTCAAAAGTACTTTTAGAAAAAGTAGTTCTGAATAAAAGTACTTTTCAAAATAAGCTGATTTTGACAGCTTGGCCAAACGGGCTCTTACAATGATTGTTGAGCTCTCTATTTGTAATGGTGTCTAGTGTCACAGGGGTGATTTATGTCACTCGAAATTCTGCCCCGTTCACCTCTACAAAAACGTGGGAATATGTTTTGCACCTGTTTTTCAAACTGCTAATTGTGCACAGCATGCACCAATTTCGACCAGCTGCCTTATGCCTAAGGCTGTCAGTGCGCCCAACCTTGTGTTTGACATTGCTCCGTTCCAATGTCATTACCACAGCTCGTCTCCGCTGACTTTGTCGCACACGTTTATTGTCACAACTGCCTGCTCATTTCAAGTCACCCCAACTTGATTAAATTTGCCCGCATCAATTGCCATTGCTTGTCCCGCCTTGCTTTGCCTTGCCGTGTCATGTCTTTGCCCCTGCTTGACATGGCTTTGCCTCGCCATTGCATTTCCTATCCACACGTCTGAGTAAAATTCCCCTTTCTTCTGTCCAAGGTGCGTTTATCAATCTCGCATAGTCTGTCATGCCGAGCTGCCTGTCATGATGTTGTCCCAATTTTCAGGTTGTGTGCCAAGTTCATCATGAAAATACTCATCACAACCCACACCTGTCGAGGACTTTGTCAATGGGCTAACAAACACCCCCACCCAAAGAATTATTCGTCCTCAACGAAGCAACTTCCGCATTTTCAGCACCACCATAGGTCCCAAATACGTTGTTGCTTGCAGTTCTTCCTCGTTTGGCTCATCTTCACTTTTTTCTTCAGCAAAAAACGCTGAAAGCTTTTCAATTCTTGGACACTCTCTCGCCATCTGTGGTCTTTTGCATATAAAACAACCATCAAACTTGTTGTTTTGTCCTTTATTTGTCGAAGGTCCAGACATTGTTTTCCCTTTTCATTGCCATTGCCCTCAACGGCATTGCCCTTGTCATTTCCATTCCTCCTCCACTCTTTTGCCTTGTCCTTGTTACCATTTTTGGACTTTGAAGTAGTAGATAAATCAGAACCATCTTGTCCCCACCGAAAGTCACCCAACACATCCGTAGCAGCAATGGCACTAGGAAGGTCTTTAATATTTTGCCCTCATAGTTCCACTTGCGCCCACGACTGCAACCCGTAAAGAAAATTATGCAGCTTCTCTTCCTCAGACATAAAAGAGCTGAATCTTTGACATATTCCCTGACCATTCCAGTTTGTTTCAACTTCTTCAAACGATCTCTAGCAATCTAGCCCGCATTGCTGAATGAATTGATCCTTTAACTCTTTCTTCAGCCCTTCCCAAGAGTCAGTCTTTGGCCTACTAGCACTTACATCATCTGCCACGTGCGTGCGCCACTACAGTTTTACATTTCCAACCAAGTACATAGTCGTAATGGTGACCTTATCTTCATCTCGCACCTTGGAAGCTTGAAATTACGGCTCTATATCCCACAGGAAATTTCGAGTTTCTTGGTAGTCATTCCGCCACTAAACTTTTTAGGCTCCGGAATTCTGAATTTGATATGATCTGCCCCCAGTAGTACTTCATTATTGCTCACAGCACGACCCAACAATGCATTTTCTGCTTTTAAATCCATGCACTCTTGGCTTAGTTTTTTCATCTTGGCCTCAAGATAGGCAAGACGCATCATAATGGTCAGAAATTGATCCCCATCAACAATTCCGATGAGTGCCTCTAATGCAGTAACTTTTTCCCTCAGTTTTGCATTGCTACTAGCCATTCTTCACAAAATTCAACCGCTAAACGTTTTGTCAACCCCGCATAGTCTGTCATGCCGAGCTACCCGTCATGACGTTGTCCTAATTTTTAGGTTGTGTGCCAAGTCTATCATGAAAATACTCGTCACAACCCATACCTGCCGAGGACCTTTGTCGAGGGGCTAACACCTAGGAACAAGGTCCTAGATCAGGCCATTATTAAATGACATTGTCTGGGCTACTGAAGAATGTGCAACGGTAGGCAATAAATGTCATATTCTCTGTAATGGACTACATACGTAATGCTATAGATTAGTCTCCACTGGATCTCATCGGGTGGCAGACATTTATCTCATCTTTACGAATACCATTCCCTTCAGAGATAAATGAGATTGTCACCTTAGACCCGGTTACCTTCAGCCTTCGTCTCTACGTATCGCTATAGTATGAGAGCATTTAATATGAACATATTTTACCCTATCCAATTTTGTTATGGAAATAGATAGTTAAAAATCATTTCTTCACTTGTTGGTTTTTTAGTATTAGTTCTTTATTTGACCAATTGTTATTCCCTTATTCCAGTATTAGTTCATTATGAACATATTAGTTCTCTTTCATTTAAAGTAACACTATCTATTTTATATTCATTTGTCAAAAGTTGTGACAACCCAAAGGGTCATCACTCATTTCCTTATGCATTCTGTATCTCCGAGACCTTGAAAACCTCATTTTTAAGTCGCCTTGATTTGCGTGTGCAGTCCGAACACCTAGCCGGAAAGCTTAAATATGATTTCTGTGTAAAAAATATTGAATTTTGATATTAATATGATTAAATTTGAATTTAGTCAATATTTTGGGTAAATAGACCCGGACCCATTTGACAGTCCCCCGGGGTCCGTAAGAAAATATGGGACTTGAGCGTATATCCGGAATTAAATTCTGAAAGAAATTATTTTTCAAAAATTAATATGGAAATTTGAAATAAAAATGGATTAGAAAGTGTTGGTATAAGGCTCATATTTTAGTTTCGACGCCCGATACAGGTCTTATATGTGGTTTAAGCACTTTCTGTAAAGTTTGGTTGAAAACAACCGTCATTTGATGTATTACGGACTTAAATGAAAAATTTGTGTATTATGAAAAGTTGGAAGAAATATTGAGTTCTGAGGCTTGATTCTAAGTATACGATGTTATTTTGGCGATTTGATCGCACGACTAAGTCCGTAGGATATTTTGGAGGTTGAGTGTATGTTTGGGTTGGAGCCCTAAGGGCGCGGGTGAGTTTTGGATATGTGTCGAGTTGCATTATGAACCTAGGAAAAATTGTAGCCATAACTGACATGCAGGCTTCGCATTTGCGAAAACTAGCTCGCAAATGTGAAAGGTCAGTTCGCAAATGCGAGGAATGTGCCGTCCTGAGGTCATCATAAATGCGAAGGCCAGGTTCCGCAAAAGCGACCTTATGGTTCGCAAATGCAAACCTCCAGTTTCCTTCGTTGTTCGCAAATGCGAACAGGTTTCTCACAATTCCCAAGTCTGATGGGTTCACAAATGCGAACCCAAATTTGCAATTCCCACCGAAGCCTGCATTTTTCATACTTAGACGATTTTAAGCTTCATTTCTCACATTTTTTTCCCAGTTAAACCTTATATTTATATATAGCAAAAAAATAATTTACAAAGTGTACTTATAGTAGTTGTTTGGACTACCAACTGCTCATTCTATTTGCATTCACTATACTAACATATTCACCAAAAGAAGCGCAAAATCATTTAGTATAGGGAGAACTAAGGGCTATACTAAGGAAAATTATTGAGTTGTCGTAGCCCAATCTGCCAGCTTCTACTGTGCTTTCCTCGTATGTGAAGGAGCGGAGCAATTTATCTAGTTAGTCGATCTTCATCATATACTGAACTCTTAAATTGAATGTTGTTCCTCTCCCTCCATATTAAAGCAGTGATTGTTGTAAAACTAGCTGCAGTAATTGCATTGTGCCATGCACGACTACGAGCTTTACTAAAAATCCATTCCAACTCATTGTCTCAATTAAGAATTTGTCTGTGAATACCCAGCCAGCAGCACATTCTGGACCAAAGACTCCTAGTAATGCCGAAACAATGATAATTGAGGATCGGGTTGCATGATGCAACAGTATTGTTACGTGATTGGATTGGGTTGAGCGCCGCAACAAAGTATAGATTAAGTGTGTATATTCTTGATTTAAGTTCTGTTGGATGTTCTATCTTGGAATTTAGGCTTCTTGGTTATAATTGTTGCCTACCCACAACATGTTTCCCCCTCCCTTTTTTAGACTGCTTATTTCCTGTTTATTTCCCGCTATATATATTTCATAGCTGCACATGTTTATCTGGTAGTCTGGTCTAGCCTCGTCACTACTTCGTCGAGGTTAGGCTAGGCACTTACCGACACATGGGGTCGGTTATGCTGTTGTTATACTCTGTGCATCTTTTTGTACAGATCACAGTGCCAGAGCAACAATTTTTGGACAATAGTAGTGTATTTGAGAGTTGTCCTTCAGTCTAGGGACATCGAGCTAACCTTGCTGATGTCTGCAGGCCCGGAGTCCCTTCTATCTTACATTAGTTTGTTATCTCTTGTACCGATACAGATAGTTTAATGTTTTTATCCAGACCTTGTATTAAGTGTTCTCTAGACGCTCGTGAGTATTGTGACACCAATCTTGGGTAGCGTATTTTGTTAAAGTTTCACATTTCATTCAGTTAATTATATTTGAGATTTTCGCTTTATCATATTATGCTTCCTTTTTATTAAATGGTCGATAATTACTAAAAGAAGAAATTTAAGTTGGCTTTCCTAGCTCCTATTAGGAGGCGCCATCACAACTCCCGATAGTGGGAAATCCATGTCGTGACAAGTTGGTATCAGAGCACTAGGATACATGGGTCTCACAACTCACGGACAAACTCGGTAGAGTGTGAGGGATCGGTACAGAGACGTCTGTATTTATCCCCTAGAGGCTACAGAGTTAGGAAAATCTCACATTTTTCTTTCTTGTCGTGCGGTTCTTTTTCTCAAATACTGATTATCTTTTTACTCTGTTCTTTCGTATATGGAGAGAACATATACTTACTCTTCTACCGCGCAGCAGCCCAAGACCCCAGCAGCAGCTCCTACGAGGGTAGAGGGCGAGGCCGTGCCAGAGGTCAAGGCAGGGGCGGAGCTCAACCCCGAGCAGCAGTCCAGAAGTTGAGCCTCTGGTTAATTATGACGAGGAGGTCCCAGCTCCAGCAGCTTCGGTAGGCCTAACTCAGGTCCCAGAGGGGTTTATAGCCACCCTAGTTCTTCATGACGCTTTGGTCAGATTGGTAGGCCTTATGGAGAGCATCACTCGAGCGGGTTTGCTTCTAGTAGCACCAACCACTTCTTAGGTTGGAGGAGGGGTTCAGACTCCTGTTACACGTACTCGGGAGCAGGTAACTCCTCAGAATCAGGTTCAAGTAGTGCAGTCAGCTGTGGTAGTTCATCCTGGTATAGCAGCTCAGACCGGCGATGGTGCGACTATTTCGTAGATGCGTTGTGGAGGCTAGACAGGTTCTCCAAGCTCTTCACCACTACATTCAGCGGTGCTACATTAGAGGACCCCCTGGATTTATTATATAGCTGCCATGAGGTTCTTCAGACTATGGGTATTGTGGAGACCAATGGGGTCGACTTCTCCACCTTTCGTCTAGCATGATCCGCCAAGCCTTGGTGGAGGGACTATTGTTTTGCTAGACCAGTAGGGTCTCCATCCTTGACTTGGGACCAATTTGTAGAGTTATTTTTGGGGAAGTTTCTCCCAGACACTCAGAGGAAGGCTCTTCGCAGGCAGTTTGAGTGCCTTCAGCAGGTTCCATGTCAGTTACACTGTATGAGACCTGGTTCATTGGCCTAGCTCGCCATGCTATTGTTATACTCCCGACTGAGAGAGAGGGGGTGTGGAGGTTCATTGACAGTTTGATTCGGCCGATCCATCTCCAGATGGCTACAGGAGCAGGGAGTGAGATTACTTTTTAGGAGGCGGCCAATGCGGCCAACAGAGTTAAGATGGCTTTATCACAGGGAGGCGGTCATGGGTCTGATAAGAGGCCCTGTCGTGTAGGTAGATTCAGTAGTACCTCGTCTGGAGGTAGAGATTCTTAGAGGCCATCTTCCTACGCCCTTTCAGTCAACTCTCCAGGTCTCTCATGGTAATTTGGGTGATCATGGTTCCCAATTGCATTATTCTGATCAGTAGCCTATCAGTGCACCACCACTTCAGAGCTTCCGACCTGGTTATTCAGGTTCAAAGGATCAGTCTCAGCCCTCTCAGCTACAATATTTAGGTGGGTGCTATGAGTGTGGTGAGTTTGGTCACATTAGGAGGGCTTGCCCGAGGTTATGGGGTGCATAGTCGCAGCAATAGGGTTCTCGTGCTATGATTCAGGCACCGGAGGTTCCACAGGCCGCCCTGACAACTAGAGGTAGAGGTAGAGGTCATAGAGGTGGAGGTGGAGCTCGGACCGCCAGAGGTTGGGGCCGGCCAGTAACCAATTGTCCTAGAGACATGGTTTAGGAAGGGGGGCCCAGCCTCTATGTTATGCTCTTCCAGCCAGGCCAGAGGCTGAGTCTTCAAATGTAGTTATTACAGGTACTATTTTGGTCTGTGATAGGGATGCTTCAGTGCTATTTGACCCTGGGTCTACGTATTCGTATGTGTCATCCTATTTTGCACCGTACTTGGTTATGCCTAATGATGCCTTGAGTATTCCTGTTTATGTATCTACACCAGTGGGTTATTCTGTAGTGGTCGACCAAGTTCATTATTCTTGTGTTATGGATTTTAGGGGTCTTGATACCCGTGTTGATTTGTTGCTTTTAGACATAATCGACTTCTATGTCATATTAGGGATGGATTGGTTGTCCCCATATCATGCTATTTTGGATTGCCATGCCAAGATTGTGACCTTGGCTTTACCGGATTTGCCCCGTTTGGAGTGGAAAGGGACCCCAAGTCAGTCCACTCGCAGTGTTATTTCATATGTTAAGGCTCGACATATGGTTGAGAAGGGGTGTTTAGCTTATCTGGCATATGTTCGCGACTCCAGTGTAGAGGTCCCTTCTATTGATTCTCTCCCCATTGTTTGGGAATTTACTAAGGTTTTCCTTCCAAACCTATCGGGTATGCCGCCCGACAGGGATATTGTTTTTTATGTATTGATCTGGACTCGGGCACGCAGACCATTTCTATTCCACCATATCGCATGGCTCCGCCAGAGTTGAAAGAGTTAAAGGATCAGTTGGACGATTTGCTTAAGAAGGGTTTCATCAAACCCAGCGTTTCACCTTGGGGTGCGCCGGTGTTATTTGTGAAGAAGAAGGATGGTTAGACAAGTATACGCACTGATTACCGGCAATTGAACAAAGTGACAATCAAGAATAAGTATCCGTCACCGAGGATTGATGATTTGTTTGACCACCTTCAGGGTGCCAAGGTGTTTTCAAAGATAGACTTTAGATCTGTCTACCATTAGTTGAAGATCAGGGCATCCGATGTCCCTAAGACAGCATTCCACACTCGGTATGGGCATTATGAGTTTTTGTTCATGTCATTTGGGTTGACCAATGCCCCAGCAACATTTATGTAGTTAAAGAACCGAGTGTTTAGGTCGTATTTATACTTGTTCATGATATTTTTCATTGATGATATTCTGATATACTCCCGCAGCCAAGAAGAGCACGAGCAGCATCTTAGAGTGGTTCTTCACACTCTGAAGGATAATCAGTTATATGCTAAGTTCTTGAAGTGTGCGTTATGGTTGAGTTTGGTTGCATTTCTGGGTTATGTTGTTTTAGTAGAGGGTATTTAGGTGGACCCAAAGAAGATTGAGGCAGTCAAAAATAATCCTCAGCCAGCTTCATCTTCATATATTCAGATTTTTCTGGGTTAGTAGGCTACTATTGTTGGTTTGTGGAGGGGTTTTCATCTATTGCACCCCCGATGACCAGATTGACCCAGAAGGGTTCCCAGTTCAGATGGTTAGATGAGTGTGAGGCGAGATTTGAGAATCTCAAGACAGCTCTGACTACGGCACCGGTATTGGTTTTGCCCACAAGTTCAGGGCCTTATACAGTCTATTGGTGATGCTTCCCGTATTGGGCTTGGCGCGGTATTGATGCAGGATGGCAGAGTCATTGCCTATGCTTCGAGGAAGTTGAAAATGAGAAGAATTATCTAGTTCATGATCTAGAGTTGGCAGCCATTGTTCATGCTTTGATTATTTTGAGGCATTATTTATATGGTGTAACGTGTGAGGTGTACACTGATCACAAGAGTCTTCAGTACTTGTTCAAGCAAAAGGAGTTGAATTTGAGGCAGAGGAGGTGGTTGGAGTTGTTGAAATATTATGATGTTACTATCTTGTACCACCCGAGGAAGGCCAATGTAGTGGCCAATGCATTGAGTAGGAAGTCAGCCAGCATGTGTAGTCTTGTGTATATTCTGGTCAGCCAGAGACCGTAGCTTTGGATGTTCATGCCTTATCCAATCGATTTATGAGGTTAGATATTTCCGAGCCTAGCTGAGTGTTAGCTTGCACGGTTGGTCGTTCCTTATTATTGGAGCGTATCTGTGAGCGTCAGTTTGATGATCCCCATTTACGTGTCCTGGGAGACACAATGCAGCATGGAGGTGCCAAGGAGGTGACCTTGGGTGATGATGGTGTCTTGATATTGCAGGGGCGATTTTGTATGCCCAATGTTGAAGGGATTCGATATTTGATCTTAGCGGAGGCCCACAGTTCTTGGTATTCTATTCATCCGGGCATCGCGGTGATGTATTAGGATATGAGGCAACGCTATTGGTGGCGCAGAATGAAGAAAGAAATTGTTGTATATGTGGCTCGATGTTTGAATTGTCAGTAGGTTAAGAATGAGCATCAAAGGCCTGGTGAACTGTTTCAGAGGATTGAGCTTCCTGAATGGAAGTGAGAGAGGATTACTGTGGATTTTGTTACTGGACTTCCGTTGATACGGAAGAAGTTTGATGTGATTTGGTCCATTGTTGATTGGCTGACCAAGTTAGCACTTTTTGTTCTTACAACCACTTATTCATCTGGGAGGTTAACTGAGATCTACATCAGAGAGATTGTTCGCCTTAATGGGGTGCCGGTATCTATCATTTCGGACCAGGGTACATAGTTTACCTCGCACTTCTGGAGAGCAGTTCAGCAAAAGTTGGGCACCCAGGTTGTGTTGAGCACATCATTTCATCCTCAGACAGATGGATAGTCCGAGCGAACTATTCAGATATTTGAGGATATGCTCCGAGCCTGGGTTCATTGATTTTGGAGGCTCATGGGATCAGTTTTTGCCTTTAGCAAAGTTCGCCTACAACAACAGCTACCAGTACAGCATCCAGATAGCTCCTTATGAGGCTTTATATGGTAGGTGATGTCAGTCTCCAGTCGGATGGTTTGAGCCAGTAGAGGCTTGGTTATTGGGTAAAGATTTAGTTCAGGAGGCCTTGGATAAGGTCAAGATCATTCAGGATAGGCTTCAAAAAGCTCAGTCCAGGCAGAAGAGTTATGCAAATCACAAGGTTTGAGATATGGCTTTCATGGTTGGTGAGCGAGTATTGCTCCGAGTGTCGCCTATGAAGGGCGTGATGAGATTTGGGAAGAAGGGCAAGCTTAGCCCTACGTTCATTGGCCCATTTGACATCCTCGATTGTATGGGAGAGGTGGCTTACAGACTTGCATTTCCGCCTAGCTATTCACCCGTGCAACCATTTTTTCATGTGTCCATGCTTCGGAGGTATCACGAAAATCCATCCCACGTGTTAGATTTAAGCAATGTCTAATTGGACAAGGATCTGTTTTATGAGGAGGAGCCGATAGCTATTCTAGATCGGCAAGTTCGACAGTTAAGGTCGAAAAGTTTTCCTTCAGTGCATGTTTAGTGGAGAGGTCAGCCCTCTGAGGCATCAACCTGGGAGTCCGTGTCTGATATGCGGAGCCGTTATCCTTATCTATTTCCCGACACAGGTACTTCTTTCTTTTGTCCGTTCGAGGACGAACAGTTGTTTTAGAGGTAGAGAATGTGACGACCCAAATATTCATCACCTATTTCCTTATTCATTATGTGTCTCCGAGGTTTTGAAAACCTCATTTTTAGATGCCTCGATTTGCGTGCGTAGTCCGGACGCCTAGTCGGAAAGCTTAAATATGAATTCTGTGTGAAAAATGATGAATTTTGATATTAATATGATTAAAGTTGACTTTGGTCAATATTTTGGGTAAACAGACCCGGACCTGTGATTTGATAGACCCAGAGGGTCCGTAGGAAAATATGGGACTTGGGCGTATGCCCGGAATCAAATTCCGAGGTCCCAAGCCCGAGAAATGAATTTTTAAAAAAATTATTTTTCTGAAATTAATATAGAAATTTGAAATGATAATGGATTAGAAAGTATTGATATCGGGCCCGTATATTTTATTTAGGTGCCCAGTACAGGTCTTATATGTGGTTTAAGGGCTTTCTGTAAAGTTTGGTTGAAAATGGACGTCATTTGACGTATTTCAGACTTAAAATGGAAAATTTGTGTTTTATGAAGAGTTGGAAGAAATCTTAAGTTTTGAGGCTTGATTATGTATACGATATTATTTTGGCGATTTGATCGCACGAGTAAGTCTGTAGGATATTTTGAGGTTGTGTGTATGTTTGGGTTGGAGCCCCGAGGGCTCGGGTGAGTTTTGGATAGGTGTCGAGTTGCATTTTGAACCTTGAAAAAATTGTAGCCATAACTGACTTGCAGGCTTCGCATTTGCGAAGTCTGGCTCGAAAATGCAAAAGGTCATCTCGCAAATGCGAGGAATGTGTCAGCCTGAGGTCATCGCAAATGCGATATAGACCCTTGAAAATGTGAAGGCCAAGTTCTATAAAAATGACCATATGGTTTGCAAATGCAAATCTCCAGTTTTCTTCATTGTTCGCAGATGCGAACAGGTTTCTCGCAATTCCCAAGTCTGTTGGGTTTGCAAATGCGAACCCAAATTCGCAATTCTCACATTTGAAGCCTGTATTTTTCATACTTAGACGTTTTTAAGCTTCATTTTTTTACATTCTTTCAAACTCAAACACCCATAGGTGATTTTTCAAGAAATATTTCTTCCCCAAAGCATTTGTAAGACAACTTTTACTTAATTTCTCCAATCTTTAACATCATTAAACATGTTTTTATCATAAAATCAATGAATTTCATGGGGGAAAATGTGGATTTTGGGTAGAACTTAGGTTTTCTTGAAATTGGAGATTTGGACCTCAGTTTGAGGTCCGATTTTAAAACTAATCATATATATGGATTCGTGGGGAAATGGCCAATCGGGGGTTTGGTTCGAACCTCGGGTTTTGACTACGTGGGCCCGGCGGCATTTTGGAAATTTTTGAGCAAAATTTTGGGAAATTCATTCTTATGCATTCAAATTAGTATTTGTTGATACATTTAAGTAATATGTGACTGTATTCGAGCTGTTTGTGGTGAATTCGAGGGGTAAATCTATACTAGAGGCTTGAGTTGAGTTTGGAGCACTCGAAATAAGTGTTTGGTCTAACTTTGGATTGAGGGAATAAGAATAGAGTCTTATTTACTTATTGCTATTTATCGAGTACGGTGTATAGGCGTGGTGACGAGTATCTATACACTGGTGTCAAGCATAACCGTGTGTCCTTATATTGTGATTTACTCTGAATTATTGTGATTCATCCATGCTTATTTGATGATTTCTATATACTGTAAAGAGCATGAGAAAGAGATTATGATTTTTAAACTCCGTGGAGCATTGGCTCGAGTTGTGTTACGGACTGAGAAGGTATATGATATGAAATGACTCTTTGGAGCGGTGGCTCGAATGATAAGGGGAATTATAGAGTGAGAAGTGTAAGAAAGAGGAAGAGTTGATGGTTATTCCCTTGCCGAGACGTTTTATTGATTTTGTTAATTTTCTCACTTGCCGGGATTTAGTTGTGTTGTTATATTCCCTTGCCGGGATGTATTTCACTAGTTGTTACTCCCTTATCTCTTATTTGTGGCTATTGTCTAGGGGAGATGTTCTTTCTATATATATATATGGATCGGATTGCACACCGCAACAATACGAAATAATAATTGTGATCGGTTTGCACTCCGCAGTAACATTAAATGATATGGGCCGGGTTGCACGCCACAATAATGATAATTGAGGATCGGGTTGCATGCCGCAATATTATTACGTTATTGGATAGGGTTGCGCGACGCAACAAAATATAGATTAAGTGTGTACATTCCAGATTTAAGTTCTATTGGTTGTTCTATATTTGAATTTAGGCTTCTTGGTTATAATTGTTGCCTCCCCACAGTATGTTTCCCCCTCCCTTTTTTTAGACTACTTATTTTCTGTTTATTTTCCGCAATATATATTTCATAACTGCACAGGTTTATCTGGTAGTCTGGTCTAGCCTCTTCACTACTTCGCCGAGGTTAGGCTAGTCACTTACCAGTACATGAGGTCAGTTGTGTGGATGCTACACTCTGTGCATCTTTTTGGACATATCACAGTGCTAGAGCAGCAACTTTTGGATAGCAGTAATGGATTTGGGAGCTGACCTTCAGTCAAGGGACATCGAGGTAGTCTTGCTGACGTTTGCATGCCCGGAATCCCTTTATCTTATTTTAGTTTGTTATCTCTTCTACCGATACAGATAGTTTTATGTTTTCATTCAGACCTTGTATTTAGTGTTCTCTAGACATTCGTGAGTATTGTAATACCAATTTTGGGTAGATGTTTTTGTTAAAGTTCTGCATTTCATTCAGTTAATTATATTTGAGGTTCCCGCTTTTATCATATTATGCTTCGTTTTTATTAAATGGTCGATAATTGCTAAAAGAAGAAATTTAAGTTGGCTTGACTAGCTCCTATTAGTAGGTGTCATCATGATTTCCAAGGGTGAAAAATTTGGGTCGTGACAAAAGCCTATTTTTTTAATTGTCAAGTGCTAACATATAATAATATTTAGTTAAAATAGCACGGTCTAGCCATTTTTCGGCCTGGTCATTCAAAAATAATCGGTGTTTGCCAAGTCATTGAGAAATAACAACTATTTTGCTACAACCGAGACCGGTCCAGCATAATATGCTGGAGTTCGGTGCACCTGTGTATGAACTTTCAGCATATTATGCTGGTCCGGTATACTTTGCGGCTCCAATATAATATACTGGAGACTGGAGCACTGGTGCACCAAACTACAGTATATTATGCTGGACCGAAATGTTATACTGGAACTCCAATATATTAGACTAGAGTTCCAGTATAATATACTATAATTCCAGCATATTATGGTGGAATATTTTCTGGATTTTGAATAGTGTTTTCGTTCAGATTTATCTTTACATGAAAAGTGACTACATTTCGATTAATTTTTTAAATTGTGACTATTTTTAAATGACCACTTGTAAATCTGGCTATTTTAAAAATTTTTCCTAATATTTATCATTTATTACATAATATTTAAAATCCTGAGACTTATTATTATAGTAAGAATTGTTTCCCAATATATTTGGTGGAAACATAGAGTGACGGAGTTGTACTATATATGCAAGTTGTTTCTTAATTAAAATATATTTTAGTTTATTTGAAGTGTAATAGCATTCCTAACAAGAAATTTATAATTGAATTTAAATTATATATGCTGACAGTATAAATAATTTTTTTATACTATTAGTATATTTTATATTTAATACTCCATTCATTTTAATTTATGTGAACCCATTTGACTGAGTACGAATTTTAAGAAAAGAGAGAAGACTTTTGATTGTGTCAAATGAGTTATCTTTATTTTGTGTGGTTATAAATTATTGTGTAAAGATAAATTGTTTCCAAATAAGGAAATTGGTCATTTTTTTTGATACGGACTAAAAAGAAAATAGGTTCATATAAATTGAAACAAGATGAGTATGATATTAGACTTCAAAATTCAAAAGTTGGAATATGAATTTTACAATTTCTCTATATTTTTTTTGTTTTGGTTGAGGGAAAATAATTATACTTATTAATTTGGTGATTTAGTTTAGTAGGGGACCAAAGTAAGAACAAGTCAACTAGTCAAGCAGCTATTGAAACGTGACGTATAAATGATGGAGAGCCGTCGATTTTTAACTTTCCAAACAAAATTAGATCCAACGACTGATAATTCTTCCCAAGACTCAATTGGCAGTACGGCATTTCAGCATTTGTTTGTTGAGTTTTCTTTCTCTATATTTGATCCTACATACTCTCATTTCTCTCATTTTCTTCTCCACAAGAACAACAACAGAAGAGAAGAAAGGTAGAGAAATATGATTATTATGATACTCTAATTCAATTCCTTGTTATTTTTTTGTATTTGGTTTAGAAGTAGAGAGGCCAAAACGATTTTTCAGTTGTTTTTCTCGGTATTCTTTTCGGCTGATTTTGGTGCTATAATTCAGTTTTTTCTTTTAATTGCTTCAAAAAGAAATTTGAAATGTTTTTTTCATCAATTTTATTTTGGGTGATTATGGTGCTATTATCACTTTCTTGAAGTTAGACAGGGGAAATTGATTTTCAACCATTTTTTTTTTTGCAATTCTTTTGATTTTATTTAAAAAAAAAAATTATTTGGATGTTCTCTTGCTGCCCTGGTTGACTTCCTTTAGTGACTTTTCATTTCCTTTTTTTCCCCTCCCACTTTGATTGTTTTCTTGTTGATCAGTTTTATTTGGATTATATGTTTTTGTGTGTGTTTAGTATTTTTTTTTTGTTGATTGACAAACTTTTCGTGTCTCTGATAAAAATTTTGGTATCTACTTTTGTTGTTTGAAGCTTCGTGATAGCTTTTGTTTCAAGTTATTTATGGGTTAGTGTTCAAATTTCATGAGTTAATATTGGCCTTTTTACTATGCTGCTATTATATTTGTTCCTTCTGTATTCTTGTTAATTTTTTTGGATGATTCTTTTAGGTTATTATTTATGTTACTTTCTTGGATTTCATTAATTTCTTTCATTTTGAGCCAAGTATGGTTAGACCTGCCATGTGTATGGGGCGGAGTGCTGGCCAGTGAAAAACTCTCACCTTGATTGAAGGTTGCGGAGATTAGAATGCTCAGGTGGATGTGCGGGCTCACCAGGTTAGATAAGATTAAGAATGAAGTTATTCGAGAGAAGGTGGGGTGGCCCCGGTGGATGAGAAGATGCGAGAAGCGAGGCTGAGGTGGTTCGGGCATGTGCGGAGGAGAAGTCCTGATGTTCCGGTGAGGAGTTGTGAGTGGCTTGCGATGGTCGGCGTACGGTGAGGCAGATGGAGGCCTAAGAGGTATTGGGGAGAGGAGATTAGGCATGACATGGCTAGAATGCGGGTTTCCGAGGAGATGACCCTTGATAGGACAGTCTGGAGGTCTAGTATCAGGGTTGTAGGATAGTAACTTCTAGAGTTTTTCGTACTCCTCACCCGGGGTTGGGTGAGGCTTGGCAGGGCTATCCATTGATTTGTGTATTGGATTGTGTCTCCCTTATGGTAGTTATTAATGGTAGTTACTCTCTGATATTATTGCATGCTATTTTATTTATGGTTCTTATGTTTAGATAATTATTTATGCTATTTCTGCTGGCGTTACTAATGCTCTTTTGTTTTTGTTTTTGTTTTTTCTTTCCTTCACTGAGCCGAGGGTCGATTGGAAACAGTCTTTCTGCCCTTTCGGGTAGGGGTAATGCCCGTCTACATATTATCCTCCCCAGACCCCACTTTGTGGGACTATACTGGGTAGTTATTGTTGTTGTTTGAGCCAAGTATCAAGTATCCTCATATCAGATATTCTTAAAAGGAACTGGTGAACATAAGCTTCCATCACTAGTGGGCTTTAGTAAAATGATTCTTGTCATTTTTATTGTTTTAGCTATGGGGTCTTTGTTCCTAGTCGAGGGTCTATCGGAAACGGCCTCTGCCTTAACAAGGTATGGGTAAAGTATGCGTATACATTACCCTCCCCAGACTCGCAGATGGTTTTTTGTTATTGTTGTTCTTGTTTTAGCTATGGGGTCTTCGTAGAATTTAGGTCATATGTTGATCTAAAGATGTGTGAATTACCAATTTCATTTGCTTATATGCAAAAAGATGAATTGGGTTTTGGTTGTCTTAGTACTATTAGTTACCCTCTTAAGAAGGTTCATAAGTTCTGAAAGAGAACTCCTAAGGAAAGGTGTTTTGATGATATTGTGTGTCAGAAAGAGTGGTATTCATCTAAATTCATAACTGCTGTGAGTAAAAACAAACTGCTATAATTCAGATTTATATATGCTTGAAGCATTTTCTTGTTGATCACACAGCCAGATATCTACTTGACATCAGGTGAAGTTTCTCTTAGTTAATTGCTAACAATACTTTGAACAAATTGAACTCGATCATTCGTGAAATTTTAGAGATGACTTTAGTAGTTTGTTGTGATCACTTGATCACCTAAAATCCAGAAGTCTATTTTGTTGATCACCTAATCTCTTGTAAAAGTTGCTGTAGCTGCAAAAGAAATGTCTTAAAGCATATATAAACATCCTATTCTTAGGCCTTATCGGTAATACTAATTTTAGACTATATGGCTTGCACAGAAATAAATGGTGCTTCGTGTAAGACATGGATGAATATTCTGCTAAGAGAACTGCTAATGGCCTTGTTGCCCCGAGAAGAGGTTTGAGGCAGACTGCTGACGACAAAGATAAAACTGTTCAGTATTGCACTCGAGTTGGATGTGCTGGCCGAGTCAACTATATGAAGAGTTCCAGAGTTGGAGGCATGGAGAAAGCTAGACAATTAAGGCCTGATTTCGGTTCTTCAAATGGGAAGGAAGTCGTTAGCAATTCATCTATGACATCTTCTACAACGACTAGTGCGGGAAGGTCATGCAAAGAATCTCATAGAAAATCGTTGTCTAACATTGAGAATAAGCAATCAGATACCAGTTCCTTGCATGAAGAGCCAGTAGTTTTAAAACAGACGCAGTCATCAGCAAAAGATACTGGATCCAGCAAAGTTATATTAGCGGAAATTGGTTCCTCTAGTGGAACATCAAGCAGTAGACCTCGAAAAATATTTGGTTACAGGCATGGTTCTTTCAACCAAAAGAGTCCAATGGATTCCTCTGTTTCCTCATCATCTAAATCCATTAGTGCTGGGACAAGGGGCGGCAGTAGTAGTGGAGGGGGATATAGGTTGAGAAATCTGAAGTGCAATTCTGTATCGGATGTCCTCCCATATAGTTGTTCACCATCAGAATCAAGTATTAGTAGAAGGGACACAGTAAAAAGGAGAAATGCTGAAGGTGAAAGCAGTTCATCATCTAAAGGGAAGAAAATGAGTGGCGCATCACCAAATGAAGGACGTGCTGTTCGTCCTCCTACTGGAATCTCCATCTCTGATTCAAGGAGTAATAGAAGTTTGGATTTTGGTGCGGGTAATTGTGCTCTATCAGTTAGGACCCGCAGGTCAATGAATGTGAATACTAGGTTGCGGGGTTCTTTACAGGAGTCATTGCAGACCAGCCAAAATTTACCTGAGCCTGATACTCCAAATCTAGATAATCCTAGTTCGTCCAGTCAATTTTTCACAGATTCTTCATCAAGTGAATTTAGTGCTTATAGTTTACCCAGAAACGATGATGACGATGATGATGATGAGTTACCTGGTGTAGTATCTTTCACTTCTGCTGATGTCGGCATTAACAGATTTATGAACCGTGATGCATTGCAGCGATATAACATGGATGGAGTAGCGCAGGTACTTTCCTGGAGGAATTCAGATTTAATCTAATTCCCAAAGCTTACTGATATTTAAATATATTGGTCTTGCTTTACTTTGCAGGTATTGCTGGCACTTGAGAGAATTGAACAAGATGAAGAGTTATCATATGAGGTAGTCAGTGTTGAATTATTTCTCTTTAACCTGGGAATTTCCTATTTGGGTTTGTGAATAATCTCTTGTTTTCTATCTACAGAGACTGCTTGCGTTGGAGACCAATTTGTTCCTCAGTGGCCTTAACTTCTATGACCAGCACAGAGGGATGAGATTAGATATCGATGACATGTCCTATGAGGTTGGTATTTTGTTTCAATTTCTTCTCTCAACTTATAAGACACTATTACTATTTAAAGAGTGATACAACAGTTTTTTCGACTATGACTTCCTCAAAACACTTGATAATCTTGTTAATTTCTATAGTACTCGTTATTAGTTTTAAAATATATCTTCAAAATATGAAAAATCCTTATCCTAAATCAAATCAAGATTTTATAAAGTTAGTCCTCGTGAATCCCATGGAGAGAATGGAAAATAGTTTATGACTAAATGTTCAACAGTATACTTTTTGCAAGAACGATCGAGGGTTATCATCTGAAGTTTTCTTAGCTGAAAGTACCTCAATTAAAATTTTCCTTGGGCAAAGAAACAATAGCTTTCCAGGTTTTGGAGAAGACAGTTCCTACTTGTATAGCATGATATCTTCCACATTGTCTGAAAAATGATTTATTACTTATTTAACAGGAATTATTAGCTCTTGAGGAGAGGATTGGCTCTGTTAGTACAGCTCTGCCCGAGGAAGAACTATCAAAGTGCCTCCGGAAAAGCATTTATCTGGGTATGGCTTCAAAAACAGAAACATATGAAGCTGATGGGGATGGAGATGACATCAAGTGCAGTATTTGTCAGGTCTTCTTCCTACTTTAAGCATGTTTGCTATTTGGTTCATTATTCGAACTTTTTCAAGTGGAGTGAGGCCGAGTTATTAGATAACATGCGTCTATCTTTTTTGGTTAGGCAGGTTTAGTCAAGTAACATTCTATGTTACCTTATCAAATTCCTTCTAAAACTACCACAACAAACCTAGTGAAAGCCCACAAGTGGGGTTTGGAAAATTGAGATGCTCTTGTTTTTTTATCCTATTCCTAAGACAGTGCCAGTGAATTTTTTGCTTTTGATCTCTATTTAAAAGGCCAAGTAGTTGCCTCTTCTAATTCGTTATCAACTTTTCTCGTGCTTACTAGTTAATTATTATTATTTTTTTTTGTAAACCAAGGTATCCGAGCCAGCTTGCGCGTACCTCGACTAACTTATGTAGTTTATTCTTTGAGGGCCTTATTAAAGCTTTAAAGCCGGTGAATTTCTTGAAGAATCCTATCATTGATCTCCAAGACATTTCATAGAACTTCATACTGGCGTTTGAAAGTTGAAATCTCAAACTCTTGTTAATGCTTCTGATCTTTCAACGTTGGGGTCCATTGACTTTTTGAGAGCGTAATTTAGGCAGCTCTAACCATTGTGTCGACAGTCCCAAGCTTGTAGCATCCTCTATCCTGTGTGAGACATAACTGATATATGAATCCTCTGACCATGTTGCTCTATATAAGCTCATCTCAGTCCAAATGAACACTGACAATCATATGTTTTGCAGGAGGAGTATGTGATTGGAGATGAAATAGGGAAGTTGGGATGTGAGCACGGGTATCATTTGGAGTGCATAACACAGTGGTTTAGGCTCAAGAACTGGTGCCCGATCTGTAAGGCTACAGCAGCTCCGACAGAGTCGTCGAAAAAGCCATCTTAGTTTCAGAATTTTAGATATCCAACCTAGATTTGGGAAGCTGAAAAATTTCCCCGTGTACAAATTCATCTGAGGTTGGTTTGTGGATTCCTGCAATTCATTTTTCCTGTTATCTTTTTCTCTATTCTTGAACTTTTTTCTTAATTGCTCTTGCGATATGAACCAATAAACCCAGGCCATTTTCTGGCTTTGTGGTGAATGCTGTCATATTCATTTCTTTAAAGCTTTTCTAAAGTGTTTCAATAAGTAGCTGTGTTTAGAATACCTACAAGTAAAAGTTTTTGAATGATTGAAAGAAGAAAAAGTTATCAAACAATCAATGTTTGCTATTAAGAGAGGCTGTCTATAGTACATAATTTTGTACGTTTACGGATCGTTTGGTTGGCTCAAAACGAAATTTTGTATAGCTAATACTAGTCGTATATGTTTAGTACTTCCATTTGCACCATAAAACTTCGCATTACTGGAAATAGTCTACCAGACATTCAGTTTGAAATTAGAAAACAAAAACTAATCAACGAAAATGTAAGAACCGGCACATTAAGAATCTCACTATTGCCAAAGTTTGCAATTAGCCAAAATACCATTATTTTAGGTGGCATAAGAAAAATACAGACTACAATCACTACCTTGATACGTTTGTTTCAGATCGAAGGAAATGATTAATACTCCCTCCGTTTCATATTAAATGAAGTACTATCCTTTTTAGTCTGCTGCAAAATAGAAGATATATTTTTAAATTTGAAAATAATTCAACTTTAAACTCTTTCAATTTATCCATTTACTCAATGAAAAGCTTTTATAGCCGCACAAACGTCATGATCCCATAAACTTTTTACCCCTTAAGCTTTTAATACAACAGATTTCAAAAGTCTCTCTTTTTTTTAGACTCCGTCCTGAGTCAATTTACCTCTATCTAATATGAAACGGAGAGAATATTAATTTCATGCCACCTTAAGCGTCGAATTAAATCGATTTTGATAAGTCAAACGATTGTCAAAAGCTGGGCAAAACTTCTTCGGTCATTCTAGTATATGTACTTTTTTTGTTGTTGATTTCCCACCTGGGTCCGCGTTTAATTTATTGCAAATAAATACAAGTGGTTTTATGACCTTCATTATATATTAACATGAAATGCTGAAAATTTGTAAAATTTTGGAATCCTAGCATTTTAAATCTTTTGATCAAGGACCTTATTTAACATCAGGATTTAGTAATGTTGTTTATCCTATATTGTATACGGGCAAATTCAGGGATAACGCGCATTTCGATTTCACAGTGAATAGAGCTGAATGAGGGCATGAACATACGAGATCGGAATCGAAGCTATGAACCTTTCGTATCGAGGCCCATGAAAAGTGAACGACGTGCTCGCCATCGGGCACGATAAACGATGCACTCCGGACTCGCGACGAGTTCTACGACCTCGGAAAGCACAATGAATGGTTATACCCGACAGATAGAGGGTCGTGATATTCACAACCATGCGAATATCACAACGTGAATCTCACTCAATGCCTGCAACGGATTAGTAATTAATGAGAAAGGAAGATTTTTACCTTTTTAGATTTATACTAGGGATGAAACCCTCCTACTATATAAGGGGACATTTTTCTTTGATAATGGGAGGGTAACACGCAAATTAAGGAAATAAAAATTTATTTTCTACTTTCTAACTATTGAAAAAGTTCGTACTTAACTGTTTGTTCTTCATTTGAACCAAGGGTCCGATCGAGGGTAAAACTACTTTTCAATTCGGGCTCAGGATCGGGTTGGGCTGTAACATTACGACTGGTTTGATAAATCATTTTGTCTTTATCTCCTTTGTCTAGTATTCCTGATTATTTGTGTTGAATAAATCTACATATCTTTACAGTTATGTATAAATTTAACTATTATCCGATTTTATGGTAAATAATTTGGCGCCCAATGTGAGGCTAAGGATAATATTGGTGATTTGATACAAATATCCATAACGTACTCTATTTTACGCTTGTTTTTTGAAGTCTTAATTTTAGGTTAGCCTAAAAATGTCGAATATTCAGTCTGCCAATTTGAACGTTGACGATGAGTCTGGCCATCATGCCAAAAATAACAATTTGGTGCTAGCAACGAGGTGCCTCATACTTATCCCAATACTGTTGTTCCAGTCGTCGATCCGATCAATGCTAATTAACAGGTGTCCATCGACGTCAATCTGCCAACTGATCCCGAAAACAGTGTTCGCTGGGGACCCTGACCAACAACTCGAGAAGTGCCCGAAGAGAAAGGTGATGAGGTAAGCCTGCGGCTAATCTTTGAAATATTACAGGCTCAATAGGTGGCAATCTCACAGCTACAAAATCAAGGCCACGCCCCCCAACAGGTTGAACCCGAACAATCTCGGGAAATCTCACGAAGAGACGATTGAGTCACCGAGATACCGGATGAAGCTGAGCTCACGGTAAACCTTGAGATAATAAAAATGCTTGAAGCATTAATGAAGCGGGTGGAGTCAGGTGAAAAAGGTGAACACGTACAATTTCTGGGTCGATCAAATTTCGAGAGCACCCTTGATACTGAAGGGGTCATATTCCAAGAAATTTATCCAGAAACCTTTTCCTCCGAAGGAAACACAAAAGTCGATCCCATAAAGGTTACGTATGCCTAATATCCCCAAGTATAACAGAACCACGGATCCAAACGAGCATGTGACCTCCTATACATGCGCGATCAAGAGGAACGACTTGGAAGATGATGAAATCGAGTCACTGTTAAAAGAAGTTTGGGGAGACTTTATCTAAAGGAGAGATGATATGGTACCACAACTAATGTGATTCTGCTAGTTAACAAAGAACCAACCTACCAGGATCAAGATCTTGAAATAAAAACGTAGTTTGTGGGCCGGTTTCAAGACACAACGTATTTTATGTTTTAGGACTCGGAATCTGATGATTCAAAAATGAGGTGAAAGATGACGATCTGAACTATAAGAAAGACTATTACTTGTTCAAAACAAGTAAATATTGATGATATACTGGTTCAAGGAAAGTGTCACGACCCGGATTTTCCACAATCGGGAGTCGTGATGGCGCCTATTGTTCGGAGCTAGGCAAGCCAAACATCACAATAACTGTGCTGATTTATTTAAACAATTATAATAAACTGAAAGAATAATTAAAATTAAACAGAATACTTTTAATAAAAATGAAATCATAAGGTGGAAATTTAAAACATATCTCTACCCAAAATCTGGTGTCACTAGCTCACGGACTACTATAGAGTGCTACAAACTAGTCTGAATGGAAATACAAATGTTTGTATCGATGCAAAGAAAACAATCTAAACTTAGAAAAGGACTACGGCCTGCGAACGTCAGCTTGGCTACCTCGAAGTCCCTGGACTGAAGTCACTCCCGATCGAGCAAGCTACTGTTGTGGTCCAAAAGCTGCTCTGGTATCGTAATCTGTGGAAAAATGCATAGAAGTGTAGCATCAGCACAACCGACCCCATGTGCTGGTAAGTGCCTGGCCTAACCCCCGACGAAGTAGTGATGAGGCTAGACATGACCTACAAAAATTAACCTGCGCAGATATATATATATATATATATGTACAAGACAGCGAAAATAATAATAAAGAAATACCAACAGTAAAGGGGAAAGGGACATGCTCGGGGAGATACAGTAAACAAATTAACGGATATAACAATGTAACCATCTCAATACTGTAACTCGTATACATAGATGTCTAAGTGGACGGTGCGCTACACGATCCCATTTATCAGTACATAAGTGGTCGGCGTGCCACACGATCCCAATTATCAGTGCATAAGTGGTCGACATGCCATACGATCCCAATTCATATTTCATAGGTGGACGGCGTGCCACACGATCCCATATTATAATTCATAAGTGGTCGGCGTGCCACACGGTCCCAATTCATATTTCATATGTGGACGACGTGCCACACGATCCCATATTATAATTTATAAGTGGTCGATCTGCCACACGATCCCATATTGTAATGAATAGCATAAATAATCTCTCCAAAGGAGGTCCCATTAGGGAAATTCAACAACAAAACAATTAAACTCGGCAAGGGTACAACTGACAGTCCAAATATCCTGGCAAAAGAGAATTCAATAGTAACAGTCTACTCGTCCCGGCAAGGGAATCACTGCTTCACATTCTCTTTTAGTTCATTTCATCCTTATCTAATATCTTACATGGAAATTATCAATTTAATAAGACATTTGTGCCATATCTTTCGAATTAAAAGCATTTGTGACTCACAGTCATGCTAGACATCGGTGTATAGATACTCGCCACCATGCCTATACACCGTACTAGATCATTCAGCAGATAGTAATCAAAGCATTCTAATCCTATTCCCTCAAGCTAAAGTTAGATCAAACACTTACCTCGGTCCGAAAATAGCAATCAAGCCTCTAACACCGCCTTTCCTCTAGAATCCAACTCTGAAACAACGATATCTAGCCATAATTAGTTCAATATTATCAATAATGGCTAAAAAACACAATTCCATAGCCTAGAAATGAATTTTCTATCATTCCTCGAAAAATACCGAAATCTGACCCTGGTCCCACATGGTCCAAACTCGAGGCTCGGACCAAAACTCAATGACCCATAACCCCACGAGTTCAAATATGCAATTTTTTTTAAGAGTCGACCCAAAATTAAAGTTAAATTACCCAAAATTCCCAAAAACCTAACTCTACCCAAAAGCCCTACTTTCTACTTTGATTTCATGTTTTTAGGCTTAGGATTTCAATAATTAGTGAAGAAAAATAGAGGAAATAGGTGGGGAACTGCTTACCCAAATGGTCTTGGAAGAGAGGGGCTTTAGTGGAGTCCCAAAGCTTGATGGGGAAGAGAGCTCGTGAGAAAAGTGATGAAATCCCGAAGTTGAAAGTTCTGTTTTAAAACAAAATTCGCTGGAGCGACTTTGTTCTATGCGTTCGCGGGGGTGCTATGCGAACGCATAGAAGGAAACTGGGGGGGGGGGGATCTGGTTTGTTCAATGCGTTCGCGAGGAAGGGGTGCGAACGCATTGAAGAAAAATCTGGGCCAACATTTGAGCTATGCGAACGCGGTAAGACACTGCGAATGCGGAAGGAAAGAGAATCAGAGCTATGCGAACACGAGAGAGGGTTGCTTTCGCATAAAACAAAAGTCTGTCTGCAACACTATGGAAATTCTGATGTATTCTCCTAAGTGAAAACCACCCCAAACTACCTCTGAATCACTCTCGAGCCCTCGTGGCTCCCAACCAAACATACGTACTAACTCAATAATATCCTACGAACTTAGTCAAGAGATCAAATCGCCAATATAACATCAAAATCAATGAATCAAACCTCAAAATCATCATTTTCCTTTCAAACTTCATAAGCTTCAATTTTTTTATATTTAGGTATGAAACACGTCAAATCATGTCCGATTTCGAACAAATTTCACAAAAAGCGCTTAACACATATTTAAGACATGTACCGGGAGTCAAAACAAAAATACGAGCCTGACCTATATTTCCCAACTCATTTTCATTTCAAATTTTCATATCATTTCTAGATAAACAATTTTTTAAGAAATTCCATACTCGGGCTCGGGACATCAGATTTGGATTCCGAGAATACGCCCAAGTCCCATATTTTTCTACGAACCTCCCGTGATCGTCATATCACGGGTCTAGGTCCGTTTACCCAAAATATTGACCAAAGTCAACTATATCAATATTAGTATCAAAATTCTTCAAAGTTTCCACAAAATTAACATATCTTACTATAAAAATTTTCCGGCTTCGCGCCCAGAATGCTCACGCAAATTGAGGAAACTAAAAGTGAGGTTTTCAAGGCTTCGGAATCACGGAGAAAGGGAGAATTACGGTGATGACTCCTTTGTGTCTTCGCATCCTCTACCTCTAAAACAATTGTTCGTCCTCGAACGGACAAAAGAAAGAAGCACCTGAGTGGGGGAATAGATGGGGATAATGGCGCCGCATATCAGACTCGGACTCCCAGGTCGAGGCCTCAGGAGGCTGACCTCTCCACTGAACACGCACCGAAGGAAAACTGTTCGACCTCGACCATCAAACCTGCCGGTCTAATATAGCCACATGTTCCTCCTCATATGACAGATCCTTGTCCAATTGGGTAGTGCTGAAATCTAACACGTGGGCTGGAGCCGTGATTCCTCCGAAGCATGAATACATGAAAAACTGGATGCACGACAGATATGCTAGGCGGAAAGGCAAGTCTATAAGCCACCGCTCCCACGCAATCAAGAATCTCAAATGGGCCAATAAACCAAGGTCTAAGCTTGCCTTTCTTCCCGAATCTCATCACGCCCTTCATAGGCGATACACGGAGCAATACTCGCTCACCAACCATGAAAGCAACATCTCCGACCTTGTGATCTTCATAACTCTTCTGCCTGGACTGAGCCAACCAATGTCTATACTCAATGATCTTGACCTTATCCGGGGACTCCTGAACTAGATCTGTACCCAATCACCGAGCCTCTCCCGGCTCAAACCATCCGACTGGGGACCAACACTGCCTACCATACAATGCCTCATACGGAGCCATCTAAATGATGTACTGGTAGCTATTATTGTAGGCAAACTCTAATAAAGGCAAGAACTAGTCCCATGAGCCTCCAAAAGGCTAGGAGCATATCCTCAGGAATCTTAATAGTCCTCTTGGACTGACCGTCCATCTGGGTATAAAATGATGTACTCAACTGAACCTAGGTGCCCAACTCCTGCTGTATTGCTCTCCAGAAATGTGAGGTAAACTGCGGGCCGCCATCCGAAATGATAGATATAGGCACCCCATGAAGGCGAACAATCTCCTTGATATAAATCTCAATAAATCTCTCGGGCGAATAGGTGGTGGCCACTGGAATAAAATGTGCTGACTTGGCCAGCCTATCCACAATAAGCCATATAGCATCAAACTTCTTCTAAGTCATCGGAAGGCAAAAAACGAAATCAATGGTAATTTTCTCCCACTTCCACTCGGGAAGCTCAATCCTCTGAAATAAACCAACGGGCCTCTGATGCTTGTACTTAACCTGTTGACAGTTCAGACAACGAGGCACGTATGTAACAATGTCTTTCTTCATTTTGCACCACCAATAGTGCTGCCTCAAATTCTGATACATCTTCGTGGTGCCCGAATGAATAGAATACCAAAAGGCCTCCGCTAAGATCATCTCCCGAATACCATCAACATTGGGCACACAAACTTGCCCCTGCAACCTCAACACACCATCATCTCCCAAGGTCATTTTCTTGGCTCCTCCATGCTGCACCGTGTCTCTCAGGACAAACAAATGGGGGTCATCAATTTGCCGCTCATGGATACGCTCCATCAACGACGAAAGAGCAACTATGTAAGCTAAAACCCTGATAGGCTCAGAAATATCCAACGTCAACAATCGATTAGCCAAGGCATGAACATCCAAAGCAGGCAATCTCTGACTTACCAGAATATAGGAAAGACTACCCATGCTGGTGAACTTCCTACTCAATGCATCGGCCATTGGCCTTCCGCGGGTGGAATAAGATAGAAACATCATTGTATTTCAACAACTCCAACCACCTCCTCTGCCTCAAATTCAAGTCCTTCTGTTTGAACAAGTACTGAAGGTTCTTGTGATCCGTGTACACCTCACACATCACAGCATATAAATAATGCCTCCAGATCTTCAAGGCATGAACAATGGCTGCCAACTTTAGGTCATGAAGTGGATAATTCTTCTCGTGGATCATCAACTGGCTCGAAGCATATGCTATGACTATGCCATTTTGCATCAACAGTACGCCAAGCCTAATACGGGAAGCATCACAATAAATAGTATAAGGCCCTAATCTCGTGGGCAAAACCAATATCGGTGCCGTAGTCAGAGCTATCTTGAGCTTCTGGAAGCTCGCCTTGCACTCATCTGACCACCTAAACCGGGCACCCTTCTGGGTCAATCTAGTCATTGGGGCTGCAATGGATGAAAACCCCTCTACGAACCGTCGGTAGTAACCTACTAACCCCAAGAAACTCTGGATCTTTGTAGCTAACGTTGGTCGAGGCCTGTTCTTGACTGCCTCAATTTTCTTTGGGTCCACCTGAATACCCTCTGGTGAAACAATGTGACCCAGGAATGTAACAGAACTCAACCAAAACTCGCACTTCGAGAACTTGGCGTACAACTGACTATCCTTCAGAGTCTGAAAAACCACTATGAGGTGCTGCTCATGCTCCTCCGGACTGCAGGAGTATATCGAAATGTAGTCAATGAATACGATCACGAACAAATCCAAATAGGTCTTGAACACTCGATTCATCAATTCCATAAATGCTTTCGGGGCATTGGTCAACCAAAATGACATGACCAAAAACTCATATTGCCCATATCGAGTGCGAAATGCTGTCTTAGGGACATCAGACGCCCTAATCCTCAACTGATGATAACCAGATCTCAAATCTATCTTGAAGAACACCATAGCACCCTGAAACTGGTCTAATAAATCATCAATCCTCGAAAGTGGATACTTGTTCTTTATCGTCACCTTGTTCAAATGTCTGTAATCAATGCACATCCTCATCGACCCATCATTTTTCTTCACAAATAACACTGGCGTACCCCAAGACGATACACTGGGTCTAATAAAACCCTTATCAAGCAAGTCCTAAAGCTGCTCCTTCAACTCTTTCAACTCTTATGGGGCCATGCGATACGGCAGAATGGAAATAGGATGAGTGCCCGGAGCCAGATAAATACAGAAATCAATATCCCTGTCGGGCGTCATACCCGACAAGTCTAAAGGGAAAACCTCGGGGAATTCTTGAACTATAGGAACGGAGAAATAGATGGAACCTCTGCGCTGGAGTAACAAACATACACTAGATATGCTAGACACCCCTTCTTGACCATACGTCGAGCCTTGACATATGAAATAAAAATGCGGGTGTCATGACCTGAGGTCTCTCTCCACTCAAGTCGGGGCAAGTCTGGCAAGGCTAAGGTCAGGGTCATGGCATTACAATCCAAAATAGCATGATACGGGGACAACCAATCCATCCCTAATATAACGTCAAAGTCCACTATATCTAAGAGCAATAAGTCGACACGGGTCTCAAGACCCTCAAATACTACCACACACGAACAATGAACTCAGTCAACCACTATAGAATCACTCACCGGTGTAGAAACATATACATGAATACCCAAACCTCACTAGGCATAACCAAATAGGGTGCAAAATAGGATGACACATATGAATATGTAGACCCCAAATCAAATAACACTGAAGCACTTCAATCATAGACCAGAATAGCACCTGTAATCAACGCATCTGACGACTTGGCCTCTAGCCTGGCTGGTAAAACATAACAACGGGGCTGGGCCCCACCTCCCTGAACGGTGTCTCTGGGACGCTCGACTACTGGCTGAACCCTGCCTCTGGCGGTCCGAGCTCCTCCTCTCTGATCCCTACCTCCACCTCTATGGCCTCTACCACCGACTTTCGCTGGCTGGGTGGCCCGGGGATCACCTGCTGCCTAAATAAAGGGACGATGACCCTGCTGCTAAGAGCTTTTGGATACTCGAGGGCATTACATGTCAATATATCTCGTGTCGCCATATGTGTAACAACCACTCGACCGCTGGGAATAAAAGAGTGGTTGTGCAATGATAGGTGCTGAAGGTGAGCTAGAGACCTGCTGGTTAGAATATTGTGGCTGGGAATCACGGTCACCTGTAGTACCATGTGAAGCCTAAAGTGCTGACTAAAAGGGCCTCTGAGGGTGGCCTCTACCATATGAATCCCTAGCTCCAGATGAGGTACCACTGAACCTACTAGAATAACAAGGCCTCTTATCAGACCCCTGACTACCTCCTTGTGCAAGTGCCATCTTTATCCGGCGGGCCGCATTGTCCACCTCCTGAAAAGACATATCACTACCGGCTCCCATAGCCATTTGAAGCCATATCGGATGAATCAACCCATCAATCCATCTCCGTACCTTTCCCTCTCAATAGCATGGCATGCCAAATCAATAAAACGTGTCTCATACTGCATGACTATCATAGTACCTTGATAAAGATGCTCAAACTACCTGCATAGAGCATCTCGCTCAGTCACCGAGAGAAACTTCTCCAAGAACAACTCTGCAAACTGATCCCAAGTCCATAATGGCAAACCTGCTAGTCTAGATAAACAATAGTCCCTCCACCAAGTATTGGAGGATCCTGCAAGCCGAAAATTGATGAAGTCGACTCAATTGGTCTCCAAAATACCCATAGTCCTGAGAACCTCATGGCAGCTGAATAAGAAGTCCTGGGGGTCCTCTATAGAAGCAACGCTATAGGTGGTGGTGAAGAGCTTGGTGAATCTATCAAGCCTCCAAAAATCATCTACGGACATCGCCACACCATCGCCGATCTGAGCTGGAATATCCAGCTGGGTTGCCACAACTAGCTGAACTACTGGAACCTGAGGCTGAAGAGCTACCTGCTCCGGAGTATGCATAGTGAGAGTCTGAACTCCTCACCCAGCCTGAGATGTGGCTAGTGCTGCGGGAAGCAAACCCACTCTAGAGACACTCTCCATAAAGCCTACCAGTCGGACCAAAGCGTCCTGGAGTACTGGAGTGTCTATGAAACCCTCTGGGACCTGAGATGGGCCCACTGGAGCTGCTTGTGCTGGAACCTCCTCACCATAGTCAACATGAGGCTCCACCTCTGGGAGTGGTGCTCGGGGCTGATCTCTGCCCCGGCCTCACCCTCTGCCCCAAATAGGAGTTGTTGCTGGGGGCTCGTGTTGCTGTACGGTAGAAGAAGAAGCACGTATTCTCTCCATTTGCGAAAGAACAGAGTAGAATTACAATCAATATTTGAGAAACAAAAGCGCACGACAAGAATGAAGAAAGTGAAATTTTACTAACTCTATAGCCTCTGGAGGATAAATACATACATCTTCGTACCGATCCCTCAGACTCTATCGAGCTTGTCTATGAGTTGTGAGACCTAAGTAACTTAGAGCTCTGATCTCAACTTGTCATGACCCGAATTTCCCACCATCGGAAGTCGTGATGTCACCTACTGTTTGGAGCTAGGCAAGCAAAACATCACAATAACTCTGCTCATTTATTTAAACAATTATAATAAACTGAAACCATAATTAAAATTAAGCAGAATATTTTTAATAAAAACAAAATCATAATTCGGAAGTTCAAAACATATCTCTACCCAAAATCTGGTGTCACTAGCTCACGGACTACTAAAGAGTGCTACAAACTAGTCTGAATGGAAATACAAAACGTTTGTCTCAATACAAAGAAAACAAACTAAATATAGAAAAGGACTCTGGCCTTCGAATGCCAGCTAGGCTACCTCGAAGTCCCTGGACTGAAGTTAGTTCCCAATCGAATAGGCTACTGCTGTGGTCCAAAAGCTGCTCTGGTACAATAATCTATGCAAAAAGCACAGAAGTGTAGCATCAGCACAACTGACCTCATGTCCTAGTAAGTGCCTGGCCTAACCCCAGTGAAGTAGTGATAAGGCTATACAGAACCTACCAAAATTAACCTGCGCAGATATATATATGTACAAGATAGCGAAAATAAAACCAAAGAAATACCAGTAGTAAACGGGAGGACATGCTCGGGGAGATATAGTAAAGAACAAGTCAACGGACATAACAATATAACTATCTCAATAATATAACTCGTATACATATATGTCTAAGTGGACGGTGTCACGATCTCATTTATCAGTACATAAGTGGCCGGCGTGCCATACGATCCCAATTATCATTGCATAAGTGGTCGGTACGCCACACAATCTCATTTATCAGTACATAAGTGGTCGGCGTGCCACACGATCCCAATTATCAGTACATAAGTGGTCGGCGTGCCACACGACCCCAATTCATATTTCATAGGTGGACGGCATGGCACACGATACCATATTATAATTCATAAGTGGTCGGCGTGCCACATAATCCCAATTCATTTTTCATAGGTGGACAACGTGCCATACGATCCCATATTATAATTCATAAGTGGTCGGCGTGCCATACGATCCCATATTGTAATGAATAGCACAATAATCTTTCCAAAGGAGGCCCCATTAGGGAAATTCAACAACATAACAATTAAACCTGGCAAGAGTACATCTAACAGCCCAAATATCCTGGCAAGAGAGAGTTCAATAGTAGCAGTCTACTCGTCCCGGCAAGGGAATAATTGCATCACATTCTCTTTTAGTTAATTTCATCCTTATCTAACACCTTACATGGAAATTATCAATTTAACAAGACAGTTGTGCCATATCTTTCGAATTAAAAGCATTTACAACTCGCGGTCATGCTAGACACCGGTGTATAGATACTCGTCACCATGCCTATACACCATATCAAAACACTTTAATCATATTCCCTCAAGCCAAAGTTAGATCAAACAGTTAACTCGGTCCGAAAATAGTAATCAAGCCTCTAACACTGTCTTTCCTCTAGAATCAACTCCGAAAAAATGATATCAACCTATAATTGAATTCACATAACTTAACATAAATATTTTTTGGCTTCGCACCCGGATTGCGCATGCAAATTGAGGAAATAAAATGAGGTTTTCAAGGCTTCGGAAGCACGGAGAAAGAAAGAATTACGGTGATGACCCCTTTGGATCGTCACAAAAAGTTATGATCCTATTATAAAAAAAAGGAATTTAGATCAAGAAACATGTTCTTGAAAGATCAAGAACTATAAGATTCCTAAAGTCACCACTTGGAATCAACGTGATAAATAAATACCACAGGCAATCGAAGACAAGATAAAGAATATCACCACCTTGGTTGGAACCAAAAACAAGGATAAAGAAGACAAAATAGAGAAAAATACTCTATTGCAAATTAGGGTAAAACTATAAAACATGAATTCCCTCTACAAAGGCATGAGAACCCTTTATATAGACCTAGGGTCTCTTCTTTGATGATTACAATTCCTATTCTAATAATAAAATAAAATAAATAAAGACAAGGAAAGTAAAATCCCTATTCTAGAAGGAAAGAAACTAGAATCCTACTAAAAGGAAAATCCTTATTCTAAAAGGAACAAAATAAATCCTATTTTAAGAAGGAAAGAATCGTGGCTTCTTGAAATCAATCTTGACCTTCTTGGACTTCTTGTTCTTCTTGAAATTATGTCCTCTATTTGGACATGAGGGATAAAACATGATCTTGGCCAAATTTAATGAAATTTAACGTAGACTCTTCTTTTACATCATTCTTCCCTGGTTGAGAAAGACTCGTCCTCGAGTCTAAAGGCTCCACAAATGGCACAAGATTGAAAATTTTCATGATTTGATTGAACTCTATTCACCAGGCTCTAAGTTGCATTTTTCTAATTTGTCAAAGAGTTTCATCTTATTGTAATAAAGCTTAGCATGTGGCCAAACTAAATCTCACTTTCTTAATAGTAACTTTTTACCAATATTTTCACAATAAATCCTGCTAATGATTTTTAAACATTAACCCATAGCCATGAATAATTTTCTTATCTTCAAGAATCCTGAACAACTCCATGTCAATGTAGTACTTATGGGATATGCCCAAAAAGTCGATTTAGTGCCACAAATCTTTAAATGAATCAAATTCAAGTACCTTTGGATCAAGCTTAGAGATCGAAATATATTTTCTTGAGAAGACATCAGCAACAATGCTCACATATTTAACTAGATCATGACCATTGATGGAATTTGTGTTGAGATCTCTTACTTATTCTTGAATATATTCATCCTTCAGGGGCAAGAAAAAAATTGTATCAAAATGTGAACTCAAACTCTCCATTATGGACTCCTTTTTAAGCAACCCATCCTCTTGTGTTTGAAAATTTTTATGTACTTCTAGATTAATGCAATATGTTTCCTCGTTTGGAAGGATATAATCAACAATCAAATTACTATTATGTTGAGCATCTCTATTAGGTAAAAATTTAAGCTCACATATGGGATGCTCCAACGGATCATCATCAAACTTCGTAGGTAAATCCTCAACTTGTAGATCTAGTTCATGCTCCTCCTCCTTGACTGGACCGACGTTCAAAGACTTTTCTTTATTGATTGGACCAATTATTTTGTAATTTGGTCAGAAAATAATCTTTATATTTTTAACAATTTTTTTGAGATTCAACGGTACTAAAATAATATTACGTCCATATTCTGTAAATGAATAGGTATTAAGGTCTTCATCACATTTAGCACACCTTTCATACACCCATGGTCTTCCAAGTAATAATAGACAAGAATCCATATTTACTATGTCACACTAAATCTTATCTTTATATATCGTACATATAGAAAAAGATATTAGGCATTGATGAGTTACCTCTAAAATATCATCTTCAACTTTGATGCTGTAAGGATATGTATGAAATTTTGATGACAAACCAAGTTTAATAACCATCTCCTCAGAAAAAATATTTATGTGACTCCCACAATCAATAATAACCGAACAAAATTTTCTGTGGGAGGTACATCTAGAGTGTAAGAGAGATTCATGTTGTCTCGTTTCTTCATCTTCTTGAACCAAGAATCTTTCTTTTGGTTGAATCTTAGACATGTTGATTTCTCAACCTTTTGACATGTGGGTTATAGCTCTGATACCAAATTGATGTGATTTTTCGAGTTAACAAAGAAATAACCGACCAGGATCAAGATCTTGAAACAAAAATGTCGTTTGTGAACCGGTTTCAAGACACAACATATTTCAAGTTTAGGACTCGGAATTTGATTATTCAAAAATGAGGTGTGAGATGACGATCTGAACTATAAGAAAGACTAGTTACTCATTCAAAACAAGTAAATATTGATAATATATCAGTTCAAGGAAAGTTATGATCCTATCATAATAAAAAAATGAACTTAGATCAAGGAACGTGTTCTTGAATGATCAAGAACTATAAGATTCCTAAAGTCACCACTTGGAATCAATTAACATGATAACGAAACACCACACGTAATCGAAAATAATATAAAGACTATCACCACCTTTCTTGGAGGATAAAGAAGAGAAAATAGAGAAAAATACTCTATTGCAAATTAGGGTAAAACTCAAAAACGTGAATTCCCTCTACAAAGGCATGAGAACTGTTTATATAGGCCTAGGGTCTCTTCTTTGATGACTACAATTCCTACTCTAATAAGGAAATAAATAAACTAAAGACAAGAAAAGTAAAATTCCTATTCTACAAGGAAAAGAAACTAGAATCCTACTAAAAGGAAAATTCTTATTCTAAAAGGAATACAATAAATCCTATTTTAAGAAGGAAAGAATCTTGGCTTCTTGAAATCAATCTTGAACTTTTTGGACTTCTTGTTCTTCTTGAAATTAAGTCCATCTATTTGGACTTGATCTCTAAAACATGATCTTGGCCAAATTTAATGAAATTTAACATAGATTCTTCTTTCATATCAATAACTTACCCCCAAATTCTATTAACCCAATTGCTATGCTTGCAGATTTTTTCGTGAAGGCCCACGCCAGGGCCATCAAGGTCGAGACCAAAAAGTCGGACTTTTCAAGATTAAACAAATAGAGAATGAGATGCTCAGGGTGTTCGTGTCAAGATTCCAGATGGAAGGGATGGATCTGCCTTTGGTCATCCTTAGGGAATGCTTCACATGCCTAACATCAATTGGATGATTGGTGCGATAAATAGGCATGAGAGACTCAACTTTCTCGAAGCCTATTCCGGTATAACCAAATTTGGATGGACTCGGGCGATCAGGAAAAGACTTTTTCCATCACTAGATTTGGCGCCTACTACTATAATGTGATGTCATTTGGGTAAAAGAACGCAATTGCCACCCATCAATGCCTAGTAAACTTGATGTTAGAAGAACATATAGAAAAATTAGCGAAAGTTTATATTGGCGATATATTAGTCAAATTCCTGAGCAGAGGACCATTTAAAACATTTGCGACCTTTAATATACAGAAGAAATACAATTTGAAGCTGAACCTAGAGAAGTGCACATTCGGGTTCGGATTGGGAAAAATCCTTGAGTTCATGGCATCCAATTGAGGGATCGAGATCAACCCCGATAAAATCAAAGCCATAGAAGGCATCGCAATGGTGGACAACATCAAGGTTGTTCAAAGACTAACCGGGTAAATAGTCACCCTGGGCCGGTTCATCTTGAGGTCATCAGAGAAAAGCCATCAACTTTTCTCACTTTTAAAGAAGAAGAAAAGTTTTTCCTAAACCCCACAATGCTAAAAAGCTTTCGAAGAACTCAAACGGTACCTATCTAGTCCGCCCATGTTGCACTCAAAAGGCAGACAAACATTTATATCTCTACTTGGTAGTTTCTGAGGTGGTGGTAAGTGGAGTCTTACTTTTGAAAGAAGAAGGTACACAATTCCCTATTTACTATGTCAATAGAACTCTAGGCAAGGCCGAATCAAGGTATCCTTGCCTATAAAGATTGGCACTCACTTTGCTGAGCGACTATAAGAAGATAAAATCATACTTTCAATGCCACCCCATATGTGTTGTTACCTCTTACATGCTAAGGAACATCATGCACAAGCTCGAGCTCTCGGGCCAGATGGCCAAATGGATCAGATGGCCAAATGGGTCAGATGACCAAATGGACCATGGAAATTAGCAAGTACGATGTCAAGTATCAATCCCGAAGCACCATAAAATATTAGATTTTGGCAAAATTCGTGGCTTATTTTATGTCGGATGTAATACCCGAAGTCGAAATGGAATTACTATTAACCTCGGGTACCACTTCGTGAAATCTGGTCGCTTTTCACGGATGGTGTTTCAAATGCGAAAGGGTCCAGGCTCGACGTCGTATTGAAACTGCTTACACAAAACATAATTAGGAAATCTATTAAAGCTGTAAAATTGACTAACAACGAGGCCGAGTATGAGTCCTTCATTGTAGTTTTCTAGAAATGGATAAAAGCCTTGGGGCCAAGGTGATCGAAGCTAAGTGCGACTCCATCCTTATAGTAATCAAGTTAATGGGACGTTCAAAGTAAAAAAACAGAACGAATGATTAGGTACTTGGACAAATTGCAGGTAACCCTGTATCAATTAAGGGAGGGTACCCTGCAACACGTACCCTGAGATAAGAACAGCGAGGCCGATGCACTGGCTAACTTGGGGTCATCGATCGATGCCGATGAATTCAGTTCGGGAACTGTAGAGCAACTAATGAAGTCAGTTATAGAAGAGGTCCACGCCGAAGTAAACTCAATAAGTTTAACTTGGGTTCGGAGGAACAAATACATAGACAACTTGAAGACTGAAAAATTGCCTTCGGATACCAAAGAGTCCAGAGCCTTGCACACCAAGGCTGCCATATTTAGCTTAGCCAAAGGGACATTGTTCAGGAGAACCTTCGACGACCCGCTAACTTGATTCTTAGGATTGGGAAAGACCGAATACGTTGTAAGAGAAGTTCACAAAAACACTTGTAAGAACCATTGAGGCAGAATCTTTGGTTCAAAAACTAATTACGGCCAGCTATTATTGGACTGAAATGGATAAAGATGGAAATGACTTCATATGAAAATGGGATGATTGCCAAACACACGCCCCGATGATCCCTCAATTATGATAAATGCTTCACTCAATTTTGTCGTCATGGCCATTTATCAAGTGGGAATGGACATCGCCGGCCCCTTTCTATGGGCACCAGGTAAAGTTCGATTCATACTATTCATGATCGATTATTTCATCAAATGGGTCAGGGCTCAGGCATTCGAAAATGTCCAGGAGAAAGAAGTCATTAACTTCATCTGGGACCACATAATATGTCGATTTGGTATACCAACGGAGATCGTTTGCTATAATGGGAAGCAATTTATCTGCAGTAAGGCGAATAAATTTTTTGAAGATCACAAGATCAATAAGATTTTATCAACGCCTTATCACCCTAGTGGTAATGCGCAGTGAGAATCAACACACATGACCATACTTCAAAACCTGAAAAAGAGGTTGACAGTGCGAAAAGGAAATGGAAGGAGATCCTGCCCGAAGTTTGTGGGTATACCGTGCGACTTCGAAATCTAGCACCAGGGCCACCCCATTTTCCTTGGTCTATAGAGCCAAAGCCTTAATACTAGTCAAGGTGGAAGATCCGAGCCTCAGGTTCCAGTATGCGACCGAAGATCCAAACAATGAGGCCATGATCACGAGCCTGGAACTATTGGATGAAAGGCGAGAGGTCACCATGGTCCAATTGGACGCTAGAAATACGAATAGAAAGGTATTAAAATCGAAGAACCAACCTCCATAACTTCAAAGACAGAGACTTAGTGTTGAAGAATTTAACATTACACACCAGGAACCCGAATGAATGGAAGCTGGGAACGTATCGAGTTGTTGGAATAAATAGAAAAGGCTCGTATAAACTCAAAGATTGAAACGACGTAAAACTACCGAACAATTGGAATGTGACACACTTAAAGAGGTACTATTACTAAGGTACAAACTCAATTACCTTTTAATCATGTTATAAATCATACTAACGTATATAGGTAATTGAACAAGGATAGATATGGATATTATGTCTGAAAGCACGTATTGCACTCTTTTTCCCTTGAACCGGTGTCTTCCCCAAGTGGGATTTGTTGAATAAGTTTTTAACGAGGAAACAATAACACGTGATGTCTTAGATTTGAAGACCGGCTTCAAATCAGAGTCAATAATTGTTTGCTTCAGGTCAACAATATTCGAGCCCTTACGAGTTTGACCTGAATAATGGGGGCCATTACCCTCGGATTAAGGTCTTTAGCAAGGGAAAAAGAAACCTTTATGCATTAAGAGCTAATGCTTGGTGGTTAGGATTCATTGTAAATGCCAACCTGTTGTATGGACCCTGACCACATAGTCCACTCTATCTATGACACAAGTTTTTTGCGCTTTTGATCATGTACCTTGCATATCAGGAAATGAAAAAAATTTTCACTTCCTTTACACTTTGTTACTACGCATTTTTGATTCTTTGATTTCGGATCCTAAAAGCCCACGGGCTACCCATACTCAGGGACTATCGATACTACGTGCTACCATTACTCGGGGACTGTGACCCGATAAAAGTTCGGACGAATCGTGCTACCGAATCTCGGAGGCACCAAACCTATTAGGTGGTGACCAAATATAAAAGACCAAAAAATGTCTCTGAGACATCCGAAGTCTGAAACCAAAATATAAGGCCCTTACAAAATTTGAAACCTACTAAAACGTTGTTCTAGGCAAAAAGTTAGTGTAAAAAGATCTAAGCATTTTGAAAACCTCCTATCTCACCGAGGGTTCGAAGCCACAAGAAAACAAAGTTGCACCGAAGTCGGGTTTCATTCGAACCTCCAAAAAATGAATGCCCAGAATTACATCTGAGTCTATGCTAAGGCATAAAAAATAATATACAAATAGAAGTTACAAAAAGATGCTGGAAAAATAAAGAGACGTTATTGCAAGAAAGGGAAAATTTTTATATCTTCCAAAATATATTTACAAAGGCCCAATAGAACGGCCTCAAAATAAACAAAAAAAATGTACATAAGAAATAAAAAGACATCTACACCTGGTCTTCACAGGTACCCGACTTGTCGCTAGAACCATCGGAGCCCTCAGAACCCTCAGAACCTTCGGGACACTTAGTCTTGTAGAGTTCCTTTGCCTCATCCTCGACCTTCCTAGCTTCTTCAACCTCGGCTGATTGGTCGAAACCTCGGGCTTGAATCTCTTCGAGGGTCTCTCTTCGAGGGTCTCTCTTCGGAAGAAGACAGGATCGGGGCATCCTTCAAGATTTTGAGCACAACCATTATCTTGCACTCGAGGACCATGCTCTAATCTAGATACTACTTCACTAGCTTTGGACTCGAACTCGGCTCACCAAATCCTAGGGGAACGTCCTTCTTTGGGACCTCCAGCTGACCACACCTAGAAAATTCCTCCAGTGAGGCCATGCCCATGCCACCGAAAAATGTATTGTGGACATCATCTGGACCTTGAGCTCCCTCACTTGACTTTTCTTTGCCCGCTTAGTGTCGACGCCCCCTTTTCCCTTAAAAGAAAGCAAAATCGGATTTTACGATATTATGGGCAGAAAAACTCTATTTGCCGTTTGGGAATTGGGTTATGGAATTAGAAGAGTCGCCACCTAATGATTATAGTGCATTAGGACAGTTAAGAGAGATTATTTTGAAAAGAAACCAGAGTTCGGGTAAGGGCTTGAGATTATCTCGAGGGGAAGGTATTAGGCACCCATCAAGATCCTCTAGTGTGGTTCCCGGCCGTGTTAATCATGAATTTATGAAAGATGAAGCAATTAAAACAAGTAAGGTTCACGCATATAACATTCATACAACAAGAAAAGCTTTAAATAAGAGAGAAGGACATAAATTTAAAAATAAAGAGAGAATTGATTTGGAAAAACATTAGTATAGAAGAATATTTAGACAAAGCAAACAAAAGAGAGAAGGGTCCTATGTTTGACTGTAATATGGATCATTCGATGCATTATCCCGCACATATTCCCAAAGAAGGGTCGCTTTATGATATCATCGCATCGTCATCATCTCCATATTCTACCCTTTCCACCCCTTATAGGTTATTTAAGCGCGTGAATCGGTCACGAATGATTCCTATAGATCCTAGAGGGAATTTAGGATCGCTATTCGTATAAGGTAGGAACTAGGTGGAACCCTTAAGTTTAAAGTTTAAAATACTAGGAGACATTCAAAAACAAGTAGGACTTGCATATGAAGGAATCATATAAAACATATAAGAGGCTCAAATAACCCTCTATAAGAGAACACGTAATTAGCACGTCTCAAACACATGTAAGGTCTAGGGAAGAGAGAGTTTTAAATGTTGGAGTGTTGACAAATATATTTATGATAGCAACTAAAAAAAAGTTTAAAAAACAGAATTCACATAAAAGAGTTGGATGAAAACTTTTGGGACTTGAGAAAGGCAAATGGACGTGTGATAGTTTATAAATCGGAGGGAAAACCTATTAAACACACTTGAAAATACATAACACATATGATAAACTAGTTTTCGGACAGGAGAGGTAAAAACAGATGTAAAACTATTCAGAAATGTTAAAGAACGTGTAAGCATATTAGTTTTGAACCATGGTTTTGAAATTGCAGAAGATACAGTATTCAAACAAGTTTTAGAAAATAGTAATCCAGTTCTGGACTAGGAAGAAGAGTAACTTGGTAAAATATTTGCACAGAAGTGATTGAAAATAAGGCAGAAGTTAGTGTAAAAGATCAGCGGACTTTAGAGAGGCAAACAAAATCAGACAGTTTAAAGGGGGTGAGTAGCTTAAGTAGGATTTAAGGCGATTAATCAATTTTATTTAACGTAAGGTTTGACTAGGCGTTGTTTAACCATAAGAGAAAGGTGGACATATATGTCATATTTAAAAGGGAAATGTTAACCAGTTTTACATTTATTTAACAAAATTAGTGAGGCATTCATCATTGGTAACAAGAAAGATACTAAGCACATGATATCTAATGCATATAGAGGCCATAAAATATGGTATCTAAATGCAAGGTAGTAATTTGATTATTAACTAAAAAAATAACAAGCTGAAAGTAAACTACCTAAGAACATGATTTCTTTGTGTGAGATGCATGTCCTATACATGGTTTCTATTACACAAATAGATAAGTAAAATCCTATAACATTTTTTCTACCCGTACCCTTAATAATAACCCTCCCTAATTTCACTATAATCCCCATTATTCTTTACAATTTATTACCGCCAAGTAATTAAAAATACAACAGTGATAAAAAGAAAATAAGAAGTTACTCAATAGAGAGCCTTCAGCCAGGACCAAGCGTCTCCAACCTCACTCTTTTCGAGTTTCACAACCATTACCAAGGCTTGGGTGCGGCAAAGTTTCCTAAGGGTTCGTTTGAACCCCTGGCCATTACCAAGCACCCAATATGTACAAATTAGACAAGTGCAAGCATGGAAGTGCCAGGCTTGTGCATCAGAGTTCCATGGGTGCTCAAGGCTCCCAAGGCAGTGCTTGCACTAAGGGGGCAGACCCTAAAGCTCCAAGAATGAGATTGTGAGTAGAATTGAGGTAGTTGAAAATAGTTGAGGGACAGTTTAATAAAACAGTTGTGAAAATTGAGAGAGTTTGAGAAAATAGTTGAAAGAATTGAGAGACTTTGAGAAAATAGTTGAAAGAATTGAAGAATTTCTATTGAAATTATTTTAGACTGACCATTTTTAGAACAGTAGGACATCACACAAACAATGGGGAAAAGGGAAAAGGGACATATAAGCAAAGTAAACTACTTACACAAGAAACATATTGAAAGTAACCAGAAATGGTTGCAAACAAGAGTTCAGCTCTAACACACTTAGCCTCAAACATGGGTTTTAAGTTAACCAAGTAGCCAAGCAGACATGGATGCATGGCAGTAGCACATAAGGAAAAAGTAAACATTCATTGAGAAAGGGGGTAAGAGATAAAATAAGTAAAGTGTACAGACAACATGTTGGAAACGTAATCAGACATGGTTGTAAGACAAGGGTTTAGTTCTTACTGTACCAAACCCCAAATATAATCAACCTCAGGGAGAGGTTTCAAGGCTGCTAAGTAGCCAAGCAGTAGTGCACATGGAAGAGGAAAATATACATTGAGACAAGGACATGGGGATAGGGGAAAATATGCTAAATTAAACTAGTAGACTAACACTACATGCTAATGGAAATAAGAGCAACTGAATAATAGGTAAAAGCACACAAGAACTAATATGAAATGCAAAACCAGTAAGAGCATGTTGTTTTGGACGCTTTATCTTAAATATGTGACATACTGGTTGCAGGTAATAGGATATAATAGCAATGCAATAATGCACAAAGGGAGAGCAAAATGTGCATAGAATGAGAGCAACAATGTGAGTAACAGCAGTAGCAGCAATGTAGCAGCAGCAATGTGGGAATAGACGCAACAATATGAGAATAGTAGCAGTAGTAGACCCAAGTAGGTAAACAAATAGAACCCAATAGTGTAAAGTAATCAACCCAAGTTACTCAATCTTGGCTTTTAGCCGATTGAGTGTTCAAAGAATAGAATGAGAGAGTATAGTAACAGCAGAGAAAGAGAGAATTCAGAGAGTTTCAGATTGTGAGAGCAGTGTGTGTTGGTTGTGTTCAAAGGGAAATGTGGGGAGGATTTATAGTACTAAAATGAGTAAACAAATAATGTATCAATCCATATTTAAGGAACTGATATAAATCATAGTCAAATAAGTATAGGGACTCCCCTTTAATTAAGGAATCATAGTCAAACGGTAATAAGCAGTCATTCTTAAAAGGAAAGGAATCACAAAGTATGGCCTGGCCACATAAGGAAACAAAAATAGTATAAAGTATACATTGTAGACTAGGTGCATGATACTTAACTAGGGAAATATGTCAAGCAAGTAAATCAGCATATTTGTGCACACATATAAGGAAAATACCACTTCATTTCTGAAAAATAATTTTCGAAATTGAAAACTTGGGAGATCAGTTATTTAATTGAGGAATGTATCCCACTGATCGAGGAAGAAACTTCGATATCAAAACCAAACTGTAAGGAGAATACACAAAAACCACAATTTTCAAGCCAGTAATCAAAGCCTTAAAGAGACTATAAGAATCTGTATAAAATCATCATGTAAACAGCCAGAAAAAACTTAAGAGAAGAACACAACATGGTATGGGAATGAAACACTAGCAACAAAAATCAAAGTAAAGAGCACGGAACTCATTGAAGAACCGAGAAGAACGTGCAAACAGGCAAATACATATAGGGTTAGGGTTTTCATCATATTTTAACAAAAATATTTAGAAGTAGCACTGAGAGTCACGGGTTAGTACTCAAAATCAGAAAAGTAAAGTGTTTTCAAAAGGGGTTAAGAAACCCTAGCAATAGAAATTACAGTATGAAACCCATGTTAACAAGGAAAACAGACAAACAAGTGAAATAAACAAACACAGACGAATATATAGAACTCATAAAGAGTAGAAGAAATGATTTTGAAGAAGGGTTCAGAAACCCTAATTTGAAAGAGAGGTAATCATCTGAAAAATTTTAAATAACCAGGAAAGCTATGTAAAATAGGGTAGAAAACAAAAAATCAAACTAAGCGTTGTTTTAAAAAGAGCAGAGATTAAAGAGAAAAAATTAGGGGTTTCAAACAAATTAGGGAAAACGAAGAACCTGGCTGTGAAACTCGTATACAATGCCATAGAAGGCATTATCGTACAAAGACCACCGGAGAAAAGCCGGCGAAGGTTCCATGTCAAGCTTTAGTGACCGTCTTTCATGGCGTAAGATGCTAGGCTTCAAGCTTGAGAGAGGAAACAACGATACAAGGACTCCGTGACTACTAGAAGTTGAGAGAAGCGAGGGAGGAGTGAGCCGAAGAGGCGATGATCTTCATCGGAGAAAAAGGAGAGAAGGTTCTATAGAGACGAAGGGTTAGAGAGTGTTTGGAGTGAAAGGTAGACTGATATGTGAAAAAAAAGGGTTTGGGGGAGGGGGTCGTTTGATTTTAATTATGGTAATGAGATCTGGGCCGTTGATCTTATTTGATCAACGGCTCATATTTAAGATCAACGACTCATATTAAATTAGAGGCCAGTCGGGTAAATTAAAGGGTGTGGGTTATTGAATTGGGTCAAAATATCGGGCTGAAATAGGAGTTGAGTTTGGCTATATTTTAAATAAGTCTTGGCTATAGCTTAAATAGCCAATTTTCACAAATTGTTTTATAAAATAGCAAAAATCATTTGAAAAGAAATACTAAAACATGTAACTAATTACTAAAATTTAAATATTAATATAAAAAATTATAGAAATAATTTTATTACTATGAAATACAATTAATTACGAAATAGGCTATAATTGCAATTTTGTGTAATTAGCCCTAAAAATCCCAAATAAATGTGTAAAAATGTGAAAAAATTCCATATATTATATTTTGTTGTAAATATGGGAGTGAAGTACATTATTCACTAAAAATAATAATTTTAAAAATAGTTTTGGCCTTCGTACTATCGAAATAAGCAGTAAATTAATTTTGAAAAATCTCAAAAATTAAAGAAAAATACCAAAGTACCCCGACCTACTTATATATGCATAAATATGTTATTTTCAAAGTATTTTGAGTGCAAAAATAGATAGAAAAAAATTGGGTATCAACACTTAGGCCTTTTCGCGCATCGACTAGGTATAGGATTGCGTCTCCAAAATGTCAATAATACCGGTCGCCAACTTAGAAATAGGAGTGGCTTCTTGGGAGATCACAACCTCCATCTCCCCATAGGGATACCAAGTTAGGGGGGGTCAACCTCATGGTCCTCTTTCTCGGTCGTTGCTTACTCCCCCTCATTAAGGGTCGGCCCATGAGCGACGAAGAGGTCATCTTCTTCAAACTCGTTCCTGAGCTGTAGAGTGTCAGGGTCTGGTACCCTGGACTTGGTTCTCTTCTTGGATTTTTGGGCCGGGTGGCTGCTCTCTTTTTCCTCTTAGCCACGACATCTGGCAAACCCCAAGACTTTCTCTTTCTCTTGTTCTCCTCCTTCGTAGTATCCCCTGCCTGTCTCGAATTGGGGGGCTCGACAGGAAAGGACATATCCTTGTCCTCATCCAGCATCCTATGTTCGATGGTCTTAGGCAGACCTACAAAAGAAGAGAAAAGGTTAGCATTGTGTATGTTTGGAGCATAGTGGCAACTATTCAAGGAAGAACCTCACCATGAGAACATGCTTCCCATTTTCCCTTCGAGAGATTGGCCCATGAGCGCTCGGAGTACGGCATATTCATATAGATCCCTTCGATCCACTCCTTGAACTGAGGGATTTCATTAGGGACTTGGGCAACAGATGCACGAGCGCAAATACAGGAAGTGAGAAAATGAGTAAAAATAAGTTAGCACTTAAGAAAGAAAACACTTAAGAGATGTGTTCCACTTCTCGGGGAATGCCAAAAACTCGAGAGGCATCAGGTCTTTGGTTTTCCCCCGAACGAACCTCCTTTACGAGCCTTTGTCTGGTCCTCGTCAATGCTCAAGAAAGGAGCCTTGCTTGCTCAGTGGACAAACTTGATCGGCCCCCATCGAAAAATTCAGGGGCTATATAGGTGATGTAGATGGTTGAGACTGAACCGAAGATTGTCAGTATTGTGCACAAAATGATGTAGGAGGATCACGATCTTCCAAAAAGATGGGATTTGCCCAAGGCATACCTCGTACATTTTGCAAAAAGCAAGGACTACAGAATCTACCGGGGCTAGCGTAAAAGGGTAATTATAAATACTTGAATACCCTCCACGTGGGTAGCGATTCCCATTTACAATCCTCACAGACTATGGGTAGGGTATCTTAAGTGACGGAGAATATGTATCTCTATGCTCTCTCTCCTCACTCTTGTTGACTAGAGGCCTTCTTTGCCTTAAAGGCATCCCCAATAGAGAAGACCCCAGGTATGAAGCTCTTCATCGGGGGCTCGTAAGCTACCTCGGGAGCGGCCACCTCGACAGCCGTGGTCGTATTGGAAGACGAGGGAGCCTTTTTTATAGTACAGACTTGGAAGTTTTAACCATCACGATTTAGGAAAATATGAAGTTTTGAAGGAGAATATGATGATTCAAAGGAAAAATATGAAGATTTAAAGGAGAATATGAAGATCTAAGGAAAAATGTGAAGATTTGATGAAAGAATATGAAGGTTTGAAGGCCGGAGATGAAGGTTCAAGAAACCGGGTATGAAGATTCGAAAAAGTTAAATGTCGTTGGAAAAATTCGAAGGTAATAGCTAGGATCGGAAAATGAAAGAAGTGGAAAAAGTCAAGTCTTATAGGGGAAAATAGTCAATGCGCGCCGAACTCAGCTAGCAGTGACTGATACGTGTTAAAAGTCAGAATGACGCGATTGATGGAACGTTTAGGATTATTCGTCACCTCATTTGCAAAGGAAGGAACTAGGGTCCATCTACTATTTTCTATCGTTTCGGCAAACCTACTCTCCGTAAAATGAGGGGACTATCTGTATACGGGTAAAATTTGAGATAACCCAAATTTTTTGGTGAATAAAACGAAATAAGGGCATGAAAATACGAGATCGGAATCGAAGCTGGGAACCTTTTGTATCGAGGCCCGTGAAAAGTGAACAAATTGCTCGCCATCAGACCTGATAAAATGATGCACCCCGGACTCGAGACAAGTTCTAAGACCTAGAAAAGCACAATGAACAGTTATATACGACGAATAGAGGGTTGTGATATTCGATACCAAGTGATATCATGGCACGGATCTCGCATGATATCGGTTACAGATCAGTAATTAGTGAGAAAGAGATTTTTACTTTTTTGTTTAGATTTGTACTAGAGATGAAACTCTCCTACTATATAAGGGGAATCTTTTCTTTGATAAGGTGAAGGGTAACACGCAAATCAAGGCAATACAAATTCATTTTCTGCTTTCTAGCTATTAAAAAAGTTCTTACTTAACTGTTTTTCCTTCATTCGCAATTGGGTTTGAACTAAGGGTCCGATCGAGGGCAAAACTACTATTCAATCCGGGCTCGAACTGGGCTGTAACATTACAACTAGTTTGATGATTTATTTTTTTTAATTCGTTTGTCTAGTATTCCTGATTATTTGTGTTGAATCAATCCACATATCCTTAAAACCGTATATAAATTTAGGGTAAAACATATGTAATAAAAAGAGAAATCAATTCTCGACCAAAACAACCAAAGAATCCCAAATGTTTGGCTTTGGTTTCCCATTTTATGATATTTGGCCAATTGTGGTACACTAGTATTAACAATCAACCTTACAATTACTACAATCAAAATACTTGTGGGATAGTAGGGTTACCCATAGGTGATTAGTATTTTAGCTTATGTCTCCATATGGTTGTTAATATGGTAGTTACTGTTTGTTATTATTGCATTATTGCATGCGACTGTATTTATGTTGCTTATGTTTTCATGAGTACTTACATTATTATTGCAGGAGTACCTATGCTTTATTATTTTGTTTTGTTTTGCTTGTGTTTTTAATTTTACCTTTGTTTCGTAATGCAGCTTTCCCTCTTTTTATCCTACACGCCGAGGGTCGTTTGGAAACAGCCTCTCTGCCCTTACGGGCAGGGGTAAGGCTCGTCTACATATTACCCTCCCCATACCCCATCTGGTCGGATAACTGGGTAGTTATTGTTGTTGTTGTTGTTGTAAATACGTGTGCAATAAATAAGAGGAAAAGAAAATTAAAGGCAGAGTAGAGGAAAAGTAAAAAGGAGCTTTCCTGTTTCATGCGTACAAAAGAAATTATCCTCAAAAGATCAGTAGAGCAAAAACTTATAAAAAATAGAAGCAAAGGAAAAGTTTCACCTAAGTGGATTGTTATCTTATGCATCTTCAGCTTTCCTCTTGGCATGCTTTTCTCTAAGAGGTACTCAATCTTTTTCTTATCATTTGACATTTTGTAGAAAATTCTGGTAATATTTAATGTATAACTTCTCAAGAAATAGCTTTTTAATTTGGTTGAGTTTAAAATTAATTGTTTGAATTTGTTGAAGAAACTTGGTGAGTTTAATTCTGATTTTAGATACTTGCATGCATGCAGTGGCGCGGGGCCACATGTATATGCAATGATTCAGAATCCCCTCCGTTAGGGTAAAAACCTATTTTCTAAACACAATTTTGAATCACTTTCACATGAGAGAGAGAGAGATAGGTTTAAATCTCAGGTGTATCATTTTGGATATTTTTTTGTTAATTTGTTATTCAGTTAATTTGTCAACGTTCAATTTGACAATTTTTACGTGTAAATCTTTGCATATATGCAATTGCAACTAGAGTTTGGGCTCCTCCTGATCATACTGTATCAGATGGACGGATCACGTTTCCGAGGCAGTACAATCAAGAGCAAAAGTTGAATTCTGTTCCTGATGATGATTGTGAAAATAAAAAGAACCAGGTCCAATACTCTCAGCCCCTATCTCTAGCAATATACTATATAACAACACTAGAAAATATAATCATCATTAATTCACTACCACCTGGACTGTATGTACATATCTTTAGCATACAGTGTATATCTTATGCATGTATGGATGTATGTTTGTACGTGTGTATCTTATTTTGTTGTCTATGGTACTCTTTTGTCAATGCTAGTAACCAATTTTAACAGGTAAAATTGATGCTCCATATATCGTGAGGAAAACTTAGGACAAGCATTTGATTACAACATATGTTAAATGCAGTAACAGAGTGAAAATTAACTAAATCAAGAAGGGCTTTGAGGCGTGAAATCTACTTTACTTAAAGAGATATAGCTCGTATACAGCATGGGGAAAAGACAAGAAATTCTCTTCTAGATATAAATTTAGAGGCCAGCTTACTCATAGACATTTCACTGTATCTTATGTGAATGAGCTTTTCTTTTGCTTTTTTACCAGGAGGATGATATGCTGGGAGAATTAAACAAAGCCCATGAAGCTATTAGGTGAGTTTGTATGCGTAAATGATAAATTTATAACTTCATTCCATGTGTTCTTTTACAAAATTTCAGACAATTAAGATGGTATATAAAGAAATATGTTTAGATCATAACCTTTCTCTGTGTCATCAGGTCGTTAGATAATTCAATTGCTAAGATTCGAATTGAGCTACCTTCAACTAAGACTTTCCTCGGTACGAGGAAAATGGAGAACTTGCCTACCATGATGAGGACAAATTCTGGTATAAGAAGGAAGCCTTTTATGGTAATTGGAATAAACACTGCATTCAGTGGCAGAAGACGACGTGATTCCATTAGAGAAACATGGATGCCCCAAGGTATAATAATAGCAATAATAAGAACTTATAGTTATAGTATAGGTTTTGCATTTTCTTTTTCTTGTTTTCCTCTCCTTTCAGTTATAAATTCCATGTGAATTAGGTGAAAAGCTACTCCGATTAGAGCCCGAAAAGGGGATAATTGTCCGCTTCATGATTGGCCACAGGTGAAATATATTGCTCCATGCATTACACCTTATGTTTATTATTTATTTTCATCTAATTCTGGACCATTCTAAAGTCATGTGAATATTTCTGCTTGAACACTTGTAGTATTTCTTGCCAATGTTGTATTCACTTTGAAAAGATATGAAACAATGCTTTTCATTACCAATCTGCCGTTTTATAGCACGAAGTTACCTAATGTTTGCTACTACTAATAAGGGCAGAGAGATGTTGACATTTCTCTATTAGTAAGCACTCCCCTAGTTTTGACCCAATGAGCTTTCTCTACGTTGAGTTAATTAACCCAGCGGGTTCGCCTAGATGCCTAGTAAAGAACGAGCTGGTGGGAAAGAGCTGGAGAATTCGCTCTCAGATTCCGTGTCTTTTTTCTTTCTTCATTGTGCTTTTTCTGTTGATTCTTTGGTGGTGGTAGCTGAAGTGACCATTAGTAATTAGCTTTAAGGGAAAGTAATGACATATTGAACATACAATTTGGGCATATTCTTTATCTATCAACTTGCAGCCAGGGAACTTTGTGCTCTTCGGGTTTATATCAGACTGACACAAATTTGTGCTATTTTATACAATGCTACATTCAGTAGCATTTTAGATCGAGCCGTTGATCTTGAAGATGCTTAGCACAAGGACATTCTTCGCCTAGTAAGCGCAAAAATTACAATTTGATTTTTATTTTGATGTGATTGATTTGTGCTTGTACTTTCATCTCCCGTTGCTATTTTACAGGATCACATAGAAGGATACCATGAGTTATCTGCTAAGACACAAGCTTTCTGTACCACTGCAGTTGCAAAATGGGATGCCGAGTTCTATGTAAAGGTTGATGATGATGTTCACGTTAATTTGGGTATATCCGCTCTCCTTTTGACCTATCATGTTTTTTACTACTCAAGATCTCCAAATACACTTGTTTTCTTCCTTGATTTTGTAATATTTTTAACTTATATACACTGTGATCGAGTAAAGAATTTTAACACCATCATAGTAATTTCACCAGTTGAATTTAACGAGAAATTATCTGTAGTTACTTTTTAAGTGACATGATAACGTAAGTTCTTTTAAACTGTCACTATATAGAAGTTAAACTCTTTGGAAATGTACACTTGATTGTCATTATGTTGTAGGTACTCTTGCTGCAACTCTAGCCAGGAATCGGTTGAAATCCAGGCTGTATATAGGATGCATGAAATCTGGGCCAGTTCTTTATCACAAGTAATTTCGTCGGTAACTTCCTTGCTGGAAACATAACTCATTTCCTGTTTCAGTCCCATTGCAGGATATGAACTGGTAAAAGTCACAAGTATCTTGTTTTCTTTCATTCGTAGGAATGTTAAGTATCATGAACCTGAGTTCTGGAAATTCGGAGAGGTAGGAAATAAGTACTTCCGGCATGCAACTGGACAGATATATGCCATTTCAAAAGATCTTGCAATATATATCGCTAATAACCGGTAAGATAATTTGCTGATGTCTGTTTCCTTGAAGTCCGGACCTAGTGTTACATCTTACTGTAATGCTCTATATATGTTGATTGACAATATATACACCATCACTATGGTAAATTATGGTGATTTCAGGCCCATTCTGCATAAGTATGCAAATGAGGATGTGTCACTTGGTGCATGGTTAATTGGTCTTGAAGTTGAGCACATTGATGAACGTAGCATGTGCTGTGGAACTCCACCTGGTATTTTTAAACAGCTTCTATTTCCACTTCTTACATATCTTTGAATAAAGGCATCTGCAACTTCTCATGTTGCTGAAGAATGCGAATGGAAAGCGCAAGCAGGTAATGTTTGCGTAGCGTCATTTGAATGGAGCTGCAGTGGAATTTGTAGATCAGTCGAGAGAATCAAGCACGTACACGCCAAGTGTAGCGAAACTGCTGCTACTCTTTGGGGTGCTCTCCTGTAGTTGGCATTATTTATCATTCTCATAAGGTATTCTCATGGAGGAGATATGTTTGAAACAGATCTTTGACATAGTTCGGCTGAAAAATTAGCAATAGAGTCATTTCTGGAAAGAAATGCATATTGCTGATGGAAGGCTGTCAAAGAAAGGAGGAGCACACAAATTGTTGGAATAGTTTTACTAGTTTTTATTAGAATTACAAATTTTGATACCACATTGTATATTGTGATCTAAGATTCAATGGAACTCTTGATCAGGTTTGCTATTTCTTTTCATTGTGATCCAATGTTCACAGTGGAACTCTTGGTTAGAAATGCTATTTCTTTTTATTTTTGCAGGTTTCATATGTTCATGCATGATGAGTCTAAAATTGTGATGTACAAACAGAGAGCTTGGTTTGAAATAATTAGTACAGCATAACTAAAATGAATTGAAGTGAATCTGCAATTTTGACCAACAAAACCTATAGCAAAGGATTTCGATCAATTGATTAGGTAAGCTAGATTTAGATTTCAATTATATAGTTTTTTCTTGTTCGTTTGGGACCAAACATCCGTTAATTGTTAAGTCACGTATACTTGTAGGTTGAACAATAAAACTCTGTCATCTCTTAAACACGAAAGAAATGTCATCATTAACACATAATTCAGCGAAGAAGACATGTAACATGTAGATGAACAAGAGTCACGAAAAAAAAATACCGTAAGATTAATTTGCCCGATTTGACATTCTCCTTTAACCTAGAATTTTGTAGGATTTTCGTGGTGTAATGTCAAGTTAGAGATAAGTAGGATACAGTATAGACTACTGAGTGACACAAAAATTCTCCTTGGGAATCCGAGCATCGATCTAGACTCTTTTGGCATATTTAAATATGATCCGCCAACTGGTGTTCCTTCGTACGCTAGACGAGACTGTCAGGGTCATAAGGAAAAATCAATGTCAACAGCAATTAAGAGAACAAATAAAAGAATTGAGAATGAAAGAAAACTTGATTGTATTAATACAAGCTATTATAGAAAGGTAATACAGTGTCGAGGGGGAGAGACACTAGTATAGAGAATTGTTTGCTTGCTTGAAAGTTTAATTGCTTGATCTCCCCTAATAATACTTAAAAAAATAAACTATAGTTACAGGACTTGACCTAACTAAGCTAGAGAGACATAATGAAAATACAGGAAGTAAAACTACTCTATATTTATAATGAAAATAACTTAGATTCCTAAAAGGTAGAAGCAGGTCCATGGGCGGCAACCTTGTCTTAAGCATCAGAGTCTGTTGGCATCTACCTACGGGTGGGCACTAGCGAGGGCTATCAGGGGGGAGACATAAGCACATACACGCTTGTCACTTGGCGTGGCCAAGACCACGGGTTGAAGGCACCTAGTGGTTCTGTGTAGTTAGCATTATATGTGTCATCATCCATCCCATTATCAAAAGTTTGACGGGCATTCATTTGTGCTAGTGGGTATTCATTGTTCGAATGTGGCCTACTGCAATGACAACATCCTAATGGAGGCTTCCTCCCGCGATCGTTGTTGTGAGATGCAATACTATTGATGCCCGAGGAAGGAGTCCAAGATATGGTTGCTTTCTGATCTCCTCCACTTCTACTAGGGTTACCATTGCTAGGCTGGCCCTCTTTGTGTCCTCCATAGATAGGCAGTTGAGTTCTACCCCAAGCTTCCACTTCCCCAAGGCATTCTGCTTCTTGGATCGCCTTGGGTAAATTGTCTACCCATTGTCTTCCATAGGGGATTAGTGTAATGACACAGCGAATCATTTTGAGCATTATAGCCTCGTTCTACCATTCATGACTTATTCTATGTATAATTATGTTTATATAGCTTGTAGGGATGGTTGGTTTGGTTTCGGAGATGTTTCAGAATGAATTGGACACTTAATCCCAAGGTAGAAGCTTAAGTTGAAAGAGTTAATCGGATATTAACCTATGTGTAAACGACTTTGAAATGGAGTTTTGATGGTTATGATTGCTCTATATGGTGATTGACTAAGGAATGTGTTCGTATATTGATTTGGAGGTTAGTAGGTTGTTTTGGATTAAACTGGTGAAAGTTGGAAAGATTGGAAGGTTGAGAAGTTTGACTGAGAGTTGACTTTGTTGATTCCAGGATCGGATTATGATTTCAGGAGTTGGAGTAGGTCTGTTATCTCATTTACGACTTGTGTGCAAATATGAGGTCAATCGGAGTTGGTTTGATAGGTTTCAACATTGATTTTAGAAGTAGGGAATGCATTAGTTTTAATAGGCTTTAGATGGGGTCCCGGGGGCCTCGGGTGTGATTCAGATCGAAAATTTAACTTAAGGAATTTCTGTTCTATTCAATTTTGATGCAAGCGCATCTGCGAGGTTTTAGCCGCGTATGTGAAGCTGCAGAAGCGCCCATGGGGTCGCAGAAGCAATCATGAGTTGAGCTGGGTGGTTAAGCAGGTGCAAGGAAAATTTCGCACCTGCGAGTTTGCAGGTGTGGACAATTTATAACAGAAGTGGATGTTGGCCAAGGAGGCTGTTGTCGCAGAAGCTAAGAAGACTCCACAGGAGCGGACCTTGGACTACAGAAGCGGAACCGCAGAAGCGGGATTTGGCTGCAAAAGCAGCTGGTTAGAAGCTTAATGGAATATCGCCGGAGAAGCTTTCTTCTACAGTAGCAGAGCTGCAGGTGCAGCTGGTGAGCCCCCAGAAGCAAGAATCATTGGTCAGACTAATATAATCGAGGGTTGGAGTATTTTCTTCATTTTTGGAATTATGTAGATCTGCTAGGGGCTATATTTGAGAGGGATTTAACCATAATTCAATAGGTAAAAAACTTTTGATCACTTTTATCCATTAATATTGAATACCCATTCAGTTTCGATTTGTGGTTGGAATTGGATGATTTTGGTATGGTTGTACTCATTATTAAAAATGTGTTCGAAATTTGTGAACGTTGTCGAGTTGCAAGGTGTGGGCTTGGGGTTGACTTTTTGGGTTGACTTTTTGAATTTGGTTGAAGAACTCAGCTTTATCAGTTGGAATCGAATCCTATGGATTATATGATTACATCAAATTATTTATGACTAGATTCGAATCATTCGGAGTCCGATTCGTGAGGCAAGGGTTATTGGAGCAGTGAGTTGCGCACTTTGAGGTAAGTAATACTTCTAAATCTTGAAATGATGGTATAAATCCTTGAAAATATGTTATGTGGGTTGTGTTATGGTGATGCACATACTAGGTGATGGGCGTGTGGGAGTGCACCGTGATAATCATAATTTGGGTGGATTCTTGTATTGTGTTGACATCAAGTCTTGTTTTATCCGTATGATTCCTACGTGTTAGAGTAAGTGAGCTATAATTTATGTTTAAAGTCATGCTTATACTATGTGCTTATTCTGCTAGGATCCACTGAGATTATTTCTACTGTTTGAGTTATTTATTTAACTACAATTATGTACTCAGTCATGTTTACTCATTTGGACATCGTATCTCAGACTCTCTTATTATTCATTTTTAAATCATGTTATTATTGTTTGGGCTGAGTAGTATGAGATTGCGAGCCCTTAAGATTTGAGAGATTGATGACTAAGATGCGCCTAAGAGTCAAGTTGAGAGTGTTATTGTGGATTGGGCTACACATTACAATGGGTTTGAGGCCTAGTGTGTCTCTTTGGGGTGAACCTATTCTATTTGTGAAAAATAAGGATGGTACTGTACGGATGTGCATTGACTATAAGCAGTTGCGCAAAGTTACAATTAAGGACAAGTACCCTTTACCGAATATTGTTCACTTATTTGACCAACTTCAGGGTGCTAGAGTGTTCTCTAAGATTGATTTGAGGATTGAGTACCACTGGTTAAAGATTCAGCATTCTTATATCTTGATGACGGCATTCAAAACCCGTTGTGGTCACTACGCGATCATTCTGATGTCTTTTGGGCTGACAAATACCCAAATGTCATTTATGCATCTGATGAATAGTGTGTTCCAGCCATATCTTGATTATTGTTTTATAGTATTTATTGATGATATACTTGTGTACTCACGTATCCAGGAGAAGCATGCGCAGCATATGAGGGTTGTACTACAGACGTTAAGAGTGAAGAAACTTTATGCCAAATTCTCTAAAAGCTCTATATTGATTATGTCGTATTCTTGGGGAACGTGGTTCTAGTGTGGGGATCAAGGTAGATCCGAAGAAATTGAGGCACTTCAATGTTGGACCAGAACATCTGAAGCTTCTAAGATTCAGAGTTTTCTTGGCTTATCCAGATATTATCATTGTTTTGTTGAGGGTTTCTCATCTATTGCTGCACCTTTGACTAGATTCACCCAGAAGGTGCTCCACACAAGAGGTTTGATGAGTGTGAGGACAACTTCTAGAATCTCAACACTACCCTGACCATAGTTCAAGTTCTAGATAGCCTTTATCATCGTGTTCATATACGATGTATTGTGATACTTCTCTGATTGGTGTTAGGTGTGTCTTGATGTAGGAGGTAGGGTGATTGCTTATGCTTCATGCCAGTTAAAGTACCATGAGAATAACTACCTCGTACATGATTTAGAGTTGGTAACCATTGTTCATGCATTGAATATTTGGAGGACTTATCTTCATTTTTTATCATATTAGGAAGGCTAATGTGGTGGGCAATGCTTTTTTTAGGCACCCCAAGGCAAGTGCCTAGGGTTGGTTTTTTATTAAAAAAAAAAAGAAAAGAAAATACAACAAATAGAAAAAGTACAAATAAGGGGTACAATAGCACCGATATTATTACCCATATAACTCAATCGGGCTAGCCTTATTGTACTAATCCTATTGAGTAGAAAGGCGATGAGTATGGGTAGCCTTGCATATATTCCAATTGGTGAGAGACCGCTAACATCAAATATTCAGGTCTTGCCTAATCAATTCATGAGGTTAGATGTTTTGAAGCCTAGTCGGGTTACAACTTGCGTGGTTTCTCGATCTTTTTTATATGCTCGCATCAGAGAGCGTCAGCATGACGACCCCTATTTGCTTGTCCTTATGGATACAGTACGACACGGTGATGCCAATGAGGTTTCTATTGGAGATGATGTGATGTTGAATATGCAGGGTCAAATTTGTGTGCCCATTGTGGATTGGTTACGTGGGTTGATTCTTGAGGAGACCCACAATTCATGTATTCCATTCATTCAGGTGCCGTGAAGATGTACTAGGACTTGAGGCAGGACTTTTGGTGGAGAAGGATGAATAAAGATACAGTGGAGTACATGGCTCGGTGCTTGAACTGTCAGCAAGTGAAGTACGAGTATCAAAGGCTTGGCGGTTTACTTCAAAGACTTGAGATTCTTGAGTGAAAATAGGAGCGAGTTACCATGGACTTCGTCGTTGGGCTTCCACATACTTTGAAGAAATTTGATGTTATTTGGGTAATTTTGGATAGCTTGTCTGAGTCCACACATTTCATTCAAGTTGTGACTACCTATTCTTTGGAGCAGTTGGCTGAGATCTATATCCGCGCGATTGTTCTTCTTCACGGTGTGATGGTGTCCATTATTTCTGATCAAGGCATGCATTCACATTGAAATTTTGGAGGGCAGTGGAGGGAGAGTTTGGCACACGAGTTTAGTTGAGTTGAATAAAACATTCCACCCTTAGACAAATGGACATACCGAGTACACCATTCAAATATTGGAGGACATGCCACGCGCTTGTGTGATGGATTTTGGAGATTTTTTGGATCAGTTTCTACAACTTTCTGAGTTTGCCAACAACAACAGCTACTAATCGAGTATTCAGACGAGTCCTTATGAGGCCATATATGGGAGGTGGTATCGATCTACAGTTGGGTGGTTTGAGCCGGGGGAGGCTAGGTTGTTGGGAACAGATCCGATTCAGGATGCACTATGAAAGGTCAAGTTGAGTTAGGATCGGCTTCTCATGACACAATCTAGGTAGAAGAGCTACACTGATTGGAAGGTTCGTGATATTGCCTATATGGTAGAAGAGAAGGTATTGCTTAGAGTTTCACCTATGAAGGATGTTTTGACTTTCGGGAAAAATGAGAACTTTAGCCCTCGGTATATTGGTCCATTTGAGGTACTTGAGAGGATTGGAGAGGAGTCCTACAAGCTTGCATTACCACCTAGTTTATCAGGTATTCACCCAGTATTACATGTTTCCATGCTCTAGAAGTATTTTGGTGATCCATACTATATTTTTGACTCAGCAAGGTTCAGTTAGATGGAGATTTGACTTATGATGTGGAGCCGATGGCTATTTTAGATCGGCACATTTGAAAGTTAAGATCAAAGAATATAGCTTCAGTGAAAGTTTAGTGGAAAGGTTAGCCAGTCGAGGAGGATACTTGGGAGACTGGGCAGAATGTTTGGAGCAGCTAGCTACACCTATTTGAGACTCAAAGTATGACTTTATACTAGTTCGAGGATGAACGTTTTTTAATAGGGATAAAATATAATGACCCAGCCGGTCATTTAGAGTACTGTAGCCCATTCCCCCATTCATTGCTTATTTAATCTTCATTTGTGTTTATGTGACTTGCCAGGATGGTTGAATTTGTTCCGGGGATAGGGTACTTGTTCTTCACAATTATTTTGTTTAAGGTCCGATAATCCATATAAAGTCGTAAGGTGTCATGCCGTTTCTTTTTGAACAGCATAGGGGACACATAAAGGAACTTTGAGGGAACAATGATCCCCTGTCCAGCAATTCTGTCAACTGTCTCAAAAGCTCGGTGAGTTCGGGTTGTGATATTCTCTAAGGCGCATGGACAAGTTGCTTTACACCTTGTACCAACTCAATCTCATGGTCCACAATGCGCCTAGGCGGGAGTCGCTTTGGCATGTCATGTGGTATGATGTCTACCAACTCCTATAGCAGCTCCTTCACAGGTGCATGAATGGGACCTGAAGAGCGTTCAATATCTTTAATGCATAGGGTAGCCAGGAACATAGGTTCACATCTTTTGACTCCCTTCTTTAACTGCAAGTCCGAGATGTTCTCCACGACAATTTTTATGGTTGTGGATGGGATAACACTGGGCATGACCCCATTTTCTCCTATCATCAATAGCATGTTTGCATAAGGTACAAGAATGATGTTGGGTTGCGTTATGAATTTCAATCAAACTATAAGCTCAAAGTCATCTATGATCACCACACGCAAGTCGACAAACATCAGGGTCTTCTCTAGTTAAGAGGAGGCCCCTCATTCGCTTTCTTTTTTCCTTTTCTTAGTAGTTGGTCATATGTCCTTCTTATAGATACCGGCTCATGTTCCTGCTATGTCCTCAGAAATAGAACAAACAAGTGCGTTGAAGGTGTCTATTGGTTCTGTCTGGTCTGTATTATCTGTGACATTACCCATACCATCATCTTACTTATTATGTAATTATATTTGTTCTGACTGTAACCTTCTGAGCTTGTCCCCGCTTCCAGCCCAAGATTAGTCATGTTACATATTGAGTACATTGGATCGGTTGGACTCATACTACACTCTGTTCTTCATGTGTAGATCCAAGTACATATAGACATCGTGATTGTTGGTTTATTGCCAATACTTTTTTGGAGACTTCAAGGTAGCTTCCATGACATCTATAGACCTTTACTCTCCTTCTTCTCATATTTTTCTGTATTGTTCTACTGTTAGACAGTTGTACTAGAGTAGTTCTCATGTACTCGATGACACCTAGTTTTGGGATGCTTGTAGTTGAGTTACAATTTATTTATTAGATATTTATGGGAATTTCTAGTTGTTAAGGTTATTAAATCATGTTTTAATTCAAACGCGTAATATTTTAGGTATCGTCGCGATTGGTTGGGATTTTGGGTCGTGACAAGTGCGTATCTTATCTCTAAGTTACTTAGGTCTCACAAGTAATGAACAGGTTTACTAGAGTCTTGCAGATCAGTACAGATACATCTACACTTATCTTCAAGAGGCTACCAAACCATTAGAAAACTTCACTTTCTTATACTCTGGTTGTGCAGATTTGTTGATTCTAGAAACTAAACTTCTATTATTCTATACTCTCATAGATGGTGAGGACACGTGCAATAAGATCAAGGGGAAGACCACTATTACGACCAGATAGGGCCACGAGAGGATGTGGTTGCGGTATAGGCCGAGGTGCAGCTCGTACTACAACTACAACATCACCTATGGAACTACCAATTGCTCCATCTAAGGAGTAGACACAATATGTTGTTGAGTCGGTGGGGCCTGCTTAGGCACCAGCTGTGCCCATTAAGATCTCAGGCCTTCAAGAAACTTTGGCCCATATATTGATTGTACAAAAAAGCCTTGCTCAAGCAGTCTCAGTTCCAGCTACACTAGTGATCGCAACCTACTCCACACTACTAAAAAGTAGGAAGAGATGGTCACAATAGCTTTTATCCAATTTGTGGGTCGGGATCGATTTCCACATGGAGCTAGGAATGGAGTTGAGTATCTATTTAATTGCATATTTGTTCCAAATATCACTTTTAATCATTTTTGGGTTTTCTTTATATTATACTATTATCAAACAACAAATTATAATTGCAACTAGATTAAATTAAGAGTGAATATCTACAAGTAGTATCTAATGGGTTAAAAGGCACTAGGGTAGTGACTTTCACCTAGGTGTCTAATTGATGGGTAAATGCATCTAAGGCATGATTGATATGATTGGGGAATATATTATAAGCGTTGCTCATTACTACCCATTCTACACCTCTCGGTAGAAAGAATGTTTTTTTTAATTGACTTTCTTAAGACCAGTTGGGTATGTATATTTGCCCAAGCAACTAGGGTTCAAGTCGGATAATTACTCTATCGAGGTTTAATATTTTAATTGGGACTATCAAATCTCTTGAGTCCATCCCTATTCCTTTTTAAGCCAATTTCTGAGATGTAGGCTCTTTTTCTCAAGAAGATCCTAAGTCAACTTAGCACAAACCAGTATTTGGAACCACTAACTCATAAATTATACCATAAAATTAACATAAATAACAAATACCCATAGTGAGGCGAGCCATAAATCACAACACCCATCAATTACCCACAGTAGGGTTGAGACACAACCGTAGCTAATGGGTCTAGCTACTCATGCTTGAAGAGAAAATCAGAGAAATAGATGAAGAGAAAGACATAATAATTAATTACTAAAGTAAATACAAAGGTTCAATGATTAAAACTACATAAAAGTGCCCAAAATGGCTAAGAAAAGTCTTCTCACGAGCCCAACTAACGTCTAATAATATCTGATACCGTAAATATGGGAAAAGGTTCTATTTATACTAAGCTGGAAACACTGGAAAGAATTTCCCCTACACGGTTAGTGTGGACCGCACAAAATGGTATGCAGCTTGACATCCTGACTCTCTAAACCCAGACTCCGTGGACCGCACAGAATGGACTGTGGCCACGGAGGCTTCTAGCACGGTCCACACATACTCGACCACTTACCGCAATGGCTTGAATCTCTGAACTTGGCATCTATCTGAACCTTTCCTCTGCAGACCGCATAGAATTGTAGTGCGACCGCAGAGTTCCACCGCAGACCGCACAAAGTGTAGTGGGACTGCCTGAAATGCGGAGTCTCTAAACCTCTCTAGTGCCGCCGTACTAGACCTGTTTTTCCTGAGTTTGTCTTGTCTTCTGGTACTTGTGTAGGTTTTACTCCTTTCGAGCTTATCTTTGAAATCTCGTCACTTTGTTGATCAAACCTGCAATCAAGCACAACTTATGAGCCTTTTTGGGACTATTTTGTATAAATTTATAATCAAAGCGTAAGCAAGAAGGAGCATGAAATGCGTCCAAATCCCTAGTTATCAACTATTCCAAACTTAAGCTTTTGCTTGTACTCAAGCAAACAAAATAAGTCCCACCCCTTAAGGAAAAATCCCGGAAATTTTTAGGTCTCCTAAAGTAACCTCAACTAGCATCAATTGGGACTAACAATTTCCCTTAATACAAATGAATCATTAACAATATTTAACCTTCGAAAAACCATGGATCTAGTGCGACACAAGAGCATCAAGAGTTGACTCAACACATTAAAGAACTCTCTCAATTACTTTGGTCATTGTGGAGCCCAAACTCACACATCCTCATCTCTCTCTAAGCAAACCTCAGCTATTAGAATATTGGCACACAAATTGAGGTTAATGGAAATTCACTCATCTCTCTCAAGAAAAAGTCACAAATCTGGCTATAAGTACCATATGCTTGCCCCTTATGTAAGTATCCACTAATATAAGTTTCATTCAACTCAAGATCATATAGGTTTTTATGGAGTAATTGAGAAGTATTTCGATTCAGGGTAGGATATGTTTTGGTCTAAGTAGGTTTCATCTTCCCTTGAGAACTTCTTTTGATTTTTTAGGAAAAATTCACTTGATTCTTTCAGTTATTTCACTTCCTTCTATGGGGTTAGAGAGACACATTGTCACTCTTTCTCATGCATTTCAAACATTTTCTCCTTTTTTTAACTTTTACACCTTCCATTCTTTACTTTTCTTGAATCCCGTTTTATTATTTTTGACATGGAGCATTCTTTTTGTCTTTTGCTTTTCTTTCTTTTTCATTACCTTTGCTTTCTTCATTTTTATGCCTTTTCCACTTTGTTTCCATCCTCGTCTTTCCCCCAAAACGTATACTTTTGCCATGTGTTAAAGGAAAGATCGGGTGCCAAGAAAGGGTATCTTTTAGAACGGGTATAGGCTTGTATCATGGTTCTAGAAATAAAAGGTCTAAGGCTCAAAAGGGTTAACTAAGGATCATATCATTGGTAGGCCATGGAATTTGTTCAAACTATCATTTGGATCAAGGAGAGCCTATAATGATGCCTCAAGTCAAAATTCACTTAGGATTTTTCCTCAACAAAGATTCGGGGCAAGTTCTAGACAGATTTCTCGTGACTTATATTTGCAATTCAATTACTCACCACACAGCTAAGGGATCACTAAAAACATAGAGTCGGGGGCCCACAACGACCTTACATACGATTTGAGCACACAAAGGTCCTGAAAAACCACTTGATGATTATTAGTCAACACAAGAGTCTCAATGTCACGACATTCACCATCCTAAATACAACATTTTCTCTTTAACCATGGGATCAAAGGCAAATATGTTTCTAAAGTGAAGCTTTAATTGAGGTACCCTTAGCTACAAACTATTAAAAACGAAAAATAAAAACGGACTCAAAACCTTAAGAAGGTTTTCACGCAATCCATCATTGGGAAGAGCCACGTGGTTCACAAAACACTCCACCTTTGTAAAGAACCGTGGAATTAAGAAAACTAAAGGTTATTGAAAACGTCCAAAACAAAACAGAAATATACGAGCATAAATAAGAAGCTAAAAACAAAAAAAATTGCGGAAAATAGAATAAATATATACAACAGGGCATTTGAATATACAACAGGGGTATAACTTTATACACAGACCCAAAGAAAGATAAAAAATGCGATAAAAGTAACTAAATATCAAATCATATACAGACCAATGTGAAAAATCAAGAAATCATAAAAATATCAATATATAAAGTCATCCACAAACATGTCGGGCTCACACCTCAAATGAAATCTGGCATTGTCCCCAATGCCAACAAGTCTAAATAGGCACAGAAAAGATGTAGAAAAAGGATATAGAGGACTCTTTGAGACGTGTCTGTCTACAAAGTATCATGGGTGGTCCCTGGGTCCTTTGTGTGCTCGGGAACCTCAGACTGGTTTCCGGTAGTCTCCTCTATTGCTAATGGGACCTGGGCCTTGACCTCGACAGGATGTGGAACTGGTACATCCTGTGGTTGACTGGAGCAAGCATCCGATGGGTCTGCCAACTAGATGATGGCGTCTTCTTCTCTAGGAATCTTCCTCCACTTCGGAGGCTTCTGGGTCTGCTCTGGTTGTGGATGAGTTTTTGGGACTCGATCATCAAGCAACAAGAAAAGGCAGCTGGTTTGCCATCAGTCTATCTACATCTGCCCGCAGCTCCTTCACGGACTCCTTGGAGGCCGATGTCTTCCTAATCTTCTTGTGTTCCCGAGTAAGCTCCTTGAGAGACTTGATATGGGAATCGAATGCCTTGGAAAATGCATCCTGAATGGTGAGGAGTTTCTTCTGCTTCTCAAGTATCTCCTTCAAAACATCCTCTATCGACTCTGGGACCTGTGCTGGCTGAGGTGCCGACTGAGCCGCTACAGTAGTAGTCAGTGTGGAAAACTTGGATGAGGTAGTATGCATCCAGTTGTTTATACTCAGCAGTGCCTGGTTCAGCCGGTAGGCAGTAATGGGATGGGGCCGGGGTAGATGGTATCTCCGAGCATGCTGATGTGGAAGGACCAAGAGGAGTGGCTGAAGACGTGGAAGGTCCGGGAGGCATGTCAGCAGAAGTGGAGGTAGGCTCAGCAGGGACCTCTACCACAACTGGCTCTTCAAACTGGCCAGTTGGGGAAGAAGTAGGAGCTTTGTAGATCTTATCCTTGGAGTTGTCATCCCCTTTGAGCAATACAAGGAAAATGGTGTTGTCGCCTTGACCTTCATGTCAAATGGCCTTGGCTCCACATCTAGGTGAGTGAAGTACTTAGTGAGGAAATTGGGGAAAGGGTAGTTCCGGTCATACTCAGCTCCCACAATGGTGATAACTTTTGGACATTACATTCCCCACATTGATGGGGTACCCCGCCATAATGGAAGCAACCAAAATGGCCTGGTGGAGAGGAAGAGTCTTGTCATGAGTAGTAGGATCTAACCGGATACACACAAATATCTCCCAACCCCTCGCCTCAAAATTCAAGGTCCTCCGTAATATTTTGACCTTAGCAGTCAACCAATCAGGAACGGTAACAATGATTGCCAGGTACTGATCTAACCACGGGCAGACCTCCTCACCCATTTTCATCTTTGCCATGTATAGACTCTCATCCTCCTCATCGAAGCCCAAGTATTCACTAATTGACTTCCCATCGAACAAAGCTTTAAAATTACGAGCTTTGGTCAATTTGGAGCCATTTATGATGTGGTCTACATTACATTAGAACTCTTTGACCAAATGCTCATCGGCGCCTAAACATTGATATATAAAATGTTCCCAACCCACTCTAGTTCTGAACTGTCTCTGCACATTAGGGTTGTAGAGTAATAAATCTCTATCAGTGAAACTCCACTCCGGTATCAACTTTCTCACCGGCCACCACTCCCTAAACTTATGGTATGCCACCTCACTAAAAAACCTATCTTTCCAAGAATCAGGCTTCCTAGTTCTAGCCATGCCTCTCACCTGAGGCTTACCACCTCCAACTACCTCCTCATCTCTCTGTACCTCTTCCTCACCTACGTCTGCACTCTTCCCCAATAATGAAGCTGTGGGTGAAGTGGAGTATTCACCGCTTCTAGCTGCTAAAACTTTAGATGACTTGGTGGAAACACGCTCTAGTGCTGGGCAGTGGGTGATGGTCAAGTATCATTTGTTAGTCTAAATCTTCCTAGCTAGTCAGGGATATGTGTTTGTACTGAGTCTAGAGAGATGTCTTAGGAAGGCATATACTCACTCCCCGACTGGTCACGGGCTCTATCAGCTGCCCTAATTGCCTTTCTCATCTTTTTTATGTTTTGACAAGCCTAGGGAGTATGTTTAATCATCTGCTTCCCTCCCCGGGAGGAATCACCTATGCCGGGTTTTTTTGAGCCTTTTCCTCTTTGTTTAACCATGGTCTGCACACACAATCATATAACACTATTAGTATCAGTAGAAGCATTGAGAAACATTGGTGTGGAAAGAATTGCAAAACATAATTGAAATGTTGCAGACGGTTGCAGCAATTTCCAGTGCAGGCCGCATTGTATCTTGGCTCTGCGATCCGCACAGAATGGTAATGCATCCGTGTTGGGCTAGTGCGGACAGCACAAAATATAGTGAGGCCGCACTACCCAAGGTTCATCTTGATAAAAGATTATCAGTGTGGTCAACATAAAGTGGTACTGCGAACCACACAAGGGCACCACAGACCGCACAAAGATGACCGCTGTCTGCATAGAGTGCCCAAAAGTGACATTAAGTTAGGGTTCATGAGTTCAGTTTTTAAGTCCAATTTTCTACCTAATTAGGGTCCCTAAAGTTTTTCCTAGTCCATTACACTCACTAAGTCCTCATTAATCTACATGAAAACCAATCTAACCTAGCAAGTGAATTAATTACAGGAGAAAGAAGAATAGAAGTTGAGAAAAATTAAATTTTTAACTCAAACGAATAAAATTAAATAAGAAAAAGGAAGATTAGGTAACCTGATTATGAAATGAAGTGAACTAATAAGTGCAAAGCAATTAATTTCGAGCAAATGCAATAGATGAATAGTAATTATAAAGACCCTAGAGTTAAAATTCTGAATAGGGTAATAGGAGACCCTCAAAGTCTATTTATAGAAAAGCCCATGGGGCCCAGTCTCACCTACCAGTGCGGACTGCACAAAATGGACCGCGTCCGCACTGCCTTGTTTAGCAAAAGTTTTAGATGGCAACCTTCTGCGCTTGACTGTGGCCGCAGAGTTCCATCACATACCACACAAAATGTACTGCGGCCACGGTTGCAAACTATAGAGAAGCATTATTTTACCCACAACAGTGCGGTCCACACAGAATATACTGCAGCCGAACTGGAAAGTTCAGAGACCTGTGTATTTTTCCATCATGCCTTACACTGCATCAACGTAACCCTGCAACATCGCACAACTAATTAGCCCAAAAATCAATCCTATACTCCAAAGCAATTCAAAGAAAACGACAAGAATAAAACACAAGGGTTTTCTCCCAAGAAGCTCCTGATTTAACATTGCGGCATGACACATGTTACCATCACATCATTTCAGATGAAGTACCCACCACGTGGACGTCATCAAACTTTCTAAGATAATGCTTGACCTGGTGCTCATTAACTCTAAAGATTTCACCATTTTTTTTCAAATCAAGAGCACCAAAAGGGGTCACAAATGCAACATAAAATGGTCCACCCCATTTGGGTTTGAGCTTTCCCGGAAGCAGTAACCGAGAGTTGATTAAGAGAACCAAATCACCAACTTTGAACTCCTTTCCACGAGCATATTTATCATGAAGGTACTTCATCTTGCCCTTATGCAAGGACGAACCTGAGTACACATGGAATCAATGTTTATCAAGTCATTGAGTTGTTCAACACGAAGATTAGCTGCAATATCCCATTCCAAATTCAACTTCCTCAAAGACCACATGGCCTTGTGCTCTAACTCAACCGGTAGATGGCAAGCTTTGCCAAACACCTACCGATACGGAGACATACCAATCAAAGTCTTATAAGTCATCCGATAAGCACATAAAGCATCATCCAACTTATTCAACAAATCGGTCCTATTAGCATTGACCGTCTTCGCTAAGATTCTCTTGATTTCCCTTTTGGAGACTTCCACTTGACCACTAGCTTGAGGATGATAGGGGGTAAAAACTTTGTGATTGACATCGTACTTAGAACACGACGTGTCGAAAGCTCTATTTCAAAAGTGAGAACCTCAATCACTAATATTCGTACGAGGATTGCCAAACCTTGTGAAAATGCTCCTTTTAAGAAATGCAACAATACTCCGGGCTTCATTGTTAGGCAAAGCCACGGCTTCATCCCGCTTTGAGACATAATCAATCACCACAAGAATGTAAGTATTCCCACAAGAGCTAACAAATGGACCCATGAAATAAATGCCCCAAACATCAAAGATATCCACTTCAAGAATGGTATTGAGAGGCTTCTCATCCCTTTTTGAAATTCCACCCGCTCTTTGGCATTCATCACACCTCTTCACAAAATCACCAGCATTTTTGAACAAGATTGGCCAATAGAATCCACAACTAAGAACTTTCGTAGGTGGTCCTCACCCGACCATGATGGTCACCATAGGGTGAGGAATGGCAAGCCTCTAAGGTACTAAATTGTTCTTCCTCTGGGACACATCTACGAATCATACCATCCGTGCAGATATTAAACAAGTATGGATCATCCCAATAGAAATCCAAACTATCCCTCTTAAGCTTCTTACTTTGGTTAGAAGAAAGATCATACGGGATTAGTCTGGTCACAAGGTAATTGGAAACATCAGCAAACCATGGCATATCATTCAATGACACCGCAACAAGTTGCTCATAGGAAAATGAATCATTGATCTCATGGCCATTACAAGGCCTCCCCTCCTCCTCCAAATGGGACAAGTGTTCTGCCAATTGGTTCTCACTACCTTTCCGGTCCACAATTTCTAGATCAAATTCTTGAAGTAGTAACACACATCTCATCAATCTTGCCGTAGAGTCTTTCGTTGATGTTCCAAATGTCAATACCACACAAGAAGGGGGTGATTTGTGTGGTACCCAATTTTTTGCGTAAACTGTTTATGAAGGACCTAGTTTTTCTATATGTTCCAACTACTGCACTACTGCTGTTGCAGAATAATAAATACATAAAATAAAGAACAATGAGATTTTACGTGGTAAACACCTAGCTCAAAAGGTGAAAAACCATGACCTACTACTCAGTAGGAATTTCCCAAACTTCCACTAAAATCAATGAGCCAAATCAGCATTTACAAAACTCTTTGTATGCCTAAGGATTAACTCTAATTCCGTTGTGGCATCCAACCTCAAACTGTTGCGAGAACTTCAAGTTAACTCTAACTTGAATACTCAAATACCTATTACAATTGCTTCTATGAATGCTAAAAGGTACAATGTAAAAAACCCTACTACAACTGAACTAGAAATAAAGAAGGACACATAAAACTCTTTATGGAACTAGTTCTTCAATCTGGCTCATGTAGCTTCAGGTTTGTACTCTTGTATCACACACGAATTGCTTGCAAAAAGCCTTGCCATTTTGTTCCAAATTCACATTTAACTTCTGCGTTTTTGCATGACACTTTTATTGTGAGAAGATCCTACAAGTTATAGAGTTAGTAGATGTAGAAATAACTAGAGTTCTGATGCAATTCTTTCTTGGTGGAAGAGTTCCAGTTGATTTCAACTTCTAACACCTTCCCTATCTTGGATAGTGTTCTCTTTGACTAAGGACTCCTTCTCCTTATCAAATATGCAACCTTTTCGATGAGGAGATATTAAATACACCAATTTAAGCTTATCTCCTTTACATGAAACCACATGCTTGAATCTGCCTGTTTTATGAACCTGAGGGATGGACCACTTTTATCCGGAGTTCCTTTGTAAATCTTCAAAACTTAACCTTTACTTGGGACAACAAATTACCCTTTTTGATCATGACAAACTCTGTGCTTTTCATAAGCTTAGGCCCTGTTTGAACTCAGCTAAACATCAACACAATGTTAGAAACATTTTTCCTTTTTATGACTTATTATCAAGGACCAGGTACATTAGGTTATAAACATCACTGTTCAAAGAAATTGAACAAACTGATAGAGTAAAAATAGTAAATTTCATTGATGATTAATAAGATGCAAAAGAATAAATAAAAATACTGAAAACATGAGCATAAGAAACAAAACGTCACGAACTAGGTCACTGGTTGATCTACACTAGGCTAGGATGCTTAAGATTGTGAAGAACTAGGTGCTTGGTTTTATACTTGGAGGAGTTTCATCTTACCATAAAGAATGCCATCATTTTTCTTTTTTTTTTCTTCTCTTTCCAGCTCAGTTTTGAGATCATCTTTCTTAGTCTCCACCTCAACCAACCTCTTCTTCAGCCTTTTAGTCTCAGCATCCTTAGACCCACTTTCTTGCACCAAGGCCCTGACCTTGCTATTCACTAATGCCTTTTTGGACGAACTAAGTTCTTTAGGAGTGACATTGACTTCATAATTGCAAGCAAGCAGAGTATTAATCCAAAAATGATTCATGCTTGTACTAACCTACCATTTATTCATAGATACACTGAAATGTGCAAGCACATTTATGAGAATGAAGCCATAGGGAGTGATATGAGTGTTGGTGCCAATAATAACTCTATCAAGAAGCTGGATTATAGCTTTCAGTCACTTTCTTCTGTAGGTCTACGAGGGTTTCCTCTACAGATTAACCAGGCTTATCTGCCCAAGCAACCATTGCCCCTGCATCTTTGGTTAAATACACAGGAGTGGGCTTTCCCCTCACAGTACTCCTAACACCCTTGCTCTCCTTTTTTTATTCATTATTACCACCTATTTCTCCATATTATGTAGTCTCAATACGTGCTATAGATCCTACAAATCTATTCTCCAAATTTGCAACAACTTTAAAAATTGTCTTAGGAGAAGTTTTAGAATCGGAAGATACCTGTTCAATTTCAGAAGAAGCACTTTATTTTCCCTGAGTAGCAGACTTAAAGAATCTAGGTAGTTTAATATGGTCAGGAGTGTGGAACATAACTGGTTCACTTGTAACCTATAAGTTCAAAAGAACTTTGGTATTTGGTAGGACTCTGCTCATGATCAAAATATAGTTATTCCAAATTATGCAGAGTGCATATAACATACCGTGTTATCTTGATGAACCGGGTTCTTCATTGATAATTCTCTTGCGTAAGTCTAAATTTTCCAATATAGAGAAAATATCATAAGAGATTAATGAGTCATTTTAACACATGGCACAAGAGTATACTATGGATAGTATGAGACTGAGCAAGATTTAACCTAACTATAAACAATTTACAGACTTTCTAACCAAATAATTTTATATTTATTATTCATTTTTTTCGCTTAACCTTTAACTGATCCTTTTAGGTGATCTTTATCATCCCTAATTCCAACATGTTTCTCTCAAAGTGATCTCTACTTAAGCCTTTTGTGAAGATGTCAGGAATTTTCTTGTCATTAGCATGAAACTCCAAAGTGATCAAGCCTTTCTTATAGTTGTCCCTCAAAGAATGGTATCTTACATCTATGTGCTGAGTTATCATATGCTGAACCGAATTATTAGTCATACTAATAGCACTAGTGTTATCATAAAAAAAAAGGGATGCAGCCAACTTCAATACCGAAATTCATCAACTGTTGCTTGATCCAGAAAAATTGAACACAATCATGAAGTAGCATCAACATACTCAGCTACAACATTAGATAAGTCCACTGAATTTTTCTTTTTAGTAACCCATGACACAGACATGAACCAACAAAGTGTTCCATACCTGAGGTGCTCTTCCTATCCACTAGGAAACCAGCATAATCAGCGTCAGCATATCCCACTAGGTTAAAATTACTATCTTTTGGATACCAAAGGCAAATGTCAGGGGTGCCTTTCAAGTATCTCAATATTCTCATTACCTTAGTCAAGTGGGACTCCTTTGAGTTTGCCTTATCACAAAGACCTACACTACGCACAATCAGGTCTACTATTAGTAAGATATAAAAGAGAACCCATAATCCCCATATACAAGTTCTGATCAATAGATGAACCAGGTTCATCTATATCCAATTTCGTGGATGTTGTAATAGGAGTGTCAATTTCTTTGGATGTTACTTCCTGGTTTTATTTCTGAGAAATATGTCAATGGACAAGTTCCCTCGAGGTTTGAGGATCAGTTCCTCTCTAGTCAGTTCCCCGTATCATGTTGCCTTGGGTAGAAGAACCTGCTCCTTCTTTTGGTGCAGCTTCAATTTGGGCTGTGATTACACTTAAATTTCTTACCAGCCCAATTGCATTATCTTCATGTTCCTATCTCTCAGAAAGAGTGGTAGTTTCATCAAAAATCACATATGCACTTTATTATACACACATAGTTCTTTTGATGTATATCTTATAAGCGTTACTATATGAAGACTATCCCAAGAATACTCCCTCATCACTTCTAGGATCGTACTTACCTAGGGAACCTTTTTCATTATTTCAAACAAAGTACTTGCATACTATTGCCCTAAGATGGGATATATTTATCTTTCTCCCTTTAAGTGACTAATAGGGAATCTTCTTAATAGGGGGTCTAGTCATGCAACTATTTATGATGTAGCATGCAAAAATTCAACACACTTAGTATTTTCAAATTTAGTTCCATGATCAGACCTGACTGATGCAAGTTGATTACCTAGTTGTTTCTAGTTTTTTTAACAAAATAAGTAAACATGTCAAATGCTTCATCTTTAGATATTAAAAATAATGTTGAAGTAAACCTGGAGTAATCATTAACAAGCACCATCACATATCTTTTACCACATCTGCTTAATGTTCTCATTGGACAATAGAGATCCATATGGACCAGTTCCATCGTTCTGGTAATTGTTACCACTTTCTTGCATTTAAACAAGGATCTTACCTGCTTACCCCTTGCACAAGCCTCACAAACTTTGTCTTCCCTGAACTTGATGTTTGGTAGCCCTATCACCATGCCCTTGGATACTAATTTGTTGAGTTAACTCAGACTTGCATGTGAATGTCTCTTGTGCTAAAGGAGGGAATCATTGTCCAACACACTTAAGCAAGTGAGTTCATTTTCTGAAGATGTGGGCAAATCTACAGTGCATATATTGTTTACTCTTTTTCCCTGCAAAACAATCTTTTTAGTGATAAGATTAATCACAAAACATTTGGTAGAGGTGAATGCTATCAAGATACCTCCATCATATAATTGTGATTGTCTTATTAGGCTGTATTTTAGGCCATCTATCAAGTAGACATTACATCCTTTGAGGTCTTCAAGTGAAAGGAACTTGTTCTTGCTTCCTGTCATATGCTTTGACAAGCCACTATCCATGTACCATATTTGGCTGCTCCCCTTCACTTGGACCAACAAAAGGAAATTAGGGGTTAGTCTTAAAGATAGAAATTTGAAGGTTTTTGAGAAGTTTTACGGTAAATGGACTTTTTAATATTGGGGTTTGTGGATGCCCAATTTTTCCCCTATGTAGTTTTATGCTAAAATACTTTTAAAATAGTATGTGTATACATATACAAGTATCACCAAAGGCTTTGGTATTTTCCCAAATTTTAAAAAAATTTTAATACAAATTTATGATCTATTTTGCACTATAAAATCCAATAATTATTCCCAAAACTTGTCATTTTGGTGAATAATTTATTTTATTCTCACATTTACACCAAATATATAATTTTACAAGTCCATTTGTTGTTTTAAACTAAAATTGCATGAAATTGCAATTTTAGCCAATTTCTCGATTCAATGGCATTTTAATCACAAAATCATTTCAAATATTTTTATATTAATACTTAGTCATTGTTTATTAACTCAATATTTTTTATTTGATTTTTTGAACATCATTTACTATTTTTATAAATTCAAAATGGGGAAAATTGGCTATTTAAATTGTAGCCTCTTTACTTTCAATTATAGCCTAAATTAAACCCAAATCTAAGCCCAAATTAACCCCTCAATTACACTGCCCAATTTCAAAACCACCCGACCAAGACCCTATTAAATAAACCCTACACACACACCCCTTTATCTCGAATTTTGATCATTTAGATCAACGGTCCACGTTAGCCCCTTAATTTTTAATAAAATACACCCTAAACCTAATCATTTTACACTAACGAGCCGCCTTGTATCCCCTCGCCTCTCAAAATGCTCTCAACCACCCACTGAAACCCTAGCCCTATTCGCTGATTTGGGACCTTGTTCCACCGAAAATCATGGTCTCTCAGGCCTTGTATAACCTATATCTACCCCCACTCACCCTTTTCCTCCTTTTGCATGAAGATTCAAGGTATGACCTTGAAGACCTCGGCTCAGAAGCTTTATGATTCAAGTTATATGACCCTTTCCGACTCGTCTCGAGCGAGTCCTAGCCCAGTGAGTCCATCTCCAACTCAAGACCAGTCCGTTCCAGGCCTTTCTCATTTTTTAGGGTTTTCTCTGAAACCCTAAGCCCTCGAGGTTTTATTTGTTTTTTTAATATCTACTTCAGATCGATGTTATTTTCTAAAATTTTAAAGTATTTTTCACATCTTTTCGATTTTTGGCTTTCAAAACTGTTCATCTTCTTATAACTTAGGGTTTTCGTGATCTTTTACATGTTATTCTGCTATCTTTTATATTTTTACTTTGCTAAGTGTTTTTATTATGGTTTTATTTGTATTTTCTTTACTATATTTTCCTAGGGTTTCTAAGGTTTTCTTTTACCGTGTTTGCTTCCATGAACTGTCTTGTTCTTTGGGTTTTCCTGAGTTTATTTTGACTGATCTTCTATGCTTCGTCTTCGCATGCGAGCTGTGGGGAGAAATCCTAAATTTTGAGAGGGTTTTCAACCATGTGTGCACGATTGTTTGATTCTTGTGCTGCTTCTTGTTTGATTTCAAAACCCTAAACTCGTCTCATGTCCTTTGATTTTTCATGTCCATGTTTTTCTATTTGATCACATGACTGCACTGTTCGTTAAATTCTAGCCTCACATGTTTAAATTTATACACTCTTTATAATCAGACATGTTCCTCTCTAAGCAACCATAAATTTTGGGATTGATTTCTATACGAATTTATTCGATTCTCTCCTTGTTTAATTTGGACCTGTTTTCAGACTTAATTCATTATTAAGTTCGAATCTTTGATTCCTGATCTACTATGTGATTGATTGATTTTACCCTTACCTTATTTATCAAACCGTGTATTTTTGAAAGCTTCTCCTATGTATTTACCCTTTGTTGCACCACGTGTTACTGATTTTCTTTTCTTAAATACAACTCTGCCCTCTCTTATTCAAATTTTAGTTCCTTAATTAAAGGAATTCCCCTCTTCTAATAGTTCTGACTGGTATTGACTTATGTTTTTGCCTTGCTTACCTCCTGTTTTCAAACTACAAATACCCTACTCATTCTATTCAAACTCACAAAAAAATGAGTTCAAAAACACACACACACACTCAAATCTCTCTCTCTTCTTTACTACTACTTGTGCAATTGGTTCCGACTAGCTGGCTGAAATCCAAGGCTAGACTCTGGAATCTATTTGCTTTCCTCAAGTGTTTTTTGAAGGATTTCTGGTTGTTGCACTGCTCTATTTACTCTATTGTTTGGAACTTGCAACTGGTAGGTCTCTACAATTTAAATTTTGTTCTCTAAAACTATTGTTTACTTCTCCTTTCTACATGACCTGTCAACTACATGTTTTCTTCTACTAAATGACTATACATTAGTCTATCATGCCTCATGCTACTGCATCTTTTAGTTCTATTTTATTTTTCTTGATATTTATATGAATGGTTTAATGTGGTCCCCTTCCCTCTAATCCCCTTCATGTGTGAGTACTATCCAAAGTTGAGGTAGCATCTCATTGCTATCCTTGACTAAGGATCAGGTTCTTTTGAACCTTCACTCAAATCAATCCCTTTCCCATTAGTCCCCTATATGTGAGTATGTTTTAAGATAAGGTAGCTGCCTATTTTTATCCTTGACTTAGGATCCGGTTCTCTTGAACCTTTCACTCAAACCAGTCCCTTTCCCCTAACCCTTTTATGTGTCGAGCCTTGACTAGGGTCTGGTAGTGTCCTAATCACCACCTAGACCCCTGTATAACTTCTGAAATTCTGCTCTTTTATTTTCTTGGATCAAGTAAAGGATTAAGGGTGTGCCAGTCTTACCCATGACTGGGTATGACCACCATTTGCTTTGGTTTCCTTTAAATCCACTCAATTTACACTTATTCTTTGTTATTTAAGTTTGCCCCCTATGGTAAGCCATGCTTAGGGACCCTAGAGTTCCTTTTGAACTTGGATGCCTAAGGGCTGGTAATTCCACACATTGAACTGCAGTGCTACAACATTCAAGCCTTGGAACTTTGAAACACTCTAAGAGAAGACCTTGGAATCTTGAATCCGGATATGTTGAAACACATGTTATTGAGTATTAACATTGAATTAGGCTTCTCGAATCTAGCTGTAGGCTGTAATATATATATTTTTTTACTTCCTTTTGGTTCTGTAACAAACTTGTAAAATAATTTGGGGAATATTAGTGAAAAGGGTGTTGGAGGGGTTTATATTTATTACATATGCTAAAGGGTAGATACCATGCCAATAGGAATAATGTTGTTACTAAATCACATAGATATTATACCAATAAGTTCAATGCTTTAAACCACCTAGAGATGATGTCTATAGGGTTTTTAACGTTTCATAATTCAATCATTTAGATACCATGATCATAGGGTTTAATATTCAGTCACATCGCAAGTCATTTAGAAATCCCGGCTATAGGACCTAATACTCATGTAACAAGTTGCATATAGAAATAATGTCTATAGAAAATGCATAAATGCTAGGAACGCTGTAGGGTAATCAAATATTCACCCTTTTTATCAGTTATATGACAGTAACGAGCCTTAAAAAATCAAGATATAGATATTATGCCTATAGAAGTTTAAACGCTTTCAGAAAAAATTCTTCCAGACCCGTTTGTGTTCGAAACCTATCCAAGTCCGTTTGTTTTAACATTTCTATAGATGTGTAGTGTCTTTTAAATTCCAAACATGCATCTTTATTCTGAAACAAACACCTCAATTTTCAGCCTGTGTCTTTACTCAATGCTTTTCGAAAAATGCCTCTTTACAACTTTACTTTTACCTAAGCAGTTCGGCAAATTTTCAAGCCATCTCTGAACTTCTAAAAATTTCATTTTTCTGTTTCAAAACTCTTTTATACGTGCTCTCATCTAAAAATTAGTTCTAACAATTGGATCTGGGTTGCCTAATGCGGACTTGTTATCCAACGCTATGTGTTAAACTAATATGCCCACTGTTAATTTTAATTTTAAGACCAAATGAGTACTTGCAAGTCATGCTAAACTAATCGCTGTTGTGGTTTACGGGGTTTTGTATGAGCCTTTGAGTGTTTGATTTGTATACCACTATTTGTTATTTGTTTTTATTGAAGCCTTAGTATTTTATCCTTTTAAACTCCATATATTCCTCCATTCCCTTCTCCATTTAGGATTAGAAGTCCAAATTCTTCGGGACTGATATGTATGGATGGGTACTAGCATGCAATAAGTCAACGAGACTAATCGCACTTAAATACCTTAACAGGGTGGGAAGGGTAGAATATGGAGATGATAACGATGCTCTAATATCATAAGATGACCCCTATTTGGGAATATGTGCCAGATATTGTATCGAATGATCCATATTATAGTTAAATCAAGCACCCTCTTTCTTTACCTTTTCTTTATTTAAACGTTTTCGTCAAACTAAAACTCTTTTTGACTTGTGCCATTTTTCTTTCAATATTGTCAACTTGCTTGTATCTCATATGTGCCAACTTTTCTCGCCTACTCCTATTATTCTTAAAGTCACAACTAAGCAAGGCCCGGAACCACACTAGTGGATCTTGAGGGGTGCCTAACACCTTATCCTTCGGATAATCTCAAGCCCTTACCCAAACTCTGGTTTTTCTTTCAAATCCTTCTTTTTTTTTCTCAAAAAGTATCATAATGCACTATAATCATTAGCTGGTGACTCTCCAAACTCCATAGCCCAAATTCCCCAAAAAAGGGATAAATGAGTCATTCCACCCATAATGTCGTAAACCCGATTTCTTTCCCTCGAGAAAAAAGGGGAGGCGTCGATAGCATAGCGACTCTGCTGGGGATTCTCTTTTAGGCTTTTACCATTACATGCTTTTGTGAGTTTATTGCTTACTTAATTGCTTTTATTTTTTGTCCTTGATTATTTCATCACAATTACCAACTTGACTCTTCGTGTCTTCTCTTTTCTTTAGTTGCCTTCTTTATTGCTTTATTTCAATATTGTTGTAATTTCAAGCAAGCATTGTAACCATTTATCTTATGAACGTGAAAATACATGTAATTTGTTTCATTATTGTAATTGCATCTCTCAACATAATTTTCCACTCGTGCCAAAAAAAAACCTATAGCAACGCATATAATGAGTGGTTGCGCCCTTCCAATATTATAAAGCCCCTAAATGTGGCAAAGGCATATCTGCGGTAAAACCAGTCGATCAACGGTGTAGTTGACGGTTCCACGCCTTTCCCTCTTGAGTTGTCCACTCAAGGGTACCTTGTCTAGCACTTCAAAAGTAGAAACCTTCTTCCCTTAAATCTGTTCATGCATCATGGTCAGCCTAGCCGAGTCAGTTATGTTGTCCGCATACTAAATCATTAAGACAGCCTAAACCAAAGTCCATCACGTTTCCTGAAACCCAAACGGACACATTCACGTTATGTGCATTTATTTGGAGAACTAAATGCCTTTTTCTAACTATTGATTTAAATAGTAGAGTCCGGCGGGGTTAAGGTCCTAACACTTTGTTTTGCAGAAAATGAAGCACGAAGTCCCCAAATTCGGTATGGTATCCGCCATCCACCCAAGGTTGCTAAGCTGGTGGGAAGATCTTCATGGCAGTGTTCAAACCCTCGTTCGCAAGTACTTAGGTAATTTGCCCTCACTTCTGGAAATCCAACCCAACAACAAGATCATTGAGGCTGCCACTTTGTTTTGGGATTGTGATTGATCAGTGTTCCATTTCGAGGACTTGGAAATGTTCCCTTTACCAGAAGAAATAGGGGGCCTAGCTGGAATCCCTTGGGAGACTCCGGATTTTCTTATACCGGAGAATCGCAAGAGTAGAGGCTTTCTTAAGATGATGGGACTCAAGAAAAATCCCGACCATTCTTTCTTGAAGGACTCCTACATACCATTCTACTTCTTATACGAGAGATATGACCACAGCAAGTCCTATCGCACCTACATGGACGAATTCACCCTCACCTCTTTAGGACATATGCATAGAAGGGTGTTTGTGTTCATGTTTTGCTTCTTGGGTGTGATAATTTTCCCTACGAATAAGGATAGGATCCACACAAGACTAGCCATGCTGACCAAGACCTTAATGGAAGGAATCGACGGGTAGTCTTTCAGCGTAGCACCTATGATCATCGCTGAAATCTATCGAGCCTTGGGAAAGTGTCAGCAAGGGGATCCACATTTTGAGTGTTGTAATCTGCTACTTAAACTATGGCTCATATAACCCCTTCAGAAAGAAGAATACATACATGAAATCATACGCATGGAGTGGGATAACCATATAGCATTTAATCACCCAAAGTGAATGAACTTCATGCCCAACATGTTCGCACAACCAGAGGACGCCAACGGATGGGTAGAGTTGTTCGAGAATCTAAAAGAAGATCCAATTCAGTGGATGTTCGAGTGGTTCCCAACAGGGGAGTTCATTATTCGTTCTCGAGATGCACCATTCCTCATACTCATTGGCCTGAGGGGAACTCATCCTTACATCCCCCTCCGAGTCATGAGGCAAGCCGGAAGGAAACAAATCATACCCAGGATAGAGAAAATGAGTCATTTCAGGGTTAACTTTCAAAATGATGATAGCCTTTACAGGTGTCATGCTCAGCATATGTGGCACTGCAAGCTCGTTTTAGGGAAGGAGTCTATTGAACCAGACAGGTATCATGCCGGGTGTGGGTTGCACTGCACATGTTGGTTGGAAAATTATCACATTTGTTTGGGTCGTCCAGGATTCGTCCACTTTCACATGATTATTGACGAGAAAACCAAAGCGCAAGTCAAATACAATAAATTGCACAAGAGGATTTGAGAATGTTAGAATAAACATCGGGAAATACAGAAAGCCCACAAGAAACTGATCAACGAGTGGAAGGATATGTCTTTCAATGCCAACAACCGTTTGGGGTATCTGGAGCGAGGTCTAGTGGTCTTGGAAGGGAAGTTCTTTAAAAGGATTGAAGACTATCAGAATGCTGAGGGAAGTACATGCGGACATCTGGCTCGGGCCTATTTACTTTTAGGGATGCGCGAGTTGATGCAGCTATATGAGGGAGGCAAGAGTACCGAATCTGGGGATGGTCCTTCTAGGACCAAGTAGTTAGGATTTTTACTCTTCTGCTTTCTTAAATGTAATTAGGCCGCTGGCCATTAGTGACGTCTTTATAATTTAGTTATATTAGACTCATTTTGCTTTTATCCAAAAAATGAGGCATTTAGCATTATAAGTTCTCTAAATTTAATTTGTCGCTAGGCCCACCTCGGGCACAACGAGGCACCCAAATTAGGAAGCAATTTATATTCCCGCACAATGTGTTTAAATACTGCAATATTATTTATTAGAATCGGCACTAACTATTTACCTTTTTTGTTTTTCTTTTATTTTTATTCCCCTCCCTAAAGGTTAGTTCGTGCATTCTAGCACCATCAGCGTACTCCAAAAAATCCAAAGGTCCTCCACCTCCTCCTCAAAATGCTACCAGAAACAGGAACACAAGCAAAATGGGAGATACAAGCGCTGGAAAGGAACTTGAAGAAACTTCTCAAAATGCTGTAATCACCAAAGTTAGAAACCTGACAAGCCTGTCAATCACTCTTGTCGCTTCCGATGTTAACACCCAGAACCCCGCACCACCATAAACATCCCACAACCTCCAATGCAACCCACTCATAACACTCATTGCACATTCTTGAACCACAAAACACCACAAAAGACCATAACACTTCAATCTTTGTGGACACTATGCCGCATTACAGTCGGCCAATCACCAGAGCAGTCGAGTTAGATGACAAGAGCTCCCTCATTCAGAATTTGGCCGCCGAGATCAAGAAGTTGACTAGGTGGGTCCAGGGTTTCGAAGGTAACAAAGGCGTTGAAGGTTTGAATTACGAAGATCTATCTGTTCAACCAGATGTTGAGCTCCCGGAGGGGTACAAACCTCCCAAGTTTCGAACTATTCGCTGGCACAGGTGACCCCAGGGTCCACTTGAGAATGTATTGTGACAGGTTGGTAGGAGTCAGAAGGGTTGAGAAGATCCGCATGAAGATGTTCATGAGAAGTTGAAGGGTGATACTTTATCCTGGTATATTAGCCAAGATGCGAGAAGTGGACTAGTTGGGTGAATATGGCATCTGACTTTATGGATCGGTTTAGGTTCAACACTAAGAACGCACCAGATGTGTTAAATGTCTAGAATATCAAGAAGAACCCCACAGAGACCTTTCGCGAGTATGCTACTCGTTGGAGGTCAGAAGCTGCTAAGGTCGGACCGGCCTTGGAGGAAGAACAAATGAACAAGTTCTTCGTCCGTGCTCAAGATCCGCGGTACTATGAGAGGCTAATGCTAATAGAGGGCCAAAAGTTCTACGACATCATCAAGTTGGGAGAAAGGATCGAAGAAGGCATCAAAAATGGTATGGTCACTAACCTCGAGGCATTGCAAGCTACCAACAAGGCTTTAAAAACTGGTGGCTCGTCGAAGAAAAAGGATGTAAATTCTGTAATGGTTGCGCAAAGGAACAACTCCCCTATGAAATACAAGACCTATCCCTCGGCTCCAGTCATATATCAAGGACAGGCATGGTATACACCCTAAAACACTTGGCTGCGTCCAGCAAGCAGGCCTCCGGGCGGGCTGTTGAAAGTGGACCCGATGACCTTTGGAGGAAGGCACAGGCCTAAGAGTAATCGATCGTCGAGCAATTGAACAAAATGCCATCACAGATTTCTATTCTGGCTCTTCTACAAAGCTCTGAGGCACATAAAAATTCCTTAATGAAAACACTGAGTGAATCTTATGTTCCCAGTAATATAACAAGAGGCGAAATAGCAAACATGGTGGGGCAGGTACTGGAAAGCCATATGATCACCTTCCACAAAGATGAATTACCTCCAGAAGGGCTTGGTCATAACAAAGCGTTGCATATCACTGCACAATACGAGGATCACTTTATCACCAAGATTCTAGTCGACGGAGGATCTAGACTCAACATTTGTCCGTTGGTAACTCTCAGGACATTGGGTAAGGGATTGCATGAGATCAAAGATGGGGCTATCAGTGTCCAAGCTTTTGATGGATCTCAAAGGTCCATCATTGGAGAAAATGGTGGGGCAGGTACTGGAAAGCCATATGATCACCTTCCACAAAGATGAATTACCTCCAGAAGGGCTTGGTCATAACAAAGCGTTGCATATCACTGCACAATACGAGGATCACTTTATCACCAAGATTCTAGTCGACGGAGGATCTAGACTCAACATTTGTCCGTTGGTAACTCTCAGGACATTGGGTAAGGGATTGCATGAGATCAAAGATGGGGCTATCAGTGTCCAAGCTTTTGATGGATCTCAAAGGTCCATCATTGGAGAAATTAGCTTATGCCTGCAGATGGGACCCACCTGGTTTGATGTCGAGTTATAAGTCATTGACGTACCGCCATCCTACAATTTGTTGCTAGGACGACCCTGAATCCACGCCGCTGGGGCTATGGCGTCAACTTTGCATCAGGTTGTAATATTTGAATAAAATCATAAGAATGTAATCATCCATGGCGACGGTAGCAACCCTATATATAGTCGCCAGGCCATACCGATGATAGGAGGTAGAAGGAAAATCGATGTAAAACATACCATCACATCGAGCGAGTCAACGCCATAGACAAAGATAAGTGGTGGGATAACAAAATTCAGAGCATTTTGAATTGGAGTGGATACGAGCCCAGAAAGTGGCTTAGTAAGAATCTCCAGGGTATCACCAAGTCTATCCAGTTGAAGAAGCATGGAACCACTTTTGGCTTGGGTTATGAATACATTTGGGAGGCGTTAAATCACTTGTCACCACCATGGCGTGGTCCCTACTAACCACCGGAGCACCCTCTACCTCAGTTAGAGCAGACCTTTTAGCCTGCTGATGTCATATATGGATCAGAGGAAGATGAGACCCTGGCAGCAATGAAGAACCTGTTTCTAGAGGAAAGGGAGGAGGGACATTCCATGCTGTGAACAGAAGAGAACACCTCGCCAATTAGCCAATCAGCACCACCACTGCCCAGAGAGTCTCGGGGTAGCAAGACTCCGATGCTTCAAACAATTATGAATTTAATCACAAGAATTTTCCAAGTTTATATTTATATTTTGCTCTCATTAATTTTCTATACCATTTACTTTATTTTACATAGCATTACTATTACATATCTTGATGATGAACCAACGACTGTAACTTGCAACAAGACAGTGCGACAAACGGACATAGATTTAGAAGAGGACGAAATACCAGAAAAGGTTCTCAGGGAGGTTGAGATTTTTGAGAACATTCCTGAGTCTAACTTAGATGAAACTTAGTTCATTAATTTGGGAGAGGCAGAAAAAGTCAAGGAAACACGTGTCAGCGTACACTTGTCACTATCAGAAAAAGAAGAATACATAGAGTTTTTGGAAGAATATGAGGATATATTCACTTGGCCATATGAATATATGACCGGTCTCAGCATATCCATTGTGGCTCACAAGCTGCCGACAGATCCGGCATGCCTACCGATCAAACAGTAACTCAGAAAGTTCAAACCAGACATGAGTTTGAAAATCAAAGAAGAAGTCACCAAGCAAGTCAAAGCCATGGTTCTCAGAGTAATGGAGTACCCAACATGGTTAGCCACCGTTGTGCTGGTACTAAAGAAGGATGGGAAGGTTAGAGTCTGTGTCGACTACCGGGATCTCATCCGGGCCAGTCCATAGGATTATTTCCCTTTACCAAATATACACATACTAATTGATAACTGAACCAAACACGAGCTCCAATCGTTCTTCGATTGTTTTGCTGCATACCACCAGATATGAATGGATGTAGAAGATTCAGAGAAAACGACATACATCACGTCGTGGGGAATGTACTATTACAAAATGATGTCGTTTGGTTTAAAGAATGCTGGTGCTACCTACATTAGAGCCATGAACACAATCTTTCATGATATGATACATAAAGAGATCGAGGTATATGTGGACGATGTCATCATTAAATCTAGGAAAGCTGCAGATCGTATGGGAGGTTTGAGATAATTCTTCAACAGACTGAGAGAGATACAACTTGAAACTGAATCCCGCCTGGTGTGCATTTGGGGTCCCAGCCAGAAAGTTATTGGGTTTCATTGTGAGCCACTGGGGAATAGAATTGGACCTGTCAAAGGTCAAAGCCGTTCAAGAGTTGCCACCGCCAAAGAACAAGAAAGATGAAATGAGTTTTCTGGGAAGGCTCAACTATATCAGTTTATTCATATCTCAGTCCACTGTCATTTGTGAACCCATGTTCAAGATGCTAAAGTAATATGCCACCACTAAATGGACAGATGATTGTCAAAAGGCCTTCAACAGAATCAAGGAATATTTTTCAGCGCCACTAGTCTTGGTTCGACGTGAACCAGGGAGACCTATATTTCTTTATCTTGCAGTATTGGATGTGGCATTTGGTTTTGTTTTTGGACAACATGACGAAGCTGGAAGAAAGGAGCAATACATCTACTACCTCAGCAAGAATTTTACCCCGTACGAGGCTCGGTATTCCTTATTAGAGCGCACTTGTTGTGCTCTAACCTAGGTAGATCAGAAATTGAGGCAGTATTCCTGCACTTACACCGCTTATCTCATATCCAGGATGGATTCATTGAAGTATATCTTTTAGAAGCCCATTCCTACCGGGAAGCTCGCCAAGTGGAAAATATTGTTAAGTGAATTTGACATCGTTTATGTTACCTAGAAGGCGGTCAGAGTACAAGACTTGGCAGATCACTTCACTGAGAATCCTGTAGGAGGAGAATACGAACCTCTAAAGACATATTTTCCTGATGAGGATATAGCCTTCACAGGAGAAAACATCGTAGAATCCTATGACGGTTGGAGGATGTTTTTCGACGGAGCCGCAAATTTCTAAGGAGTTGGTATAAGAGCGGTCTTGGTATCAGAAACCAGTCATCATTACCCAGTATCTGCCAAGCCTAGATTCCCGTGCACCAACAAAATGGCCGAGTACAAAGCCTGCATCTTAGGGCTCAAGCTGGCAATTGACATGAATATTCAGGAACTATTAGTTATTGGAGATTCGGACCTACTCATACATCAGGTTCAAGAAGAATGGGCAAACAAGAATTCCAAAATACTCCCTTACTTGCATCACGTACGGTAGTTGAAGAAAAGATTCAGAAAGACAGAATTCCAGCATGTTCCCAGAATACAGAATGAGTTCGCCGATGCCTTAGCCTCTTTACTATGATCCAACATCCCGACACAAACTCTATTGACCCTATCCAGGTCAAATTCACGACCAACAAGATTATTTTGCTCACTTCGAGGAAGAAGTTGACGCGAAACCTTGGTTCCACGATAGCAAAGAATACCTGACAACAGGAGAGTACCTAGAGCTTGCCAATGCTACTCAGAAACAAACACTTCGGAGATTGTCCAACTACTTCTTTCATAGCAAAGGAATCCTATATAGGAGGACTCCTGATTTGGGATTATTAAGATGTGTCGAAGCAAGAGAAGCCACCAGATTATTGGAGGAAGTGCACGTGGGAACCTGCGGACCTCACATGAATGGTTTTGTTTTGGCAAAGAATATACTCCGAGTAGGGTATTTTTGGATGACTGTGGAAACAGACTGTATGATAAAGGTACCTCCAAACGAGCTTACTACAACAAGCGCATCATGGTCGTTCGCCTCTTAGGGAATGGATGCCATTGAACCAATTGAACCAGTCGCGCCAAATAGGCACATGTTCATCCTAGTGGTGATTTATTACTTTATCAAATGGGTTGAAGCAACATCATACAAGGCAGTCACCAAGAAAGTAGTAGCCGATTTCGTCCGAGATCGCATGGTTTGTCCATTCGGGGATATGGAATCAATCATCACCGACACCGGTTCTAATCTCAATAGTGACTTGATGAAGGCAATGTGCAAAACATTCAAGATTAAACACAGGAACTATACAACTTACACACCTCAAATGAATGGAGTTGTAGAAGAAACCAATAAGAACATCAAGAAGATACTAAGAATGATGATCGAAAAGCACAAACAGTGGCATGAGAAGTTAACATTCGCCTTACTGGGTTATCGTACCACGGTCCGCACATCAAACGGGGCCACTCCCTACGTGTTGGTTTATGGTACAGAGGTGGTCATCCCCGCCGAGGTAGAAATTCCCTCCTTAAGGATCATACGAGAAGCAAAATTAGATGATGCAGAATAGGCTAAAAGTCGCCACGAGCAGTTATCCCACATAGATGGAAAGAGAATGAATGATGTCTGTCACGGTCAATTAAATCAGAACAAAATGTCCAGAGCCTTCAACAAGAGTGTCAAGCCATAAAAGTTCGCGCCAGGGTAATTAATATTGAAGAAGATATTTCCGCATCAAGATGAAGCGAAGGGGAAATTCTCTCCCAATTGGCAGGGTCCGTATATGGTTCATTGAGTTCTAACCGGAGGAGCCCTTACTCTCGCGAAGATGGGCGGAGAAGTCTGGCCAAAGCCTATCAATACAGAAGCAGTGAAAAGATACTACATTTGATCGTATGCTTTTACTTTTGTGATTTAATCTGAACTACGACTGACCTGATTCCCGTATAAGAGGAGATACGTAGGAAACTTTATGGGTTTGGTCGTATCTTAATAATATATTCATCTTTCCCACGCAATTGGAACTGGGGCAGAATTTTGAGGAGGACTCTCAAAATTCCGAAGTAAGTTTTTTAGTGTTTTCATCAGCACCAACACAATAAGCTGCGGCAGAATTTTGAGGGGGCCCTCAAAATTCTGGGATTTTTTCCGTGTTCAGTTGTCCAGTACAGCCGCCAACAGCGCCAAACCAGTAAACTGGGGTAGAATTTTAAGGAGGACCCTCAATATTCCGGAGCAAGAAAGGTTGTCGCGGGTTGAATCACGTTGCAGTTGTTGGTTCATTTAAAATAATATATATATATATATATATATATATATATATATATATATATATATATATATATATATATATATATATATATATATATATATATATATATATATATATATCTATATATATATATATATATATATATATATATATTGATACCAAATTATACCTATATATTTTTGTACTCAAAATACTTTCAAAATAGCTTGTGAATGCATATATAAGCATCCACAAAGTGTTGGTATTTTTCTATAATTTTTCAAGCATTTTTAAAACCAATTTACAACTTATTGTGTACTATAAAATCCAATATTTAACCTCAAATCTTGTTATTTAATAAATAATTTATTTTATTTTCTCATTTACATAAAAAGTATAATTTATGTAATATTTACAGGATTTTACAAAGCCATTAGGTATGTTTAAACTAAAATTGCATTTAATTGTAATTTTAGCCCATTTCTCGATTTAATAAGTATTTTAAGCAAAACATTGTTCCTAATATTTTTAGTTGCTTCCTAAATTTATTTTACTAACTCACTAATTTTATTGGAGTTTTACAAAAATGTTTACAATTTTTATAAAATTAAATTGTGAAGCCCTTTAATTTTTCAATTCTAGCCCAAATTGGAACTCAAAACCAACCCTAATTTAATACCTAATTGACCCAAACCAAATCCACTAACCAGACCCGTCCATTTCTCCTTCTAATCCTGGTCGTTAATCTCATAAATCAACGGCCCACATTTAACTTTCCAAAATTAAATCCCTAACACCCCTAAACCTAAACTCATTCATCCAAACCCGCTACCTCTGAATCCCTAAGGCTATCAAAGCCCTCTCAACCCCTAAGCCATCTCTGGCTGTCTCACCCGCGCTCAAGCCATCCAAGACCTGAAACTTCTTCACCCATTCACTCTTCACCTCTCCTGGTCCTTGGGTTCGAAGATCGGAGATGTATTTTAAGGGTGGTTGGACCAGAGGTCCTCCAATGGGTTTTGCAGCTATGTCCAGGCTTTCTCCTGCAAGTCCTAGGGCTTCGAGTCCGTTCCAAGCTTTTCTCGCCATCTCGAGACTTTTCTGTGAAAACCCTAACTTCTCGAGGTTTTTCTCTATGTTTACTTTTATTGTTCTCTCTGAGTCCTAGTGATTTTCTAAAAGTTTAAAAGTTTTCTCTTCTCTTCTTCGCCTTTTTGTGTTTTCAAGCTGTTCGTCCTTTTAAACCTAGGGTCTTCTATGACTTTCCATGAATTTTCTGTTTTTATTACTCAATTAGCTACCGTGTGTTCTTTTCTATGTCTTCGCTATAATTTTTACGCATTTTATACCATGACTTTAGGGTTTTACTTTACTGTTTACTTTCTAGGGTTTTCAATTCATGTATTCTATGCTTTCTTCGTGTTTTTCTGCTGTTTTTCATCTTCATCTATTATATTCTTACTCTCGGATATGCAGTGGAAACCCTAGCTAAAAGGGTCCTTTCCATTGTCTCTATATGAAACCCTAGCCGCCTCTAGTTGCTTCCATATGTGTTTTGCAACATGTTATTCTAATTTCTTGCAGTTTTGTATGTTCAAATATATGCCTCTTTTATAGTGTCACACTCTCCCTCCTTTGAAACCCTAATTGATTTCGTATAGCTGTTTGATTCTTTAATTGATCCCTATTTTTTGACTAAGTGCAAATGGCTGGTATCTTGAGTCCTTGATTTCCTTGATGATTACGTGCCTTGTGTGTTTTACCCGTGTGATTTTCAAATTTTCTATATGAATTTACCCTATATTCTATGATTAATACTTGATTTGTCTTTCCAAACGTAGACTGAAGCTTGTTTATTTCCAGACAGTTCCTTAATTAAATGGAACCTGCTCCTTAATTGTGTATGATTGGTACTGCTGAATATTTACTTGCCTTATGTGTTGCATCTCTTTCAAACTATAAATAGGCCTTCACCTCTTCTCACTAAAAAAGAACACACGAGTTCCCTGTACTCTTACTCACTATAAACTTTCTGCTTTTCTCTTTCTTCTCTCTTACTTGCTCTCTTTTGCTAAGGATTAGCCGGCCGAAATCCAAGGCTAATTATAAGGATTCTCTTCATTTTATTACTCGGGTTTGCACTGGTAGGATTCTAACTTCAATTATTAACTTTCAACTATCTATTTGTTCTCTCCTTTTCTTTGTCTATTATGTTGTTTTAACTTAAGACTTTGCATGTTCAATCCCTTCCCCTTGTCCCCTTGTCTGTTCTTTGTTTCAGTATTTCATTTGAGTGCTAGAGTGTTTAATTCCCTTCCCCCTTTCCCTAGGATGTCATGCTACCTCACCTATTTTGTGTACTTCAGTTAAGCTTCATGATAATTCCCTTCCCATCGTCCCCTTGTCTGTTTGTGCTCAGATCCTGCAAGATAATCATGAACCCTGATCCTTATCTTCTTATACCTTTAATTCAAACTACAACATATTAATCCATATTCCCTTTCCCTTTGGTTGCTGACATTCAGTGTTTTATTAAGTACACCATGTTAAATACTTTCCTTTGCTTGTGTATTTTTCATTAGTGTGCTTCAATCTAATCTTGTTTTTAAGTGCTTTTATATGATTCCATTCTCCATTTGGTCCTTGTTTGTATGTGAGTTGTTCTGGATAAGGGTGTCACTTTATTGCCACTTCTAGTCTTGAATTAAGGCGGTCAACAGCCTTTACTCAAAGCAATCGCATCCCCCATCCCCTATCTTATGTGTTTGAGCCTTGATAAAGGCCAGTTGGTGTCCTACTCACCATTCAGACCTTTGTCTGACTTGTGTACAAGTCTACTCTTATTTGTTAACCCTTGTAAGAAGTCTGGGGTGTGCCAGTCTTACTCAGTAGGCTAGGTATGACTACTTCATATGATGGTCTTCCTCTAATTTACATTTATTCCTAGTTATTTAAGTTCTACCCCCTCTGGTAAGCCATGCTTAGGGACCTCGGAGTCTCCTCTGAACTCGGATGCCTTAGGGCTGGTAATTCCACACTTGCACTAATCCAATTAGAGTGTAAGCAATTCCTGGGTTTCTTTGAAAGCCCTTGGAACATTGTCACACTCTAAAAAGAGAAAGGCCTTGGATCTTGGGAGCTCGAATTTAGTAAAAGGCATATTGTTGGACATTAAAGTTGCTTCGAGATTCCTCGGGCTTGTTATAGTTGTTGATGTATTTTTAATTTCTTATTCCTTTTAATGTTCTTTTCCTTCCCTGCCCAGATTTGTAATAATTTGTATATAAGAACTCGGGGGTATAATGAAAAGGGACATGGGAGGGATTTACTTTATTGCATTCATATAGAAACCATGCTTATAAGTTTGCATCACTTACCATGTCTACAAGCTTCTCATCCTCATATAGAAAGCATGGCTATATGTCACACCCCGATATCCGAGGAGCGCGACCGGCGCTTATCCGAGTAAACCTGATCGAGTAAGCCTGTTAGGTCTCGTTCTACCCAAACTAGCTCATGAATAAATAGGAGATGGAATCCATTAATAAAATTCTATAAAAATATAATTAACAATTTCCATTCCATTTTCATTAGCAACTTCATTCGCCACTTTAATGGTATTACAAATTTTATACATCATTGGCAAACATCAATATTTCTATTTTAATTTCCAGTACTCGATACTACCCACAACATGTCTACGGAGCCTCTAATTAAAATTGAAGAATAATATAGGAATGCCGCCAGCAAGGCTCCGGCTATATCTTATACAAACATTAAAACAACATCCCAAACAGAAAGTGGCGTGAGCCATATAGTGCCCCGAATGGAAAGGGGCTCGCTGAATAAGCTGACGGGAAGTGATGAGGAGCTACGGTCGCTGAACTGGAGTACCTGCTATTGATCCACCTACAATCATAACACGAATGTAGCGCCCCCGCTAAAAGAGAAGTTAGTGCCATTGAATAGCACTAGTATGTATAACTAAACACCATCTATTTAGAAAGAACTTTCATAAAACAAATGAGGAAATCAAAAGTGAACTCAAACACTTTATAAATGGTCACAACATTTTCAAATAAAAGGGATCACATAGCTTCCACATAAATTTCCATACCTCTAGGTTGTGCTTCGTAGCCCGTCCAATGAGTTCACGTATCAATAGGGTTCATGCAAAATATTATATTATACACCTATGCGTCTCATACACCGTCCATAGGGTTCACACACCATATTATATTATACACCTATGCATTTCATAGACCGTCCATAGGGTTCACACACCATATAATATTATACATCTATGCATTTCATAGCCCGTCCATAGGTCCCACTTGTTACATCACACACCTATGCGTTTCATAGCCCGTCCATAGGTTCCACATGTTACAGTACACACCTATGCATTTCATAGTCTGTCCATAGGTCCACATGTTACAGCATACACCTATGCGTTTCATAGCCCGTCCATAGGTCCCACATGTTATAGTAAACACCTATGTGTTTCATAGCCCCTCCATAGGTCCCACAATAAAACATATCAAAGGCATCACCAAGTACATTTATAATTCAAGTTCCCAAGAATATCACATTGATCACATTGGAATTCATCTTTTACAAATATAGGGTCACAACAGCAATTCATGCAAAGTATCAACCAAAGCAAGAATCCAAAGTTCTGTCTTACCGCTTTTACACAAGCATTGATAGAGCTCGATTTCTAAAAGACGGGATTTTATCCATACATACCTCGATTGAGCTTTCCTTAAGTTACTAAAACACTCCAAAACTCTAGCAATTCCAATCTACTATGAGACATAACAAAATTAAACACATTAGAAAGATATTCATGAAACTAGCTCATTTGAGCATTTTATCAAACACTAGTTGAGCATCTAAATCTCAAATCTCCTTTTCAAGACTTCCTTTATTCCCTAACCCAATCGTTACTTATTTATCTTAATCAACCTTCCCATAAACCTAAGTTGTACATGCATGCATACACAATACTAAAATACCCAAGAATCATACCTCAATAACCCATCTTATACCCTAAAGTCGAAATTAAAACGTAGGGCATAGAATCTTACCTCTTAGATGAAGAACTTGCGATTGGGTTATTTGATTCTTGAAGATTGATGCAAGATTTGGATGATTTAGATATTGGGTTCCTCCTTATCTCTCTAAAATACTCTCACATCTCTCTAAAATCAGTAGAAAATGACCCCAAATGACACCCCAAAGTTCATTATCAAAATGGGGTTGGGTTATGAAAATAAAAAATAATCCTCCGGTGTCAATTCTGCTATAGCAGAATGCACCACAGAATGGACATGCATGCACCGCAAAATCGGTGCCCAAAAATGAGCTACATTGGTTCAATCTGCGGTCAAAATGCGAGCCCCAGAACGAAAATGTTGACCGCAGAGTAAAAATGCGGATCGCATATTTGACCTGACACAGGAGCACATTTTCCAGCCTTTTGTAATTTGATCATAACTTGGCGTAGGAATGTCCAAATAACAAACGGTTTGAAGCGTTGGAAACTAGACTCAAAGGAGTTTCATTTGATTACTATTCATCACATAAAATAGTATACATAATCATATATGCTCATATGAAGTGGAGCCATATGCGAATCCATTTGGAATTTTTGCCTATTTCGAAAATATTCCCATTTGGTATACACCTAGGCTTCCATTTGGACCTCACATCACTTACCATAAGACTTATGCTCATATTTACCAAGTCAAATTGATGTCCACCATGTTAATAGTACATAAAAATATTATAACAAGCCTGCGTAGCACTACGAAATCTTAAGTTACTTAGCGAATTTTTTTTCCGGGGCCTTACACTATATGGATTTACTTTTCTTGCATCATAGAAATCATGAATACATGTTTACTTTTTTCTTGCATCAGTTATGAACCATGTTTTACGTCATTACATTGTTACAACCATACCATACCGTTACCATTTTGCACTACTGCATCAACACCATATAGATGTCATGACTATAGGTTCTTGTTATTACATCAGCTTCATATAGAAATCATGTTTAAAATTTCACATTTTTAATCTCGCCTAGAAAGCGTGCCAATAGGGAGCATATAAACGCTAGGCAATGCAGTATGTCATCTAAAAGTAGTAACTAAAGGGCTAACAAGTATGTTATAAGTCTAGACTCTCCTAGTGCTTCAAACGTTTTGGTTCAACTTATCCTAAATCTGATTACTTTGAAACGGGCCCAAGTCTGCCCCTTTTTTCGGATTGCCTTGAACCTGTGAAACCGTTTTAAAGACTAAATCTGTGCTTCCAATTGTTTGTCTATTTGAGTTTAAACGCTCCGAGATCTTTAAAATTTGTTTTCTCACGACTATATTTTACTCAAATCACTACGGCTAACTCATAAGGCCTTTTCTAATCTTGTCTGAAACTTCAAATCTTTTTAAACAGACCTTTGTCTGAAGTTTCTTTTCCTTTTAAACCAAATGACATTAATTCTGTCAACTCCAAAAACGGGCCTGGGGGGCTCGAAACAGATTTTCTATCCAACTCTTATGTGTTAAACTGAACAACCCGCTCTCTTGACCTCTTTCAAAAGACCAAATTAGTAATTCAAGTGATGATAAACTATTTGCTGTATGTTATGAGGTATAATTGTGCCTTCAACACTTTACATGCGTACCTCTTATATGCTACTTGTTTTTGACTGTCGCTCTAGTATTTTTATCTTTGAAAATTCCACATATACATCACTTTCCCCTTCTTAGGATTAGAGGTTCTAACACCCTAAGACTGACAGGTTGGGTCGGGTATTAGCATGAAATAAGTAAACGATACCAACACGTTTAAGTACCTTAACGGGGTGGGAAGGGTAGAATATAAAAATGATGACAATGCGATAATATCATAGAGCGACCCCTATTTGTGAATATGTGCGAGATATTGCATCGAATGATCCATATTGTAGTTAAACCTAGGACCCTTCTTTTCATTTGCTTTATTTAAATGCCTTCTTCTAGTAATACATGTGCACCTTATTTGTCTACTTGCATCATCTTTTGTTGAAGTCACAATTATCACGGCCGGGAACCATATTTGTGGATCTTGAGGGGTGCCTAACACCTTCCCCTTGAGATAATCTCAAGCCCTTAACCAAACTCTTGTTTTCTTTTGAAATACTCCTCTCATCTTTAAAAGTGTTGAAATACGATATAATCATTAGGTGCCGACTCTTCAAATTCCATAACCCAATTCCAAAATGAGAATGAGAGGTTTTTTTGCCCATAATGTCGTGAAACCTAATTTCGCTTTTGAAAACGGGGCGGGGGCGTCGAAAACATGGCGACTCTGCTAGGGGAATTTCTTTTAGGCTTTTACCACTACATGTTTTGTGACTTTATTGCCTTCTTTATTTATTGCTTCAATTATTTATTTTAACAATTACTAACTTGTTTCTTCGTGTCTTTCTTTTTCTTCAACTGTTTTACTACTTTATTGTATTTACTTCATTTCAATTCTCTCTTTAATTTCGAGCATCCATTATTGTATGAACGTGAAAATACATGTACGTATTTCCTTATTGTAATTGCTTCCGTCAACATCATTTTCCACTCGTGCCAAACAAATCCTATAGCAACTCTTTGCGCTCTTCCATATTATAAACCCCCTAAATTTGGCAAAGATATATTTGTGGTAAAACCAGTCGATCAACGGTGTAGTAGGCGGTTCCTTGCCTTTCCCTCCTGAGTTGTCCGCTCAATGATACCTTGTCTATCACTTCAAAAGTAGAAACCTTACTCTATTTAATTGTTCATGCATCATGGTAAAACTTAACCGAGTCAATTATGTTGTCCGCATAATGACTCATTAGGATAGCCTAAACCAAAGTCCGTCGGGTTTCCTCGAAACCCAAACGGACATCCACGTTATGTGCATTGATTTGGAGAACTAAGTCCTGTGGGGTTAAGGGTCTAACTCTCTAATTTTCAGGAAATGAGGCATGAGGTCCCCAGGTTCGTTATGGTATCAAATGTTCATCCAAAGTTGCTAAGCTGGTGGGATGATTTGCATGGCAGTGATCGGGTTTTTGTTCGCAAGCACTTAGGAAATCTTCCTTCACTTCAAGAAGTTAGGCCAGATAACAAAATTGTGGAAGCTGCTACTATGTTTTGGGATAGTGAACGGTCTGTCTTCCGCTTTGGGGTATTGAAATGACGCCGTTGGTTGAAGAAATTGGAGGTCTAGCCGGAATTCCTTGGGATAGCCCAGGGTTGCTTATGCTGAAAAACCGCAATGATAGGGGGTTCTTGAAAATGATGGGGCTCAAGAAGAATCTTAATCTAAACAGTCTGAAGGACTGCTACATATCCTTCGACTTCATGTATGAAAGGTTCGTACATAGCAAATCATACCGCAATCACATGGACGAGTTCATGCTCACCTCTTTGGGGCACATACATAGGAGGGCTTTTGTGTTCATGTTCATTTTTCTAGGAATGATAGTTTTTCCGATAAAGAAGGCTATAATCCATACAAGACTAGCCATGGTAACCAAAACCGTAATGGAAGGTATTGACGGACATACATTCAACATAGCACCCATGATCCTCGCCGAACTATACCGAGCCTTAGAAAAATGTCAACAAGGGGCACCACACTTTGAAGGGTGCAATTTGCTACTACAACTCTGGCTCATCGAGCATCTTCAAAAGGGAGACTATAGACAAGAAATTGTGGTGCGAGATTGGGATGACCATATCGCTTTCCATCATCCAAAGCGGATGCACTTCATGCCGGACGAGTTTGCTCACCCGGAAGACGCCAGTGAATGGGTGGAACTATTAGGGAATCTGAGGGAAGAGCATGTACAATGGATGTACGAGTGTTTCCAACTGGAGAGTTTATCATTCGCTTTAGCAATGCACCATTCCTTGCACTCATCGACGTAAGAGAAACTTACCCTTATGTCCCTTTTCGAGTCATGAGGCAAGCATGAAGGAAAAAAATAATACCAAGGGTGGAAAAGATGAATCACTACAGGGCTGATTTCCAGGATGACGATAGCCCACACAAGTGTCGGGCTCATCATATATGGCACTCCAAAATAATTTTGGAACAGGAGTCTATGGAGCCAGACAGGTATCAGGCGGGGCATGCGCCACTTTATTCGGGGTGGTTAGAGGATGATCATATTGGCTTGGGAAAAACGGGTTTTGTCCATGGTCACAGGGTTATTGATAAGGAGGCCGCAGAAAAGGTCTAGTATAATCAATTGCGAAAGCGGATGCGAGAGTGTGAAAGTGAACATCGTCAAATGCTAGAGGCATAAGAGAGGGTAATCAATGAATGGAAGGACATGGCTGTCCGTACAAGCAACCGTTTGGTGTACGTGGAGTACGGTTTAGTTGAGATGGAAGGCAAGTTTTTGAAAAGGATCAACGACTGTCAGGAAGCGGAAGGTAATGAAGGTGGACACTTGGCTCGAGCTTACTAGTTGCTGGAACTGCACGAGCTGATGAAACTTCGAGGGAGGCAAAGATACCTGATCTGGGGAAGGTCCTTCTGGGACCAAGTAGTTAGGATTTTACTGCTTTCTTGATGTAACAAGTCCCTTGGACATCAGCGACAATTTTTCCTTATTTCAATATGTATTGACTCATTCCATTTTCTATCGATAAAATGAGGCATTGGGTATTACGAGTTCTCTAAATCATATTTGTCGCTAGGCCTACCTCGGGCAAAACGAGGTACCCAAATAGGAAACAACTTATGCTCCTGCAACGCTGTGTTTAAATACCGCAATGTTTTCTTTCTCAGAATCCGCACTAACTTTTTACCTTTCTATATTTCTTTTATTTTCATTCCCCTCTGAAAAGGTTAGTTCGTTCATTCTTGAACTATCAGCATACTCAAAAAGATCAAAGGGTCCTTCTCCTCTTCCTTATCTGAGTCCTCCTAGAAACAGGAACAAAGGAAAGATGGGAGATAATGAAACAAGGAAGGAAATTGAAGGAACTTCTTAGGGTACCCCAATCACCAAAGAAACTGCTGCTCACTTGGAACAAACTTTGCTAAGGTTTTGAGAGGAATTGGACCAGGTACGGAGTTTGGCAAGCTTGTCAATCTCCCTTGCTGCTGCAGATGTCAAGAACCAGGTTCCTGCACCTCCAAAGAATATTCCAATCTGGGTTCGCAACAATGCTCCATCGTTCATCCCTAAGCCTCAAAATTCTCCAAACCACCAGGATACCCCTATATTTGTGGATATTATGCCATACTATACACAACCTATATCAGATGTGTCAGAATCATACTCACTCATTCAAAACTTGGTTGCTGAACTTAAGAAACTCACTAGTCGGTTTCAAGGTGTGGAAGGTAATAAAGGCGTGAAAGGTCTGAATTATGAAGATTTGTGTATTCAACCGGATGTCGAACTCCCGAGGGGTACAAACCTCTTAAGTTCGATATGTTTGATGGTACGGGTGATCCCAGGGTTCACCTAAGGATGTATTGTGACAAGCTAGCGGATGTTGGTAGAGATGAGAAGATCCGAATGAAACTGTTCATGAGGAGTTTGAAAGGTGATGCGCTATCTTGGTATATCAGCCAGGATGCGAAGAAGTGGACTAGTTGGGTAAACATGGCATCCGATTTCATGGATCGTTTCAGGTTCAATACTGAGAACGCGGCAGACGTGTTCTATATCCAGAATTTGAAGAAGAAGCCTACTAAAACCTTTCACGAGTATGCTACTCGTTAGAGGTCGGAAGCTGCCAAAGTCAGGCGGCTTTAGAAGAAGAACAAATCAAGATATTTTTCGTTCGTGCTCAGGACGTGCAGTACTACGAGAGATTGATGATGATAGAAGGGACGAAGTTCGCTGATATCATCAAATTGGGAGAAAGAATATAAGAGGGAATCAAAAATGGTATGGTTACTAACCTTGAGGCACTGCAGGCCACCAACAAAGCCTTGCAATCTGGTGGTTTGTCAAAGAAGAAGGATGTAAACTCCGTAATGGCTACGCAAAGAAACCACTCTCTCATGAAATACCAACCCTACCCTCCAACCCCACTCATATACCAACCCTCTCTAAATTACCAAGCACCTTCACCTACCTATCAAAGCCTACATCCCGTCTACCAAACATCTCCATCACCAACATATCAGCCCACCTCGCCAGGATATTCCCAACCTGCACCCGTATACCAAGCGTACAACTCCCAACCTCCTCACTATTCATCACCACCTACCTGCCAAAACTTCTCACGACCAAGACCAAACTTTGACCGCAAACCGCCCAGACAGTACACTCGCAATTTCTAAACCTATTGACAAACTTTTTGAGAAGCTCAAAGCCGCTAGATATGTTACACCCATCCAATCAATACCCCAGAAAACTCCTCCCAATGGATCAACCCAAATAAAACCTGCGCATACCATTCGGGGATGAAGGGCCATACCATCGATGAGTGCTGCTCATTGAAAGACCAAATTTAGACCATAATTTACAATAAGGTCATCGTACCTAAGGAGCCTGCTCCTAATGTTTGTATCAATCCTCTACCAGACCATAAAGGTGGAGGCATCCACATGATTGAGGTTGAGGACGACTGGGACCCCGAAGGGTCAATCGGTTTGAAGTCTGAAGGAGATGAGCCCAAGAAATCGGCGGTCACTCTTAATCCTATTATTGTGAAAATACAGCCATCTGAGGGAAACATGGTGAATATATCTGTACCATTTGAGTTCGAGGCAGCTCTTGCAAAAGTGCCAAAACCAATTGAAGTGGAGTTCGGGACTCCAAAGGTGCCCGCACCGATTGAAGTTACTATGTTGCCTCCAAGGGTGCCCATTCCGGTCACCATGTCAGACATAACCCCATTTAAGTCAAATGCCATACCCTGGGACTACACAATCAAGGTGAGATGGAAAGGAAAAGCATGCACGGGTGAAGGAATTGTCGCGCATGGTATGACTAGAACAGGCAGAGTGTACACACCAGAGCACCTAGCTGAGTCCAGCGAGCAGGCCTCTGGACGTCCTTTTAAATTTGGACCTGATGATCTCTGGAGAAAGATACAAGATAAGGAATATTTAGTTGTTTAATAGCCAAACAAGACTCTGGTGCAGATTCCCATCTTAGCATTGCTGCAGAGTTCAGAGGCGCATAAGAACACCTTGATGAATATATTGAGCGAGGCTTATGTACCGAGCAACATAACAGGATGAGAAATGGCCAACATGATAGGGCATGTAGTGGAAAGTCATAAAATCACTTTCCACGATGATGAATTGCCATCTGAAGGGCTCTATCATAACAAAGCACAGCACATCACTGTGCAATGTGAGGATCATTTCATCACCAGAATCCTAGTCGACGGAGGTTCTAGTCTCAACATCAGTCCACTAATAACCCTCAAGAAGTTGGGCAAAGGATTGCAAGAGATAAAGGATGGGGTATTAATGTTAAGGCTTTTGACGGTTCTCAGAGGTCCATTCTCGGGGAGATTAGCCCGTGTTTTCAAATGGGACCCACCATGTTTGATGTCGACTTCCATGTTATCGACATACATGCATCTTACAACTTATTACAGGGGCGACCCTTTATCCACGCCGCTGGGGTTGTGGCATCAACCTTATATCAGGTTGTGAAGTTCGAATGGAACCATCAGGAAGTAATCATCCATGGCGAAACCCCATATACAGTCACCAGACCATTCCAATGATTGGAGGCAGAAGGAGGATTGGCGGAGAAACATATCATCATATTGAGCGGGTCAACGCAATGGACAAGGACAAATGGTGGAGCGACAAGGTCGAAAGCTTTCTAAATTGGAGTGGGTATGAACCATGGAAATGACTTGGCAAGAATCTTCAAGGAATCACCAAACCTATCTAGTTGAAGAAACATGGCACTACCTTCGGACTAGGGTATGAGTACACTTGGCAAGAATTTTGAAACTGGTCACAACCATGGAATGACCCATATTACCCGATGGAGCGCCCGATACCTCAGTTGGAGAAGACATTTCAGCCAACAGACACTCTCTACGGGTCAGAAGAAGATGAGGCTTTTGCGGCAATGAAAAACCTGTTTCTGGAGGACATGGATTGATCTTTGAAGAGGAAAGGGGAGGAAGGCCCTTCCATTCAGGCTGTTAACCGAGGAGAACGCCTCGCCAACTGGTCAATCAGGACCACCATCGCCCGGAAACCTTCAGGGTAGCAAGACTGAACAAGCATCATGCATCTTTTTTATATTTGTTTCCTTTATTTTCCGCATTGCCTTTACTCTCCAAAAGAGCTTCGATGTTTTGAACATTTATGAATTTAATCAAAAAAATTTCAGTTTATCAAATATCTCACTATTCATTACTTTCTCTTCTATTTACTTTATTTTCACACAGCATTACTATTACTTATCTTGATGATGAACCAACAACTGTAACATGCGTAGACTCATAGGAGGATGATATACTAGAAGAGGTTGTCAGAGAGGCCGAGAACTTTGAGAAAAGACCTAAGTCTAACTTGGATGAAACCGAGGTCGTCAATTTGGGAGATACAGAGAATGTCAAAGAGACGCGCATCAGTGTGCATTTATCACAAACGGAAAAAGAGAAATATATAAAGTTCTTAAAAGAATATGAGGATATCTTTGCATGGTCCTACGATGATATGACAGGCCTCAGCACATCCATCGCCGCTCACAAGTTGCCAACAGATCCTGCATGTCCGTCGGTAAAATAGAAGCTCAGAAAATTCAAGCCAGATATGAGTTTAAAAATAAAAAAAGAGGTCACCAAGAAGGTCAAAGCCAGAGTTGTTTAAGTGGTAGATTATCCAACTTGGTTAGCCACCATTGTGCCAGTACCGAAGAAGGATGGGAAAGTCATAGTCTGTGTCGACTACCAGGATCTCAACCAGGCCAGTCCCAAAGATGATTTCCCCTTGCCAAAGATACACATTCTGATCAAAAAGTACGCCAAGCATGAATTGCATTCATTCATCGATTGCTTTGCGGGGTATCATCAGATATGGATGGATAAAGAAGATGTAGAGAAAATGGCGTTCTTCACAACTTGGGGAATGTATTGCTATTGAATGATGTTTTTCGGTTTGAAGAATGCGAGAGCTACTTATATGAGGGCCATAACTACCGTCTCTCATGAAATGATACATAAGGAGAGTGAGGTATATGTGGACGACGTCATCATTAAGTCCAAGAAGGCTGCAGATCACATGGAGAACCTCCAAAAGATTTTCAACAGACTAAGGAGGTATAACTTGAAACAAAATCCCACCAAGTGTGCGTTTGGGGTTCCCGCGGGAAAGTTATTGGGTTTCATTGTGAGTCGCCGAGGAATAGAGCTGGATCCATCAAAGGTCAAATCCATTCAGGAATTGCCACCATCGAAGAGCAAAAGAGGTAATGAGTTTCCCGAGGAGACTCAACTATATCAGCCGATTCATAGCTCAATCAACCGTCATCTACGAACCTATCTTCAAGATGTTGAAAAAGTATGCCGCCACCAAATGAACTGATGAATGTCAAAAAGATTTTGACAGGATCAAGGAATACTTGTCTACGCCTCCAGTCCTGGTTCTGCCGGAGCCCGGGAGACCCTTATTGCTCTATCTCGCAGTTTTGGATGGAGCATTTTGTTGTGTCTTGGGACAACATGATAAGACGGGGAGAAAGGAGCAAGATATTAACTACCTCAGCAAGAAATTTACCCCGTACGAGGCTCGGTATTCTTTGCTAGAACGCACCTATTATGCTTTGACTTGGATAGCTCAGCAAGCTTGCCAAGTGGCATATCTTGTTGAGTGAATTCAACATTGTCTATGTCACCCAAAAGGCAGTAAAAGGACAGGCTTTAGCAGATAATCTCGCAAAAAATTCTATGGAAGGGGATTACAAACCATTGAAGACGTATTTTCTGATAAGGAAGTAGCTTTCATAGGAGAGGAAATTGTTGAATCCTATGATGGTTGGAGGATGTTTTTAGACGGGGCCGCAAATCTTAAAGGAGTTGGTATAGGAGCAGTCCTGGTATCAGAAACCGGCCAGCATTACCTTGTATCTGGCAAGCTCAAGTTCCCATGCACCAATAACATGGCCGAGTATGAAGCTCGCATTTTCAGTCTTAAACTGGCCATTGATATGAATATCCAAGATCTGCTAGTGATTGGGGATTCAGACGTACTCATGCACCAAGTTCGAGAAGAATGGGCAACCAAGAATTTAAGATACTCCCTTACTTGCACCACATACAAGAGTTGGGAAAGAGGTTCAAAAAAACAGAATTACAGGATGTTCGAAGGATACAGAATGAGTTCGCAGATGCGCTTGCCACTTTATCATCCCTGATTCAGCATCCAGATACAAATTTTATCGACCCTATCCAGGTCAAGATTCATGACCAACCGGCATATTGTGTGCATGTTGAGGGAGAAGCCGACGAAAAGCCCTGGTTCCACGACATTAAAAGGTACCTAAAAACAGGAGAATATCCGGAGCTTGCTAATGCTACTCAGAAGCGCACGCTTTGAAGGTTGTCCAACAATTTCTTCCACAGCGGAGGAATCCTGTATCGGAGTAATCCGGATTTGGGACTATTAAGGTGGTCGATGCGATAGAAGCAACTAAGTTACTGGAAGAAGTGCGCTCAGGGACTTGTGGGCCGCACAAGAAAGGTTTTGTTCTTGCAAAGAAGATACTCAGGGCAGGAATTTTTGGATGATTATGGAAACAGATTGCATTCAATATGTCCGGAAGTGTCACCACTACCAGATACATGCGGGCATGATTAAGGTATCTCTGAACGAGCTCACTGCAACGATTTCACCATGGCTGTTTGCCGCTTGGGGAATGGATGTTATTGGACCAATAGAGCCCGCTGCATCAAATGGACACAGGTTCATTCTAGTTGTAATAGACTACTTTACTAAATGGGTCGAAGAAGCATCATATAAAGCAGTAACCAAGAATGTTGAGGCAGACTTTGTCCGGAATCGTGTTGTCTGTCGATTTGGTATTCCAGAGTCAATCATAACTGATAACGGTTCCAATCTCAACAACGATTTGATGAAAGCGATGTTTGAAACTTTCAAGATCAGACACATAAATTCTACGGCTTATAGACCTCAGATGAATGGAGCCGTGGAATCAGCAAACAAGAACATCAAGAAAATACTAAGAATATTGATCGAAAGGCATAAGCAGTGGCATGAGAAGTTTCCATTCGCTTTATTGGGTTACCGTACTACAGTTTGCACATCAACCGGGGCAACCCCCTACATAATGGTTTATGGTACAGAAGCACTATATCCCGCCGAGGTAGAAATTCCGTCCTTGAGAATCATACAAGAAGCTAAGGTAGAGGATGTAGAGTGGGTCAAGGATCGCTACGAGCAGTTAGCCCTTATAGACAGAAAGAGAATGAACACTGTTTGTCATGGTCATTTATATATTATAACAGAATGTCCAGAGCCTTCCACAAGAGAGTTCGACCAAGGAAGTTTGAACTAGGGCAGCTGGTGTTGATGAAGATATTTCCACATCAACATGAAGCCAAGGGGAAATTCTCTCTCAACTAGCAAGGTCCATGCATGGTTCACCGGGTTTTAGCTGGAGAAGACCTTATTCTTGCAGAAATGGATGGAGAAATCTGGCCAAAACCGATCAACTCAGATGCACTGAAGAGATATTACATTTGATTATTGTGCTTTCCTTTATGATGTAACTTGAACTACGTCTGACCTGCTTCCCATTTAATAGGGGATACGTAGGAAGCGCTATGGGTTCGGTCATATAATCAATAAAATTCCGTTTTCTCCACATTTGGAACTGGGGCTGAATTTTGAGGAGGACCCTCAAAATTCCGAAGTCAGCTTGTCCATTTTTGCATCAACAGCGACCCAGTAAAATGGGGCAAAATTTTGAGAAGGACCCTCAAAATTCCAAGACCAATCCTCTTTCAGTCTTTTAGCACCACCGTCAATAATGCTAACTCAGTAAACTGGGACAGAATTTTGAGGAAGACCCTAAAAATTCCGGAGCAAGCGGGGTTTCCATGCCTTGAACCACGTTGCAGTTGTGGTTCATCATAAAACAAAACTATCTTTTCTTTACTTCTACACATACATTTGCATCATGTGTGCCAAAATTTGCATAAAATCATTTTGATCACAGTAGTTCAGCAACGCTGCCCCGAATGGCACAAGACGCCACAAGTCGAGGGATGCGAACTAACCTCCCCCCTTACAGAACTCACAATTTTTCTTTGAATGCAGGACAAGCCAATAACGCAACTGTTCCCCGGGGATGAAATACCCAAAACAACCCTGGATTCGCAGAAGTTTACTATCTACATGCGGACATTTCCCCAGCAGTCATGATATTGCAATCATCTACCAGCTAAGAAAATCACCACCATCCTCTCTTTTATCTTTCTACATTGCATAAGGCTATTCTCTACCTTCCGAGGCTAATCTCTGCCTCCATCCTGCATTGCATAAGGCTATCTTCTTCCTTTGGAGACTAACCTCTGTCTCCATATGCATTTTTGCATTGCATAAGACTATCTTCTTCCTTTTGTGACTAAGCTCTGTCTCCATCTGCATTTTTTGCATAAGGATATTCTCTGCCTTCCGAGGTTAAGCTCTACCTCCATCTTGCATAAGGCTATTCTCTTCCTTCTGAGGTTAAGCTCTACCTCAATCTTGCATAAGGCTATTTTGAGACTAAGCTCTGTCTCCATCTGCATTTTTTGCATAAGGCTATCTTCCGCCTTTCTAGACTAAGCTCGTTCTCAATTTTGCATCGCATTAGGCTATTCTCTGCCTTCGGGGCTAAGCTCTGCCTCCATCCTGCATAAAGCTATCTTCTGCCTTTTGAGACTAAGCTCGGTATCCATTTTGCATTCCATAAGGCTATCTTTTGCCTTTCGAGGTTAAGCTCTACCTCCTTTATTTTGCATTTTGGCTGAAATATCGCCACCCTGTTTTGTTTTGGCTAAAATATCTCCACCCTGCATTCCTTCTCGGTTGAAAGATCACCACCCTTGCATCCATTTTGCTGAAATATTGCCACATTTTCACGGGCTGAAATATCGCCAACTTATTCAAAGGTGTCATAGTTTAGAGGTACCATCCGCATAGCCCGAGGACACCATTTCATGGCCTGTGAATCTTTACTTTTATGCTCTTCATAGCCCAGGGCGTCATAGTCTGAGGACGCCATCTTAATCGTCTGAAGACAACATTCATGGTCCAAAGGGAACTTGCATCACGTTTAACTTATGCAAAATGTCCGCACACTATTCATTTGTAGGAATACCGGCCAGTATGGTCGTCTCAACGGGAGCAATCCTGCTCAAGTTTTTTGTAACGGTCCGATCTCCGAACCTTTGACAAAAATCGAGCCTCGTTGCGTCCGCCTCCTCCAAAAATTTTCACTAGCATATTCCGCCAATGGTTACTGAACTACATGCGGCCTGCTTCCTGTAAAACCAGGGATATGTAGGCAGCTCAGAAGCTAGAGCGCGGTCGAAATTCTCGTACAATTGTCATTTCTTGTCAAAATTGGCCATCTTATCTTTATGCAACAATTCTTTCCTCCGTCTCGGGTAAAGAGGGGCAGTTGTTGATACCTAAATATTCCCTATGTATTTTTTTACCCAAAATACTTTCAAAATAGCTTATGAATTCATATATAAGTATCCACAAAAGGTTGGTATTTTTCTATAATTTTTTCAAGCATTTTGAAAACAAACTTACAACTTATTGTGTACTATAAAATCCAATATTTAACCTGAAATCTTGTTATTTAGTAAGAAATTTATTTTATTCTCTCATTTACATAAAATATAATTTATTTAATTTTTACAGAATTTTACAAAGCCATTAGCTATTTTTAAACTAATATTGCACTAAATTGGAATTTTACTTATTTCTCGATTTAATAGGTATTTTAAGTACAAAATCGTTCCTGATATTTTTAGTTGTTCCTAAATATATTATTAACTCAATAATTTTATTAGATTTTTACAAAATTGTTTACTATTTTAATAAAATTAAATTGGGAAAATGTAAATTTAAAATAAAGCCCTTTAATTTTGCAATTCTAGCCCAAATTGAAACTCAGAACCAACCCCAATTTAACCCCTAATTGACCCGACCCAAATCCACAAAACGCAACCCGTCCACTTCTTCTTCTAATCCTGGTCGTTGATCTCATAAATCAACAGCCCACATTTAACTAACCAAAAGTAAATCCCTAACACCCCTAATCCTAAACTCATTCTTCCAAGCCCGCCGCCTCTGAATCCATAAGGCTTTCAAAGCCCTCTCAAACCCTAAGCCATCTCCGGCTTTCTCACCAGCGTTCATGGCCGTCTAAGACCTGAAACTCCTTCACCCGTTCACTATTCACCTCTCCTAGTCCTTGGGTTCGAAGATCGGAGTTGTATTACAAGGGTGGTTGGACCAGACGTCCTCCAATGGGGTTTTCACTTATTTCCAGGCTTTCTCTGCCAAGTCTTAAGACTCCGAGTCCTTTTTCGACTCCGATAAGTCCGTTCCAAGCTTTTCTCGCTATCTCGAGACATTTCTGTGAAAACCCTAACTTCTCGAGGTTTTTCTCTGTGTTTACTTTTATGATTCTCTCTGAGTCCTAGTGATTTTCTAAATGTTTCAAAATTTTCTTGTCTCTTCTTCGCCTATTTGTGTTTTCAAGTTGTTCGTCCTTTAGTCCTAGGGTTTTCTATGACTTTCCATGATTTCTATGGTTTTATTTCTTTATTTGCTACTTTGTGTTCTTTTCTATGTCTTTGCTATGATTTTTAAGCATTTTCTACCATGACTTTAGTGTTTTTCTTTACTGTTTACTTTCTAGGGTTGTCAGTGTATTCTATGCTTTGTTCGTGTTGTTCTAATGTTTGTTCATCTTTATTTGTTATATTATTACTCTCCGATATGCAGTGAAACCCTAGCTAAAAGGGTCCTTTCCATTATCTCTATATGAAACTCTAGCCGCCTCTGGTTGCTTCCTTATGTGTTTTGCCAAATGTTATTCTAATTGCTTCCAGTTTTGTATGTTCAAATCTATGCCTCTTTTATATTGTCACACTCCCCCTCCTGTGAAACCCTAATTGATTTTGTATAGCTGTTTGATTCTTTAATTGATCCCTATTTTTTGACTAAGTGCAAATGGATGGTATCTTGACTCCTTGATTTCCTGGATAATTACCTGCCTTGTGTGTTTTACCCGTGTGATTTTCAAATTCTCTATATGAATTTACCCTATATTCTATGATTAATACTTGATTTTACTTTCCAAAATTAGACCGAAGCTTGTTTATTTCTAGTCGGTTCCTTAATTAAAGGGAACCTTCTCCTTAATTATGTATGATTGGTACTGCTGAATATTTTCTTGCCTTAAATGTTGCATCTCCTTCAAACTATAAATAGGCCTTCACCTATTCTCATTAAAAAACAACACACGAGTTCCATCTACTCTTGCTCTCTCAAAACTCTCTACTTTTTTCTTTCTTCTCTCTTACTTGCTCTCTCTTGCAAAGGATTAGTCGGCTGAAAGACAAGGATAATTTTATGGATTCTCTTTGTTTTGCTACTCGGGTTTGCACTGGTAGGCTCCTAACTTCAATAATAAACTTTTAATTATCTGTCTGTTCTCTCCTTTTCTTTGTCTGCTATATTATTTCAACTTAAGACCTTGCATGTTCAATCCCTTCCCCTTGTCCCCTTGTCTGTGGTTCGTTTCAGTATTTCATTTGAGTGCTAGCGTGATTAATTCCATTCCCCCTTTCCCTAGGCTGTCATGCTACCTCACCTATTTTGTGTACTTCAGTTAAGCTTCATGATAGTTCTCTTCCCTTTGTCCCCTTGTCTGTTTGTGCTCAGATCCTGCAGGATAATCATGAACCCTGATCCTTATATGCTTATACCGTTTATTCAAACTACATCATGTTAATCCCTATTCCTTTTCCCCTTTGATTGCTTACATTCAGTGTTTTATTAAGTTCATCATGTTAAATACTTTCCTTTGCTTGTGAATTGTTCATTATTGTGCTTCAATCTAATCTTGTCTGTTAAGTGCTTCTATATGATTCCCCTTTCTCTTTGGTCCTTGTTTAAATATGAGTTGTTCTGGATAAGGGTGGAACTTTATTGCCACTTCTAGTCTAGAACTAAGGTAGTTAACAGCCTTTACTCAAAGCAATCCCATCCCCCATCCCCTATCTTATGCGTTTGAGCCTTGACAAAGGCCTGTTGGTGTCTTAATCACCATTCAGACCTTTGTCTGACTTCTTTGCAAGTCTGCTCTTGTTTGTTAACCCTTGTAAGAAGTCTGGGGTGTGCCAGTCTCACTCAATACGCTGGGTATGACCACTTCATACGATGGGGTTCCTTTAATCTATCACCTTTACATTTATTCATAGTTCTTTAATTTCTAGCCCCCTTTGGTAAGCCATGCTTAGGTACCTCGGAGTCTTCTCTGAACTCGGATGCTTTAGGGCTGGTAATTCCACACTTGCACTATTCCAATTAGAGTGTAAGCAATGCATGGGTTTCTTGAATGCCCTTGGAACTTTGTAACACTCTAAAAAGAGAAAGGCCTCGGATCTTGGGAGCTCGGATTTGGTAAAAGCCATATTGTTGGACAATGAAGTTGCTTCGAGATTCCTCGGGTCTGTTATAGCTATTGATGTATTATTCCTTTTAATGTTTTTTTCCTTCCCTGTCCAGATTTGTAATAATTTGTAATAAAAGAATTCAGGGGTATAATGAACAGGGACATGAGAGGGATTTACTTTCTTGCATTCATATAGAAACCATGCTTATAGGTTTGTATCACTTACCATTTCTATAGGCTTCTCATCATCATATAGAAAGCATGACTATAAGGATTTACTTTTCTTGCATCACAGAAATCGTGACTACAGGTTTACTTTTTCTTGCATCAGTTATGAACCATGTTTTAGGACTTTACTTTGTTTCATCCATACCATACCGTTACAATGTCTATTTTGCACTACCGCATCAACACCTTGTAGATGTCATGACTATGGGTTCTAGCTTCACATAGAAATCATGTTTATAATTTCGCATTTTTAATCTCACCTAGAAAGCATGCCTATAGGGACCATATAAATGCTAGGCAAAGCAGTAGGTCGTCTAAAAGCAGTAACTAAAGGATTAACAAGTATGTTATAAGTCCAGGCTCGCCCAGTGCTTCAAATGTTTTGGTTCAACTTGTCCTAAATCTGTTTACTTGACATGGGCCCAATTCTGCCCCT